>JAODJU010000040.1:2648847-2659512 GCA_026776725.1 Gnathonemus echidnorhynchus | reverse complement strand
TGTGCTTCCCCGATTGTGCCCAGCTGTTCCTTGTTATTCTGGCTTGTTTCATGTATTTAGTCCGCGTCTGAGTTAGTGACCGGAGACTTGTCATTGTATTGTCATGCTATGTTCGTGGATGTCTGCCTCTTCCCTATTAAAAACCCCGTTTGCCAGTCAGTCCGGCTCCACTCGCCTGCTTACCCGCTCGCTCACCCGCCGAACGTGACAGGTGATGTATATATACGTATATTTAACTGTGTGTGTGTGTTAATATATATATTATTAATATAAATATATCTCCTCCTGAGACCCAAAAAAAAAAAACTGTCCTTCAATTGTAGGTTATTTGTCTTTGGAGGAAATAAGACATCTTACAATTAAATTTCTTCAAATTTATTTTTATTTTTAATTTCACAGCATATCCTCTTTAGTGCACAACAGGAATAAATATGTTTCCTAACATCAGTGAAAAAATAAATGCAACAATACAATGTCCACTACAATGGACATAAATGAATAGATCGGGTCTCAGGAGGATATATATATATATAGCGCAATATATATATAATTCTTTAAATAGTTATATACCAATATTTACCAGTTTGAAGTACATTCTTTTACATCACTTTAACCTGTTCCCATTCTCATTCTGCTTCGGTTTGATATGGAATTATGACATACAGTAAAAAAATCCTGTTATAGTGGATTCGCTTACAACGGAATATCGTCTATAATGGATGAGGTCCGCTGGTCCCGGCCATGCGCCTTTAATGACTCGCATATAACGGAATTCCACTTATAACGGACAAACAATTTTACAGCTTTTAGCTGTAGCTTTGTTCGGCTATAACGGACATGCAGGCTCCGCCTACAAGGCGCGTGGCGTGCCGGTGATATCCAGCGCAGATACGTACGTAGTCGGAATTATTAATAGTCACGCATCTGATCAGGTAAAGTTGAATTATTACGTGTACAATATAATAATCTATACCACAAGTGTGTCTTCTGAGGTGTGGCATGAGTAGGCTAAATGGTGTCCTTTGGTTGTGTTCTGGGCATACGGCAACTTTGGATACAACGGACTGTTTTGGCAGGTTCCTTGAAATCCGTTATTACGGGATTTTACTGTTTTAAATAATAATTAATCTGACACATAGGAAATCAAACGCTGCATTCAGTAAGTACAATGAACACTTTACTTTCGCGTTTAATTTGTCAGCCACTTTTTGCCAGCCGTCTTTTCTAGTTTGGGCAGCCACACTTCATATCCTTCTAATACGAGGTCCTGCTCCGCTTGTGTGAAAAGGTGCACCTTTTCTTTCGTCATTTTGTTGCAGCCTATCAAAGATTTGCTGATCATATTTTCTTGACTCGATATATATGGGCTTTTCAATCAGCTTGGGCGCCCGCAATCATCTCGGATGAATGGATCCAGCTAGACTAGTCTACTACACAGCTGCCCTTGAAAAACTGGCATCAACTTATCCAAGAGGAGGCATCTTATCTCGGATGATTTAAGCGACGTTTGGACAATACTAGAGGTCGACCAATATATCGGGTCGATATTTGGCATTTTTCAATGAATCGGCATCGGCCGATATCCTTGTGTAGTACGCCGATTTACAGACAGGCACGTCTGCGGGCAGCCCAGTGTTATTGTTGCTGTGGAACAAGTCATCTATGGAACAAGTGACCCATGCTGCCTTGTGCAAGACCCCAGCCAGAAGTTTTGGATGAGTTCTAGGAGAAAACGGTAAAGCTTAAATTCTGATCTTTCAAAGGCCCATTTATTTAACTGGTTTGCTATGAAATGTTGCTTTAAAAGAAAATGCGAGCGCTTTAGAAAGAACGCGAATTACGCTGTCGGGAACTGGCGTAATGATAAGCCTTCAACCAACTGCAACTTACAGGCAACGTTAAGGATCATTGATTCTGAGAGTTAGTTTTGTGCGCTTGTTGGTGGGTTCACAGACGTTTTTTAAAATCGTTAAAAATCATTTTAATTATTAAAATTTTAATTATTACCACGTCAGCCCGATGTTATCAGTTCTGTTTTTTTTTTTCTTGTGTCGGAGAATTTCACTGTGTGTGTGTGGGGCGGAGCAGGCGGCTCTTTCAAACACTGCAAGCGTATGTGAGAGTTGCATTACTCTGCCCCGATCACAGACAGCGCCGTCCTCGGAGACACAGAGCTTAAGAACAATGCATGGCGGAGAAAACTGTTTGCTCGAAAACGTGGTTGCCATTCACTTGAGCTGATGCTGACAATGGTCCTTCTGTGCAACTTGTTTGCATTTGAGAGCGGAGATTCGAACAATTTGTCAGACGTCTAGATAAAAAGTGCACGACTTTGCGCAGTTAGTTTCTTCATTAAACATGTCTATCCTTTATATGGGCTTATACCTCGGCAGCGTCACAATCACTAGTGGCTTGCGTTGTTCTTGCATACAAGGTTGTGTAATACAACAAAGTTATTTTATTTTCTGCGATCGCTAGATTCTGATTGTGAATTTGACTTGTAAGCTATTTGTCTGCTAACAACATAACATGTTAGTGAAAGGTTTTGGGCCTTGTGCAACACTCATCATGCCATAATGCACTTAGTTACTAGTGTTTTTTTTCTTTCAAAATGTATTAGACTGTAATTGTTTTGATGTGCATGGAATACTGGAATTGTAGAATGAATTGAAGATGAAGGCACTATACTGTACATGGTCCAGTCCCACCCCCCAGAAATGGTCATCCATCTGCCGCAGCCAGGTGTGATGTGGGCATCCCCTTGGCCTGGTCCAGCCACTTGGGTCCTCAGCAATGAGGATCCTGCAAGCCGGATCAGCCTCAGGGAAAAGCCACATGGCCATAGTGCCATAACTGATGCTCCCTTACAATGCAGGTAATGTGCCTCATTCGGGACTCCTCTAGCAACCACTCATTTGACACAAAGTCAAACCAGCAGTACCCAAGGTTTCTCTGAAGAGACACAGTACCGAAGGAGTCAGTCTTCATCTCAGCTCACTGGATAGTGTCCATGTCTCACAGCCATACAGCAAGACAGGGAGCACCAGGACTCTAAAGACTTGGACCTTTGTCCTCTTGCAAAGATATCGGGAACACCACACACCCCTTTCCAGCGACCTCATGACCCCCCGTGCTCTTCCAATCAGTTTGCTGACTTCATAGGAAGAGTCACCAGAGACATGAATGTCACTGCCGAGGTAAGTGAATCTCTCGTCAAGGTCAACATTCTCCCCGCAGACAGACGCACTACTTATGGCTGTGCCCAAGAAGTCATTAAATGCCTGGATCTTGGTCTTTATCCAGGACACCTGCAATCCCAAAGACTCCTCACTCAGTTTCTCAAGAGCCCCGATCAGAGCCTCCAGTGACTCCGCTAAGATCACAGCATCGTCGGCAAAGTCAAGATCAGTAAATTTTTCTTCACAAACGGATACCCCACGACCCTGCCCAACACCCAGTCCATACAAGCATTGAACAGAGTAGGAGGAAGAACACACCCCTGGCAAACCACAGAATCAACTGGGAAGAACACATAGGTTCTCCCTCCACTCTGCAGAGTACCAGTGTATAGGCTGGCCATGATGTCCAGCAACCTTGAGGGGATCCCATGAAGTATCAGGATGTCCCACAGGGCAACTTGATCAACTGAGTCGAACGCTTTACGAAAATCGACAAAGGCTGCAAAGATCCTCTGCCGATATTCACTCTTACGCTCAATGAGAACTCTCAGTGCAAGGATACGGTCAATGGTAGACTTCTTAGGCGTAAAACCAGACTGCTCCAGTCGCTGACAGACAACCAAGTGATCACGGATCCTGTTAAGGATGACCCTAGCAAGGACCTTATCTGGCACTGAGAGCAGAGTTATTCTCCTATAGCTGCTGCAATCCAGGTGATCACCCTTCCCTTTCCAGAATGAAGATGTAGACGACAAAATCTTTTTTTTTTTTTTGATTAGCCATTATGTAGAAATTTCAATTCTGATTTAAATTCTAATTTAACATTTAACCCCCTTTCCAATCTTAAAATGCAGAAAAATCCAAGCAAAAACACTTCATCATTTACAGAAAGATTTTTTTTTTTAATCTGAGAAACTGTCACCGTTACAAGCTGAAAAAAATACAGCAACTTATCACAAGGCCAAAGGTAACAAATAAGTTAGCAAAATATTCACATGGTCAGTAGAACTGATAGCAGGTAGCAAAAAAAAATACAGATAGCAGAGAAAAAGCATTTCTTTTTAACACAAACATGCAGCATCTTCCTGAAGCAGACTCTCCTTTGCGAACAAAACCACATTTTAAAAAAGTCAGTTTAATTAAGCCCAGTTCATATTCTTCTGTGTACAAGACGGGATAAACCATGCGTTTTGGCACTCTAAAATTATAGCTAAACATTGTAATGTTCATTTCTATGTACAAAATAACTGCTTCCAGGTAATACCCATTCATCTGCATTGTTCAGATTCACAAGACTTTTAAACACCTCACCTAAAACACGAGGCCTTTTGCAATAATTTTACTCATTTAGTTCATTTGTACGTCTAATGCTATGGGTATTGCTACTGTTTTTTGTAAACTGTAAACTCGTGATTTATAGTAGTTCTTTCTCTGAACAAGTAGAGATTGATAGCGGTGTGGCATGACGTGGCACTGTGCCGGCTGGGTAATATGCCCTCATTCTGCCCTGAGATCGATCGAGCTGAATGACGGGCTGTGTCGTCGTGCTGTCAAGGCTGGAGTGGAGTGAGGCGGGGCATTCCGGACACAAACCCAAGTCCGGAAAAAATACATAAATCCTGCATCTACTGTTTACGCCTCATGATGTTGGAAGGAAGGGGGCAGCTGTTATTTAGTGAAATGATTAATTTAATTGATTTCTTGACATGCTGATTATGGATTTAGAAATTCAATGACATTCTGTCCATCACAGCTGTCCATCTATGGCACTGAACATAAAACTAATTTAACAATGATTTTATGTCACTCACTGACATGCTAAAATGCGTCTAAGTGTCTCACAAGCGTTATTAAAGATGTTTTTAAATTAAATCCAAGGTAAAATGTACAATGGAAGGAATCCTGTTTCCTTCTTAATTAGACAGAATAATCTAACGTCACAAGTGCTGTACAGACGTCACCACAGGAAATTATGCCCACAGCATTTTGTGGTTTTCAAGAAAGAAAAAAAAACAAACAATAACATATTGACCGTTATAGTCCCTCCCCCCACAAAACCAGTACAACTGATCACCAAACCAGTCCAACTGGTCATATTAGATGCTCAGTAGTAAACACAGGTTTTCAATTGATGAACTCATTGCTTAGCGGGAACTATCCTTTTGAAGGTGTCACATTATCCAAGTGACTCATTTCAATTTATAAATAATAAATAAATAAATAAAGATCCTGTGATGCCCTCGTTCAGATTCATTTTTCGAGGTGCGGACAGGCCTCTGAGGTTGCCTATGATGTAGCATACCTTTCGTACTGAACACTTAATTATGCTAACTTTCTAATGCCATATTTATACTGCATGGAAGTATACAGCAAACATTTAAATAAATTAAATCCTAGGACCACTTCTTATGTCTGAATAGGTGAAATGGCATCGCAACTCAATGTTACGTCTAATTTAACCATACATTGCTGAATGTGAATGTGCTTAAACAAAAAAACAGAAAACAATACAAAATGAATGAAAACAATGGCCTGTGGGTTTTTATTTATTTACACATCTACAGCCAGCAGGACTGCTTGGTATGTCACGTATCACACGTGTGTTGCACGTGTTGAAGAGCGGTAAATTTACTTCATCTTAGGGTTCCAAAGCATGCTGGGTGACAGCACTATGAGGAGAGTAGGGGGGCCATGGGCCGCGGGCCCTGTGGCCCTGGCAGGTCCCCGGAGAGTCTACATCCTTCATGTACCTCAACAGCACCCTGCTCTCCTAACACTGTTTTGTATATTTCTCTGTACATTCCACTCATCCGTCTTTTAAACCCAACATGGGTTGGCTCCTCACTTCTGCTGTGAATAAGCATCCTAACTAAAGACAAACAGAGAAAAAGAAAATCTACTATGAGAAGCATTCTCTGTGCGCAGGTTGCCGGGACAGTTCCGCCTTCTGTGGAGTTGGGTTTCCGGGTCCGTGCCCCAGCCCCGTCCTCCGCAGCAGACTGCCTTCAGTGCCCATGGATCTCAGCTCTCTGCTCCGGAGTTGTCCCTGCTGCTCATTGCAGATCCAGATGCCAAAAGTTCATGCCGCGCTGGAGGTCTCCGGCGCACTACCTCACGGAACTGCGACGGCGGTCTGTGCCAAACTGCCGGTGTTGATTTACACCCCATGGAGGCTCCAGCTGTGCTTGTCAAGTCCCGTTTCCCATACGGATGAATTTGGCACTTTTCTCTAAGGCATCTTGTCTGGCAAAGGACTACTCAAATGACATGAGGTTGGTGGGGATCTAGCAGGGAGGGGAGAGTCGGCGTTACAATAATTCTTGCCTTTCTTAGCTACATGCTATGGAACTAGAAATGATAGTTCTCTCTGTGTAGTTATTTTGACAGGCATGTTGCTCTCATTGAGTGTCACAGACAGAGTTTGGGATAAGAGCAGAGGGTCAGTGAGCATAAGAAGATCCCAACTGTTATATGATGACTTTATAATACATTACAGTTACTTTATCCAAAGGGAAGCATATTTTGAAAAAGCAGGGTCAGCCAGTCCCTGGAGTGACTGGAGGTTAAGCCCCAGACAGTGAAATGACTGTCTCAGCCACAGGATCTGAATACATGATCTCCCAGATATGGGAAAGGATCTCTAAGCCACTAAGCTACACAGTGCCCCCTATGTGTGCGGGATGGCATTGTGATGAAAGGTGACTCAAAGCCTTCAGTTTCCTTGGATACCCTTGAAATATGAATCACGGCATCTCATAAGCAAAAGCTTCATAACGTTCTGTGCCACAAAGGTGCATCACAAGTTAAAGATTCAGTGCTGTTCAGCAACCTTGCCTTTTTCTTGGAATGCTGTGAGACGTCATACCAACATGAGCGTTTTCTGCTAAACATCCATCTGTTAAGGAATTATCACTCTTGGCCAGCTTCTGTATCACAGACCAAAGACGAATGCAAACAGGACTGCCACTGATCACACCTCATGCTTCTCGCTTAGCACTACATGTCTTGTTTGCAAGTTTTTAACTCTTCATTAGCAGTGACGGCGCTCGAACCTGTGGCCGGCTGCTCCTGCAGGCCTCTTCCAGGTGCTTGTGCCAGATGATTGCAGAAAACCTCGATCCCGTCTGGAACTTGTAAACATTCCCTGTGGAGGGAACAGGCTCAGACCTGGAGCCACCAGCATGCTAAATGTGGACACTCATGTTTTGGACCATGTTGGTTACTGAGAGCTCAATGTGCTGGACCACCTTGATCCACTCTGACATGGATACAGCAAAGGCTCCAGAAATAGTGCTGTCCCCAGACTGGGACCTGCCCTATCTCACCTTTATCTGGGTCGTTCAGCTGGAAAATGTTGGGATGTTCTGGGTTGTCCGGCAGCACTGCCATCCAGCCAGTGATGGTTGTCTTTTTACAGGGCGTTGACTTGTACTGGAATTTTCCGTACCATTTAAAAGCACATCAGCACACGACACAGCGACATGAACAGACCTGCATGCTCTGTGAGTCTTATCAGTACTTCCCATGAAGCAGAGCCACAGCCTGACGCTCCGTCATGGCAGAAGCGCCTCGTCCTGCGGCTCATAAGCACACAGAGGCGCTGGATTCACGGACACTCACGTGTTTCCTCTCCGTGGGTCGCAGGGCTTTGGCCGCGAAATAGATGAGGGTGGAGCTGGACAGGGCGATCCAGTAGCGCGTCCAGGAGGACAGCTATGGGCACGGGAAGGAAGAGGGGGAAGAACAGAATGACCGTGACGGCTAGTATTCGGCGTGGACGTAACTCGTGTGAGAGTCTACTCGAGCACTGGCTTCATTTCCCTAAAACATACAACTTGTAAATGCTTATCCTGGTCAGGATATCAAACCATAATATACCAATACTGTATTATGTGGTGTGCCCTGCTACAGTGCATATCGCAATGAAGTATATCAAACCATAATATACAAAAACAGTGTTATATGGTGTGCTCCACTACAGTGCATATCTGAATTTAATAAACATAAAGATATGGCAAGTTAATACAAATGACTAACTTTTGGGTGTTATATCTTATTAATGCTGTAGCTGTACTACTAATCTGCTTACCAAATTATGGCTGTAAATAAACATCTGTATAGTACCAAAAAGCTGGTGTCCGGCGAAATGCTTTGCCTCTGACCTGAAGCCTTGGTGATTATTGTGCATGCGCCATATAATATAAACCAACATGATATAGCCCAGCCCTAGGGTACAGTACCACTGTTCCTCAGAGGTCCATTACCACAGTCAAAGGGCCCCTCTACTATTTACCATGATCCCATGATGTAGGGTAGCAGGGTTTTCAATAAAAAAGTAAAATAAAATTTGTGGAGAAGGTGGGTGGGTAAGATTAAAATTACAGGATGAATCATGTCCTGTATTGGTTCAAAATGGGACGCATTGTTTAATTTTTCAATCTGGAATGATCCTGGGTGGCAACTTGGATTTTTATTTTTTTTTTAAAAAAGGCCCCAGGACTTCAGCCTCGGACACACTGTTCCTTGGCTGGAAACCTTACGATAACACAGACCTGAAGAAAACACCTTTTCCTGAGGCTTCCATTCCTTTTCAAGTGAGTCTTAACAAAAGACCACAAAAGTATCTGCTAGCCTCATTATATTAAATCTTCGATAAATACGATTCGATAAGCACTGTCCTTGGGGACCAGGGTGTCACTCACCGTGGGCTTCCTGCCCTCTTTCAGCAGAGTCTTCCTTCGCAGTGCCCCCTCTATGGTGACGCTGCTCATGGTGCTGAACTCGTACGTAGAGTTGGCACCAGAAGGGCTGTGGGGTTCGAACAGAACGGGATGTTACCCTACAACCTGCGGCATGAGTTGGCCAGTGGATCCTAAATCCAGTTAGGTTTCTGATCCCAGTTATTTTCTAGCGATATCCTGTGTAGTGATCCCAAAATTCTGTCCCAGAAAGCTTCAGTCCAAGTTTTCCCAGGATATCCTGAAGCAGAATGTGATCCCTGATTACGGCATGATCCACTCACACCCCTATTCCACAGCACTTAGAATATTCCACTTCAGGGAAACAATTGGTAATCATTAATAAAGAGGACAAGATATACTGTTCTTAAGGAAGCATGTTGGGGGTGTAAGTCAACTGATCTGTAACCTTCTGGGACAGAGGTGCCAGTCTTTCAAACAAAGGTGATGATTAGTCTCCCAGTGTGATGCACAAATTACAAGAAATGATCTGTGCCAGGGACGGGTGTGTATTCATAATCTGTGGAGAAGACTTTTATCAAAACAAAAAAAGCCCTCAATGAAAGAGGTGCGCTTACATTCCGCTTCTATGAAATGCGATGGTGAGTAATGATGACGAAGCTGTCCCCTCCAGTGTCAGTCCTTCCAGTCTCACAGGTGTGCAGCCCCACCTGGCTGAAAAGAGGCGGGGCCTCTGGACCCTCCCTCCCCCCGCTCCGGGGGTATTAGCTCTTGCTGAAGAGCTTTGAGGCCCCCAGTTTCCCTCTTTACCACCTACTGCCAATGCACCAGGTTTGGGGGCCGTGTGTGAAGGCAGGTTCCACCCGAAAATCAAAACGGCGCTGACAGTCCACGCTGTGACACAAATGCACCTCAGTTGTTCATTGGCCAGGGAATAGTACCAGGACTTCAGAAAGGAGATCGGACCAAAGATGGACCACAAGTATGAATGTGCAGGAATGTGAAGGGTGTGGCGCTACAGGGCGCCCGCTAGGTGACACTTCAGCAGCTGCAGTAGGTAGAAGCACCTCAAAGCCAGCAAGACAGGCCAACTGGAAAGCTCAAGTTCAAGAATCCACTGTTCTGGAGATAAAGCAGTCCTGTTAAAGCCCCCAGGGACACAGGATGATCATTGGTTCAGCCTTCACTTGTTTCCTTGCTCTCTTGCCCTCTTATTGGCTATAAGATTACGTATGTCTTGGCTCGGCCCAAACGAGCAGCTTCTTAGGGCTCATCTGGTCAGAATGGGAAGGTAGATGACAGATGACAACTAGATTGATCAAATTTTGCTTAAGGTACCAAAAAGTGCCGGGCTGGCTCAGTTAACACTGTTCATGCCAAAAGAGGGGGCACATAAGCTCGTCCGGCTGAGACTGATGCAAACTTCAAGCAGACAGTCTGGAGGGCAGGGGGTTAACGGAGAGTGAACTCACCAGCAAGCGAAAGCTTTCAGATCAACATCATGAAAACCAGTACAGCTACTTATCCGCACGCGATTTTGGGAATGAGAGACCAGACCTCATCCGCGTTCCAACCCACGCCCGAGAACTGCCTGTGATGTCATGTGACCAGGGGCGGCTAATGCGTAGACAGGTGACCGCTCAGAGGGCCTTCCCCCCTCCCTGGCAGAGATGGAACGGTCAATTCAAACAGCGACACCTGTACCCATGCTCACGTCAGCCGGGAGACCCCAGATCAATTAATCCCCCCCCCATCATCTCAAGGGGCATGGGGGGGGGGGGGCTGGA
>JAODJU010000040.1:2620380-2633496 GCA_026776725.1 Gnathonemus echidnorhynchus | reverse complement strand
AGCAGCAGTGGCTGAAAGCAGAGAGCCGCAGGCAAGCAGGCAGACAAACAAGCTAGCTAGCAAGTATCCGGCATGCAGCATGCACCATGCACTGCTGCACTGCTACCAGCACGCCGCAGCACTCACTCATCCACTCACTCACCCACTCACTCACTCACTCACTCACTCACTCACTCACTCACTCACTCACCCACTCACTCACCCACCCACTCACTCACTCACCCACTCACTCACTCACCCACCCACTCACCCACCCACTCACTCACTCACTCACTCACTCACTCACTCACATGGAGGAACCACCCACCTCATTACAAAGAGAGCTGCAACATCTGTGTAATACATATATGGGTAATTTATCAAAGTCTCTACTAACTCCAGGTGAAGTTTGATTATTTTATCTGAATATGGAAAGTTCTGATGCTTAAATCTACATACGTTAACATATGATACGAATTACTTTCAAACAATCTTCTTGATTGTTTAAATCTACACACTAGCTCAAATGATGATTAAGGCCATTTTTAAGGCCCTGTCTTCAATGTGTACACCATCGCATCAATGTTGCTTACACCCAGTTTCCAAACAGTCACGATAACTGGTTTATAGATTTTCCTGATAATCTAAATAAATACCTAACGGGGTGCGTCTGTGAGGCAATCGAATCACATGCAACCCATGATTTTGATCAATAGATTGTGCTGAAATCTGAATATGATTTAGGGTGTGTCCATTAGGAAACTCTTCTAAAATGCTGAAAAGGCTGCATTCAAAAACAATATGTCATTGTTTCAGGCATCACATTTGGTTATATGTTTGACGCAGCCTTCCGTACCTTTGTGAGCTGAGCTGTTGGAATCTGATTTACCTTCCAGTCTAGCGTGAAACTGAACATGTGGTGAAATGTGTTCATAAAACCATGTATCAAAATGAGTGTCTAAAAAAATAAACAAACAAAATGGCCTTGAATAGAACCTCCGCTTTCGCCAGTGTACACAGCACTGGTTGAAAAGGAAACAAGTTGCATCGACTGGAGAGGACTTTCCGACACGATGGATACAGAACTCTGGGGAGTTTCTGGGATGTCAAAACATCCCAAAAATCAGTTTTACAATTTAAAGCTCATGGCAGGATTCAAACTTGCATCCATAAAACAAACCGCAGACAATGTAATGAACTACCGTAATTTAAATATTTTACGAAATCGTCTGAAAAACCCAGCAGATCCACACCATAAACATGCACAGTAGCTGAAACTTCCAGAAAGTGTTCCGCTTACACAACACTGTTAGCCACATGTGACGAATGTGTTAACAGAATGCAGTTCGGAGGTTTGAAAATTTGTGACAAACATAATTTAGGTTAGGAACTGAAATTCTGGGGCAGCAGAGACCTAAATGAGCCCCAGAGGTCTAAGGGAGGCTAATTCTGTCACAGTCACAGTTTCCAAGGCAGCAGAACAAACACGCCGCAGCACATCTTAAGGCCGCCTGCACGCTGCAGCACGCCTTGGGGCCGCCTGCACGCCGCAGCACGTCTTGGGGCTGCCTGCAGGGCCTGGCTTTCATCTGGGAAAAACCTCCACACTTCAATGACAAGGACCAACTCAACAATCCAACAGAGATCAGGAGCATTCATCCACCAGTGCTTCATGGGATCCCCCTCCTCGCGTGGTCACTATGGTACCAGGTATTAAGAACCATAAGAGTAAGAATGTTGCCTGGGACAGTATGGTCACCATGACAACTGTACTGGATGTGTGAGTTATGGAAGATGGAAGTATGAAGATCTCACTGATGGTTGTGTTTAAGCCCGCAGTCATGTACAAGGCAGTACGGTATCATACCTGCTAACTCTACTTCTATATAAATAATACAATTGTCATCAATTTCTTTTATCTATCTCTTGTATTTTGCATTTCTGGTCTCATATTTTGTACAGTCACTTTTTGGAGAATTTAATTGTGTTACGGTTAATTTGCTTATGTTCTAATGTTAAATTGGGTTTTTTGTTCTGAGCAGATATACACTTACTACCCAGATAAAATATTTTCTTTGACCGCCTTAGACTTTTGCATAGCACCGTATGTTGTGTATTTTAATATCTATCTATATGTTTCTATGTTTATTGTTCTGTCTGTGCTTATTGTGTTACTGCTGCCTGCATTGCTGCATTTATTGTAATTGTCGCAGACAGCCAGTCTATGAAGATACAGAACAGGTCAACATGGTGGCTTGCACTGGGATACAGCTGTGATTGGATCACTGGATCCACCACTATCTATCATCACAGAGGCCTTTACATACTTTATCGGACTTCAAGCTGCTCGCCAGTTCGCATGATACTATTTACTTTCCAGTGCTTCTTCGAAGGGGTCTGGGATCATTTAGAAATTCCCCATCACTGCCATGTTCATTTGTTTTTCACAGCATGAGGAAAAGGACCATAAATCAGCATGACATGCATGGTCACAGGCGTGCCTTAAAAATACACTGACTGACTGTAAGCAAACGCGTTTGACTGATTACCGAAAAGAAGCCATAAAAAAGTAATTAGAAGCTGCTATTGACTCATGTTTGACATTTTATGTTTGCATTTTTGCTGAATGTTCGATTCAGCCAGAAGACCGGGAACTTTTTTACTGTCAGCCAGTAAAAGGCAGTGAGGGAATGCAGTGAGGGAATGAGGTCCAGCATGACAGGCAACTGGATGCTGCAAGCAAAGGTGAAGATCTCTGCACCCTGCTGCCTCTCTGGAGTGATCTACCCCCTTCCCACAAAGACTTAACTGTGATGGCTCAGGCAAACTTTTGAAAAATACACCCCCCTCAACATAAACCAA
The DNA here is from genome assembly GCA_026776725.1 of Gnathonemus echidnorhynchus. Lineage (NCBI taxonomy): Eukaryota > Metazoa > Chordata > Actinopteri > Osteoglossiformes > Mormyridae > Gnathonemus > Gnathonemus echidnorhynchus. Next base: position 2,630,655 of record JAODJU010000040.1, on the reverse strand, counting down.
TTGTCACCTGACAGCCATGACAACTGGACACATGTCTCTGCTCCAGTCCTCAGATAAAGTCCCCAATTTCTCTTCCCACTCCCAGTAACATGGGAAGTGCACCTTTTACACGCCATGACCGCTTGGCTGAGGGAACTAACCGAGAATTTCCCATCATTCTCTGGGGAACAGCCAAAAAAAAAAAAAAGCCAAAATAAAAAACAAGAATACAGCTTCAGAGCAACAAGGGACCACAGCTCTGCATGCAGCCCCCTCTGCGAGGACTCAGACGGGCTCATCTCACGCGCAGTCAATCAGTAAAAGCTTGGTACTTCAGTAAGGACACTGAATGATAATGTTAAATGGGTCCCCCTGCTGGCCAGAGATGGGAATGCAACATAATCGTTATAGGTGCAAGACATTGGCCATCTGAGTAATGAGGAAAAGTGTAAGTGAAGTGTCTTCGCCTCTGTTGTTAGTTTCAGTGTGAGTACTGAAGCCTTGACCCGCCGCGAAGGCCCCCCCCAAACCCCGCAGTGGCCAGCCACCTCAGGTTACCTGCTGTTCTGCTATGCCATCAACACTTTCTGGGAGTGCAGTGACACTTTCCCAGGATGTCACCCCTGTCCTCCCCCCGAAAAAACCCAGACAGTGACCGACCAATATGCCAGCCCCAAGAAAAGCCAGCCATGACACACGCTAAGGCACGTTACGAGGGGGAGTCGATCCACGGCATCCAGATCCGTTTGCCTGCTACTCAATCTGACAGTGAGAAAACTGGGAAGAAACAAAAATAAACATTTAATTCCCTGAACAAACAACCAAAAAAATGCAGAATTGCCGTCCCTTCAGACAAGCATTGCTTCACACACATAAACCAAAATACCAGTGAAATCCTCCCAGACCAGGGGGATTTTAGATTAAAGTACAAAAAGCCCACAATAAATCCCTCATATTCTCATAATCCATCAGCTTGGCCCCCCTCCCACCCAAAACAACATTTTAAGAGTGTCATCTGCCTGAGCGTGGGGACAGACATTGCCCTCCAAATCGGTGACCTGACCCTGGGGCCATCGCTCTGATTCATTGCGCACCCCCCTCCCCTATGTGGGAACTCCCGGGAGGGGGGGGGGTCGGAGATCTCCCCCAGCCTTGCCTTCCTTTAAAGGAAACAGCCACAATCCAGCCACACTCTTTATGAACCCTGTGAAGGATGACCCCTCCCTCAACCCCCCAGATGGAGGGCCTCCTCGTTGTCATGTCCGCCCAACCTGCCTACACAGGCCAGGAAGTGAGTCTTCACTTCACCCAGTCCAACCATTAAACCATATGGCGTATGTGTGCTGGGAGCCCCATCAGCCCGGCAGTCAGGGGCCCGATCATGTGATCATGATGTGACTGGTTTAAATCCCCAGTGGGGCCCAGCTGGTATGGATGTCCTACCCCCCTTTACACTGGGATTAAAACTGCAAAAACAAACAGCATGCAAGGCCAAAATGAAAGCAGACAGTGCACGGCATGCAAATTCAAAGGAGCTGCTCCTATTGCACTGTCTGTCTGCATGGCTGCATGCGCATCTTTGGCTGCATGATGAGGCTATTTGCAGCTGGAGAACAAGACAGTGACACCTTAACCCCAGCAAACTTCCGCCATAGAGTGATGTTCTAAGGAAACTAGGGACAGAAATGGGCATGAAAACTGTAAGCCCCCCCCCCCCCCAGTCCAAAAGCAGAGGCTGAAGGGAAATCATCACTGGCGTGTCATAACAGGCACCCTCCAATAATCAAAGTGCAGCAATAGGCACAGCATCAAAGCCACAGCACCATCAGCCCTGTGAGCATTACCAACTCACACTGCCACCTCATACAGTGGCAGGGTTGCTGCAGACTGCACTGTGTGCACTGCAGACCGGGGCTGCCACAAAATGTACTGTGTGCACTGCAGACCGGGGCTGCTGCATTCTGCACTGTGTGCACTGCAGACCAGGGCTGCTGCATTCTGCACTGTGTGCACTGCAGACCAGGGCTGCTGCAGACTGCATTGTGCTCAAATTTTAACGTCTCCCAGAAGATCCAAGAAACAGTAAAAAGTCGAGCCGAAAAATGTTTAAGCCTCAAGTCCAAAAGCTGTGAAAGATTAAAAATATAATATAAATGAACATAAAATTACACATTTTGATGAGCCCCTAAGCATTTTTTTTACTTTTTATTAAACACACATGAATTCAAAACTTTATACTTTAAGTCTGCAACTGCAGTGAATAAATGAATGTTATAATTTCAATAAAGCAGGTCTGACTGAATTCAAATGCTCTTAAAAATTAAGCCAAAAGGGATTTTAAAAGTACACTGTGGCTGTATTTCAGTAGTCAATATGGCTTTCCATGATTCAATCTTTCACACCTTCAGGTACGTACACATTCTGCCACGGTCATGGTGCCGGCTGTATGGCTCCGGGCCGGATATGGGAGATCCGTCTCTATATATACTGAATGAAATGTTGGACTCGGTGGAACATTCCGGCAATGCCCACCCCGACATGGAACACAGCAGACCTAATGTCTTTTTAAAAGCTGATGCCACATCAATCACACCTGTCTCCCTGACATCACGCCTGTCTCCCTGACATCACGCCTGTCTCCCTGACATCACGCCTGTCTCCCTGACATCACACTTGTCTCCCTGACATCACGCCTGTCTCCCTGACATCACACTTGTCTCCCTGACATCATACTTGTCTCCCTGACATCAAACATGCTGCTGTGGCTTTAAACCAAGCACTAAAAAATGTTCACCCTTTTCTGCTCGAGCACAGCCCCCGCATTATCTCTGCAGGCTTCTTCTGCTAAGCAAACAAACTGAAAACAATATTATGTAACGGGCGACTGAACGCAGGCCACCTTCCACGCCACTCCAGAAGCTTCCGGAGCTCCGGCCCGCTGATCATAGCTGTAATGATTATCTCCATTACATGTTGAAAGAACTAAGGCTCCTAGATAAAAAGAAGGGAATGTGGGGGTGGCACTGTGACGGAGAGGAAGACTGCAGGGGGACTTTGGTGTGAGTGTGTAGCGTGCAGGACAGCTACCGTACACAAAGAGCACTCAGAAGCATGTCCAGGAAGTGAGCTCATTCCCGGGCAGCTGGGGATACTTTCCACCCCGAGTCTCCACTGTGGGTAGGGAAACACCCTCCCCCGACATCATGGGGAGTGGGGGGGGGACAGGGGCACTTTGCCCTATCCTCTCTCATCACTGCACAACACACATCCCCTCCTTTGCAGTTCTGGTCCCATGCAAAAAGCGAAATGACTGGCATCTCATTTACCCATGGAAACCCCACTTGTTTTGTAATGGTGGATACTCCCCTCTCACCCCCCCAACAGGTGGGAGATCCTACATGTCGGCCAAAAAGTTGGTTACACTGTGAGCTCAGAGTCTTGTCCAGAATGAGTTATAATTAGGACAGATTGACAGGGAGTCACAAAACACATGGACCGTTACGGAGGAGAATTCCACACGTCTTAGACGACATGCTGAGGCGTGAGATTCCACAGGACCGCAGCGTAGTCTCGGACGACATCTCACAGGACAGCAGCGCAGTCTCAGATGACATCCCGAGGTACGAGATTCTACAGGACGTCAGCGTGGTCTCGGATGACATCCCACGGGACAGCAGCACGGTCTCGGACGACATCCCGAGGTACGAGATTCCACAGGACGGCTGTGTGGTCTCAGACGACATGCCGAGGTATGAGATTCCACAGGACGGCAGCGTGGTCTCGGACGACATCCCACAGGACAGCAGCATGGTCTCAGACGACATCCCGTGGTGTGAGATTCCACAGGACAGCAGTGCGGTCTCGGACAACATCCCGAGGTACGAGATTCCACAGGACGGCAGCGTGGTCTAGGACAACATCCCACGGGACAGCAGTGCGGTCTCGGACAACACCCGAGGTACGAGATTCCACAGGACGGCAGCGTGGTCTCAGACGACATCCTGAGGTACGAGATTCCACAGGACAGCTGCATGGTCTCGGATGACATCCCGAGGTACGAGATTCCACTGGACGGCAGTGCGGTCTCGGATGACATCCCGAGGTACGAGATTCCACTGGACGGCAGTGCGGTCTCGGTGCTCCTCTTGTGCACCCCTCCCTCCTTCCTCGGATGTTGTTCCAATCAGCTAAGGAGGATTTCCCAGGCACATGGACCCCGTGGGACACACCCCCGTCAAAAGCTGTGGAACAGACCCCCATCAATGGCTACATCCTCATCATGGGACATACCGACCTCAAAGGCCAACGGACATGCACCTATTACAAGTTGGCATCTTGTGGACTCAGCACAAATGTACGGGGACGGACGCACACACATCAAATACAGCTTTAGAGCTTAAGACTAATTCATGTTTCACTGTAACTAATGATTCTTAATTCCAGCACAAAAAAACAGTGTGTGCACACACACACAGACACAGACACACACACATACAGGTTTGTAATTATAACCTCCATTCATTTTTATGGGGAAAAGTCTAATCTCAACATGACAACCTTAACTCCTACCCAGCACTAACCTTAACCATAAGTAACCAAACAAAATACGAGACTTTTGGTATTTTTAGTTTTTTGATTGCATTCACAGATCTTTGTGGGGACCAGGAAAATGGTCCCCACACAATCAAAATCACAGGTTTTTATTACATTGTGGGGACATTTGGTCCCCACAATATAACAAACATAATCCAGACACACACGCGCATGCGCACACGCACACACATACACACAAACGTGCACGCACGCACGCACACACCAATACTATATATCAATAATAGAGATGGCTGGCTGGTATCCATTTTAAAAGTATGATAATGAGGAGTATCCATGACATTTCCTCATACTTCCTCCCGAATTTTCATTCACCACTGAAGGATGTACAGCAGAATAAGACAATACCCGTCAGCTAGACCCACATCATTCACACTGAGCTCAACACGTCCAGAACCAGACCTGCCCTGGATGTCGGCACCCCCTCGTAACACGCTGCTGTTACCTGGGTAACTGCGTAGGGCCCTCAGATGTAACTGAGATCAGAGAAACAGTCGACCTCTGAAAGCATATCAAGGACTTCCTGACTTTATGCTAAATTATGTCTAAAAGTACTAAAGCTACACTAAATCCCCCAATTAGACATTAACGTAAAACTGACCTCAGCAATCTAACCTGACGAGAAACACAGAACTCACTGCTGAGGTAAATTAATCAGCCCACACAGAGTCCGGGTGAGAGTCCCTGACATGTCTGAATCCGACATGAGCGAGTCTTTCACAGGGCGACTCTAATCGAACAGTTTGTATTAAGGGTCTTCAAGGTTATAAATATCTGGTGGGCTGAGAAAGAGCATGTGTCACAGGAGAGATGCCAGTCAAAGCTATTTTCATGGTGTCAGAATAGAAAAAATTATTTGGGCAGTTCACAGAACAAGCTCTCGTTTGACCAGTATCATTCTTGGTAGCTTTAAATGTCTTTTCTGGCCTCCACAGCGTTTCATTAACCATCATAAATGTGCATGTTTATCTGCATCTCACACTTCTGTGCTTCTAAACCGATACTGAAGCCCCTTCCTGCAAATCACCGGCACCACAAAGGGCAGACCTCTGTGACGATGTGGAGATAGAGTGCAGAAACGGGGTGGGGGAGATGGGGGGGTGACTGTCCTTTTAGGTTTGGCATGGATGTATGAAAAGGGAAAACCCTTCTGCTTCCAACATCCACAGGCTCCGAGCTCCTGGCTCTCGGCCGGCCGGTGAGACCAGTCCTGACCGGCAGGTTCTGGAGAATGACGGTGCACAGACCCGCCAACAAGCTTCCTGCAAATTTATGGGGGTAACTCAATATGGCAGGACACAAGATGTGCACTGAGGGGGAACCATGATGGTGCTTAAGACTGCGATTCTGCCAGAGCAGCATGGCGTGAACAGGGGTATGTGGAAGGAGGACCACCGATATGAAACATCAGCATCAGGAGAACAAAGCCTGAGCAGAAGATATGGGAGTAATAGGGCCATCAAGCCTGGCCAGTCAAGGCACCATCCACAGGCAGCACGTGAGCAGATCTGATGAGTATCCTCCCAACAAGATGACAGAGCCACTCATGAGGGAAACAGGCCAACGTTAGAGCTGAAGTGTTATTGCAGGACCCTCTGGATTACAAGGCCAGTTCCAGTTGACAGAAGAAACACAAACAGTCTGGTCCATCACGGCTCGGCTGTGAGCAATCTGGCCCCCTGCTTGTTCACTACGACACTCTGGCTGTCCACAAAAACCCGACCCGCCACCCTGAATGCCAGCAACACAGGACTGAAGACTGAGCTGCAGACGACTGAGGTGAATCACTGAGGGTCAGTGCTCAGGATGGTCCGGGGTCCGTGCTAAGATTGTCTTTTCCATTGTGGTGGGATTTAAATGAAGATAGTAGAGATAAACATACACTGATGTCAGCCACACGAGAAGCACTGACTCATCCACAGTGCTTGCTTAAGCTGAAAGTAAATGGTAATATTGCGTACAATGAATCAAAGTTGCCCTCATTTAACCGTTCAATTGATGTTCAATTGTGCAAAGCCACCTGGGATATGAAAACACACTGCAGTTTCAGCACAATGGGGGTGACTCGCTTCAGTGCTCTGAAGTTTCGCATTAATAAATCAATTTAAATAAACTTCATAAAAGACACACAGCATTCAGCTTGGTTACACAATGCTGAAATTCTCCGCACGGCCACCGGATTTTCCAAGGCCTGCAAGGGAGGAGGTGATTAAGCATGAGCATTAGCTGCAGCCGCCCCCCCGCCAGCGGGGAAAGGTTGCTCGGCTTTTTGGGGTGAGCCCTCACTGCCTCGATGCTGAAACACTGCCCTCATTGTCGCATTAAAGGTTATGTGCTTTTCTACAGGGAACCGCTGCCATTTATGGGGCCTCGTCGGTCATGTCTGTGGGGGGAAAAAATTGCAGAAACAAATATGAAATGCTAACGTCTCTATCAATGACAATATAGACAGCATTTTTCCATTAAGACCTCCTGGCATCTTTCACAGACATAAACAGTCTAATACCTATCCCTCAAACTGACAGCCAACCAACCAACCGCTAAAATGGGCTCGGATGCCATCAGATCAACTGAAAATCCTACAGCCAGTTGGGGGCAAAAGCTACTGGCTCTCCAGTGAAGTCCACACTGGATACTTATTAGCACCCAGAAGGCATCACACTGGCCTTTCCCTGGGTCTTTCTAATTAGCTATCCAATGAAGCAACCGGAATAACGGCTAAACCACCACTGAAGAGGTTACGAATACAGATAAAACTAGAACACGGCAATGCTTATGGCTAGGTTCTCTGTCCACAAAGAGAGCCCAGAGCACAGGTGAAGGAGGGCAGGCTGATAACCGTGTGGATCAGGGAATGATTTGACCAAGACGCAGCTGTGGCCCGGTGTCCGAACCGTGGTCAGTGTGTGTTTTGGCTTCTCAGCTGCGTTCCGTCCAGCGGCCCTGACCTCTCTGTCACATTCCCAGCGCTCCTCTGGCAGACGGGAAGATTACCTCAGACAGGCCCTGCTCCTTCGCTCACGGCTCCCCGGCCCTGTCCTGGAAACAGACGTCTGCGTCCAAGTGCAGGGCTAAGACCAAAGCAGCTTTACAGGTCACGGTGAAGGGCTGGAACTTTCTGGAAGAAAAGCTCGTACTGCGGTCCAGCAATCCACAAAGGGTCTTAAGTTGTGCTGGCCAAGGTGAGAGGCCATTGTTTATCATTTAATAAAGGGGCCATTCTTCACCAACAGACTCTAGAGGACACAGAACCCTCACAGAACGTCATATCCAGGACACCTCTGGCCAACTCTAGTCTAGGAACTATCTGCACAGAAGACAGAGCCTGAGCTTCCCCAGGGCAGGCCATCTGCTACCAGCACAAAACTGCTTCTTTAACAGACCACAACCTGAACACACCCAAAAGCAAACCCAGCAAGCAGTGAGGAGCCCTTTCAAAGCCCAGCTGAAAGGTGAATACTGTGTGTCAAAATAAACCGGTAATGACTCACGCACTTTGTGGGGAGAGCAGGCTGAGGTACATGAACGCCTGGAAGAGCATCGATAACAGATACGGGGGCACACTCCAGCGAGGGGGGGGGCAGGTTCCAGCACAGCCATGGGTGCTGAGATTAGATTACCTCTTGTTAACTAATGGATTTCCAACTTAGCAGAAGCATTTCAGCTCAGCAGATGTTTAATTCCCTAAATAAAGCACCAAAAAATACACAACGTGAGGGATAATAAGGATGAATAGGAGCATGAATGAACGAATGAATGAACGAACGAACGAACGAACGAATGCCTCTATTGTCACTGCACAAGGTACCACGAAATTGAAAGACTATTCTTGTTGATGTAAGAAAGAAAAAAAAAAGTCAGGAAGGATACAGAAAATACAGAAAAAACTGGATGAAAGGAATATAAAAAAACAGAATATGAAGAATAAAGAGAACATAGAATATGACATTGAAAGCTTTAACAGCAAACGACAGAGCCCAGACATGCTGCAGAAGACACGACTGGCCGTCAGGACCCGAAATCCAAGACTCAGGACGAGCTTCTACCCGATAGTTACAGGAACGTTATACACACTGATAACTGGCAGGGTACCTCCAGTTACCACTGGCAATTATCACCCACTGTCTCTCTAACCTCAGGAGCTCGTCGCCCTACTTACATGCTATGATATATATGGCATGTATCGCATTGTTCGCTAGTCTGCATTATGCCATCTATCGCTCGTTAAGCAAGGGTCTCATTGTACTGTACAAATGACAATAAAGCTTTCGAATCCTCGAATATTTGAAGAACAGAAGTAATTATCAGTGATTTAAACAACAGACACGGCCAACACTCATAAAGTAACAATGAGTTAGCAAAACTACCAGCGGCCATCTAGCCAAAGACGCATGTTACAGGGCTGGGAACCTGCAAATCCAAATCAAGCAAGGAGGTGAGGGGCCGACCGTTTCAGATTTACCTGCTTTTACCTGCCCGTCTTTTCTTGTTGGGATAGAAGTCAGAACTGTAAAAACAAGCAAACTTTAGAGAGGAGAGCAGTGCCAACGCAGGGTCATGGTGAAGGAAGGACGGCAGGTCCGATCAGGCACAGGAAGCCATCTCAGAAAGCTCTGAGAAGTGATCAAATCAGATCAGAGTCTGCACAAACTGCAGGTCAGAAAGTGAGCCTCTAACATATCAGCGCTCACATCAAAATGAAAAACTCACATCTTTTCTGGGAAGACAAACCCATGATCATCCCTGTGACCAGCATGATGGGGTCTTACGACATTGGCCGACACCACGGACTGAGTGATTCCGGATAAACGAAACAGCATCACCCTTTAAAGGTACCTGAATATCGGGCAGCTAACTTCACAGGTTCTAAAGTGGAAAAAGCTGATCTGTTACCCCTGTGTGACGATACCACCAAGTACAGCAGGTACACGCTAACGCTAGACATCCTGTCATACACACCATCTCCTAAACATTACCCAGCACGTTTTGTACCCTCAAGGGTCTGCCAGTTGTACCCTAGCTGTAGGCAAATGTACCTTTTAACTGTAGCAAGGCTGTCCTGGTTGAACTTATGAGAAGGGTGATACCATTCACATAGGCCCGACTTATCGAAGACGTTTTTAGAAGCCAAACATTTAACTGGACACATCCTTTCTGCAGTGCTATCTAAACAAACTCTTAATTGCACTTGACCTTATTATTGTCTTGACTGCACTGTAACCAGTATATCTGGGGGGTGTTCACACATTGCCATGGGACTGTCAAGGCAAACAGATCAACCGAGGGGGGGTCAGCACTGCTTCTGCCCCAACTGTGTGTGAAATGCAGGGATTATGAATTTAATATTACAGTGCAGAATTTGATATGGAAGTCAAGTTTAGATGCTAAAAAACAAAGAGAAAACTGACCAAAATATCCAGCTGAAGTAGGCTGAGGGGCCCCAGCACCGTGGACGTGTCATACATATTTCCACCATATATCCATATCATGCTCTCTACTTGTGTGACGCAGGGACACGATCACTGGACACTGAGCCCGGGGCGTCAGGAGCAGAAACTCGAAGATGGAGAATGAGGTACCACTACACTCCAAATCCCATTCGAGACCAAATTTTGGAAAAATTTTTGTGGCTCATCCCAACTCACCATGGGAACAGCCCCCCCTCCCCCCCCCACCATAAACCAC
>JAODJU010000040.1:2587637-2609332 GCA_026776725.1 Gnathonemus echidnorhynchus | reverse complement strand
GCCCCGCCCCCACCCCTGGCCCCACCCCAGCCTCCGCCAAAAAGCAGACCCTACCAGCCGCCCACCTACCCCCGCATTACCAACCAGATCACGAACGACATCCAGAACGACCAGAACCTCAAAGCGCCACCACCTCTTCCGACCATGTCGAATGGGACAGGTGACCCCCCCGTCACAATCAAGCCCTCAGGTGAGTCAAGCCACCCCATGACAACTTCCTGTCTCTTAGTAGTTAGTGAACCAGAGAGACAGCAGTCGTTTAATATAGACCACCCACCCTGATGAAGAGCCCAGCAGATGTCCCTGAAACCACATACGATGTCATATTTCAGCTAGTGTCAAAACAAAGCTATTACTATTTGGCCCAATTTCCTAAGGTCAGCCAGAACCATGTAAGAATATTCTGCAAAAACCACACTGGAAAATGACTAGATTACAGCATTTCCTGCAAACTGTGACCTAATGAAGGAATCGCGATTTCTGTAAGTTACAAATGTCTTGAGCAAAATGCCAGAATCGAGCAGCCACCAGAGAGCTGCCTTTCCTGGCTGCGTCACATGAAGCAAATATGAACGCGGAATATCAGGAATCCTGGATCTCTGAGAGTGTGGAGGCAAAAAAAAAAAGACAGAAAACAAGCCATAATCGCATCATCGCAGATAAACAGGGCCCCACGGCACCTGGAGAGGGCTTTAGCTCTTTCCCAGAGCATTAATCAGCTCACAGCTAGCAGCACCTGTCAGGGAGAAGACAGCACATCAGCCAGTAAACGTCACACACTCGCAGGGACATGCTAGAAAGAAAGACCCCACCTCCCCAGCAGGGGTTTACTGCTGAGATAATTTTGTACTGACAGGCCAGGCCTTGAAATAAGTGAACCTGGAAGCCTTCTCCCACTTGGGATGGTTTACACAACATGCAACATCTGTCCTGCTGTATGAAAAAAGTTCCTCTGTAAAGAAAAGAGAATTATAATATCCATTATTGGCTCTGGTACAGTGACCATGCGAAATGCAAAAATGCAAATGACCAGTGGAAAGGGTTTGTTTTTCAGAAAATACACACAACTAGCTGCTAATTGCTAGCAGGTTCCCTCGCAACTTGCTTTGGGGTTTAACTACCTTGTCATCTGCTCTCATTTAACGTGTTTGATGTTTCCAAGCTTTTTCTGAAGTCAAACAGGAGAATCGGTGGTCCTGCAGGGTCTGACATCGTTTCTTCAAGGGCACAGCACATGGTGCAGAGAACCACAGCAGGACAAACAAGACCCTCTGGACGCGGACTCTGAGCTGGTTCTGCCGTAAATCTAGCCGTGATTGTGACTGGGAAGGGACTTTGACACAGTTCATGCAGAACATGTAGGAGAGCCTTCCACAGATCCACAGCTGTGTGCTTTCACCCTCGACAATAAATCTAAGTGTAAAAGACCACCGGTATGGTTAACGACTCCGCTTAAAATGACAGTGAAATCGCTTTCATAGTGCGAGCACCTCTTTAAGGCACAGAGGCTGTCGAGCATTCCCCGCTGAAGCCTCCTTACTGAGACCAGGCTGCAACAACGTAAACAGAGCGCAGGGGCGAGGGGCACGCAACAGCGAAAGTGCTTTCGACATCAAGGAACTGATGAGGTCATTTACTCCAGCTGGGCCAGGCTACGGCTATTCGGGCACGCCAAACACCAGGGCAGGGCGCTCTTTAACGAGGCCGACGTGGCTCCAGCAGGGCTCCCGTGAGAAGCGGTCCTGCAAATGAGGAGAGCCCACCGCTGCCTACAGCGATGATACGGCTGGGACAGGTGTACCGCTTTTATCGGTGCTGCATGCCACGACTCCTCCCACACAGCAAGAAGGGCTACAAATATCAATCGAACGAAGCCGCAAAGGAATACAGCAGCTCTGGCCGAGCGCAGAACCACACGACGCCTGTCTGACGCTGTCCAACTCCTCTGAGGCCTTTCACGTCTTCCACCATTTGACTAAGCTCCTCTCCAATGGCCTGCATTTAAGCAATTAAGCCCAGCACTGGTTGCGAGGTAACCTGTTGGGCATTTGCAACCAGATAGAGGTGTTTAAGTAAAGCTGACTCTACCAGCTGGTTATCATTCCGGCCTGCAGTTCTCACATCCCTTCCTCCGCTTTACACTCCTCTCACAGATCAGTTTGTATCCGTCTCTTTCCCTCTCTTCCGGCCTGTCAGTCTCAGGCTGTGCCGCCACAGTCAGCCGATGTCGCCTAGCAGGCCCTGATAATCAAGTTAGCGGGAAATTAAGGGAAGTTAAGCCATAGTGACCTTTCAAAGAAGGCCGGAAAGTTCACCATTTGGGAGGGTCCCCTTAATCCACTACAGAAGGACCCTTCGGGGCATCACCCCACCCAGCTCTGAGATCACGTTAACAGCACAAAACGCTCATCAAAATACTCAGCATTAAGGAATAATGCAGGCAGGCTGTACGTGGCAGCGATCACGGATCAATACCGAGGCAGGAGGAGTAACAGAGGAGGCAGGAGCTACAGAAGGAGGGGCCGTGGAGCGCATCAAAACAAAATGGGGCAGGGACACTGTGTCCTGGAATCCTGCTAATTCCACACAGACCTTGACGGAGACAGAGCACTTAGCCCTGTGGAATCTGCCCCGTCTGAGAGGAGAACAGAACCCCTGCCAGTAGCCCAACTGTCGAGCAGATCACGTGGAGGAAGGAGAACTGGGCTAGAGTGGAGATGTGGTGAGACACAACACCCGGGGGATGATGCCTGAGGGCTCCAGGCAGAGAGAACCCACTAAGAAGAAGGACACGAGGAGACACAGGGAATGATCCACTAGGAGATGAGGCTGAACCAGCTACCATATACCGTCAGTACTGGTCAAAGCTCATGTGGCGCCCTAGGCAAGCGTCACTGCTGGCGCCCCCTGTCTGAGACAAAGTGAAATTGCCTCGCTAAGCTAGCACCCCCTCAGAATATGCTGCCCTAGGCCCTGACCAAGATGCCTAATGGGTTGACTGTCACTGGGTCTCACTCAAACTGCTGTACACGTCTGCTGAGGGTTAAACCTGCTTTCCATTCCCACAAGTACGGCGGGGTTCCGACTTTCAGGGAGATTAATGAAACAAAAGCAGTTTAAATCAATTAAAGCAAAGCAAAGGGGTGGAATGTAACCCGCTGAGCCAACGCTGTCCTCTCAGACGTCACGCTTGCAGTTTCCAGGACAACACTTACAAATAAACAAACCCGCCCAGGCACCGGAAACCTGAGCGGTGGCTCATTTTAGAGCAAAGCAGAAGCACGGATGCTGTCCTGTTCCAGAGGTGCCCAGAGCCAAACTCGTCACCTTAAACAGCTACCAGTTCATACGTTTATTTTTGCCGCTAAGCAGGAGTCTAAGTGGAAATCTGAGAATTCAGGGAGTCCCGCTTTCGTCCAAGCTGCTGCCTGCTGTCCGCATGTTAGTGAGCATCCCCGTCAAAAAGATCTTGTTCGAAAATCCAGCACGTAGCACCCCCTGCGGCCTCATCGGGGGGCCGGGGCCAAAGGTGTTTGGCCAAAAATAATCGCTGAAGGGGACGGCGTAAAAGTGCTGCTTCACCACTTGGGGGGGGCTGACATTTAAGTGTGTCACTGTGCTCGTCTGCATTTGTCTTCATATTTCACAGTGATTAAAGATAATTTACAAGACAAATGACCGTCCAGAGCCCCCCAAGACGCCCGGCTCTTCACGTCATTCAGAAACTGCTACCAAGTGAGACATTAGAAGAGGAAATGTGGTATCAGTGAGGCTTATATTTACCTCTGTAGATCGAGGCTGGGAATCCCAACATTGATGTTAAAACTGACAGCTCTGCAGCTGCTGCGCTTTCGAACCCAGTCCGTCTCCGAGCGTTCATGTAATCATGTGATCATGACACAGAACACCTCCTGGGTACCATGCAGCAGATCATATGGTTTTCAGGTTTAAATTGCTGAATCTCATGGAGGCCAGTTGGACAGAGACAGCAAATCCCACTAATATAAATGCCTGGGGAGTCTTATACTGGGGGGGGGGGGGGGGGGGGGGGGGGGGGGGGGGGGTAATACACTTCTGAGAATGGTATGACTCAGCAGGTGAGGCTTCCATGCCAATGATTGGAAGATTGCTAGGCTGAAGGTTGCTGGGTCCCCTAACCTCCCAAAATGCTCCAGGGCCGCTGGCTAACTGGTGGAGCCCGTACTCGGACTCCAAACCTCGTTCTCCCCCATCTGTGCATGTCTCTATGAAGAGCATGATGGGATATGCGAGGAGAAGCATGCTAATGTATTCATACTCATACAGACGGCAAATAAAGAATCATTTCAGTGACACTATCCCTGGCAACACCACCAACAGCAGCCGTTAGACATGTGCGTGACTCAGGTTCCTGTCGCACACCTGGCTGCTTTCCGGGATACCTGGTCAGGGATTTAGCAAATCCATCTGGATTAAGCCAGAATCCCTCCGGGGCTCCTGTATAACAGCAGCGACAGGTCAGGGCTCAATGGGAGACGAACGTTTCTTTTTCCCCATTACGGAATAAGGGAGCTGAGGACAAGGCCTGGGTCCCACACAGGAAGGCAGCCACTTGATGTGCTTGGCATGACGTCTGGGGCTTAAGCTATTGGGAAAACAATCACCAGTACAAAGGCTGGCTACTGAAAAGCAGGATGGATAAAACATCAGCGCTGATTTTTATTATCGGGGACATGATTTTGCAGGCAGCAGGCAAGAGACAGAAGCACAGATTATAAGACACAGGGACCATAAGCGTTAACCAGACAACAGCCTGTTAGCTGCAATTCAGGTGCAATTTTAGTTGCAATTTCAATAATGTTAATATGCCCGGGGGGGTTGGCCAGCCAATTGACCTACTAGGGAATTTATGGCTCCTCTCCTCCATTGTCATCTTTCTTTCTTTCATTTCATTGTCCTCCCTTTTCCTGTTTTTGTATTATTCTCTCTTAATGATGTAACACATCACAACACACCCATGTGAAGTGTCTTGGGGGGGACTGCATTGTGAAAGGCGCTATAAAAAAAAAAACTGACAACCCGCAGGACCTGGACAGGACATGTATGCAGAGATGCACGCACAATTCCTCCAGTTTTGAACAGATCGTGACTTCAGTGACGTCATGCCAGACTGCTCTCTCGTGTCCCCTGCAGGGCCCTGGAAGGACTGCCTACGAGCACTGGAGGACGGACACGACACCAGTGGCATATACTTGGTGAAACCTGAGAACGGCAACCGTCTGATGCAGGTGTGGTGCGACCAGAGACACGACCCGGGCGGCTGGACCATCATCCAGCGGCGGCAGGACGGCTCGGTGAACTTCTTCGGAAACTGGGAGGTGTACAAGGTGACCATGCAGGAGAGGATGTACCAGGGAAATCCTGAGCGTGCACGTGTGTGGGCTTAACTACCCAGTATGTGATCATTTAATGTAATTTAAGGGTGTGAAGGAAGTCTGCATGTATTTTACGGTTAAAACTAGGGATGCACCGATACAGAGTATGAGTACCGATACTCACTTTCTGGTACTCACTGATACAGATACCAATTAGGACTGGGCAGAGTTTTAAAAAACCAATATGCGTTATATTGACTTAAAAATATAAGGATAAATGATAATATTGAAATCCCCCCACTGCAAAAGAAATGCAGACACTGGTACATAGCCAGCGTTAAAACTTGCCATCTGGTATCAGACCCAATACCAAGACTAGCATGAAATATTGATGTATCCCTACTTAGAACAAAATATTCGACCTGTGTGTAACTGACACCCAAGTCAACGCCTTTGAGATATATGGACCATATGGCGTCACCGTCCACGCCCACCTGATAGATGGTACTAGCTAGGTCCTAAAACCACTAGTGTTGGATTTTCTACCAAGCTGATCCTCAGGTCTGATGGAAATATTAGAGCCTCATGTCACAGTACAGTGCTACGACATCATAAGATGAGTTACTTGCAATATCTGCGGTCACCTGTACCATGAGAATCTGCCCATCTCCCATGATTTCCTATAAACATTCTTATGCATCCACAGCCTTATTTTGAGGGAAGAGGGCTTTTCCAGCACAATTACTCCAGTGACCCTAAAACAATGCCGTGTGATTGCAACACAGACGTACACAAACAACTTTAAACCATGAAAACATGCAAACAAAACATTCACACAACAATGAGATTTTCACAGAACCGAGCAAAACAAGTTCATTCGCTGCTCTCGGCACCTAAACTGGGAAATTCAATATAAACACCAGCTCAGCCGTAGCCCAGAGCACAAATGAGGCTGAGCGCAAACAAACAAAGCCGTACCAGAAATGTGAACCATGTGGCAGAGAAATGCCTGGAAGATATGGAGCGAGTCTGAGAAGGACCTTCACACGCATCCTGCGATTGTGTCTCTCACCTCCTGTATTCTCCAGACAGCTGGTCTGTTAGAAATGGACTTAGCCGTCTTTCTCATGATCACCAATCCCCATTGGTCATAGAGGAGGACCAAGGTTCCTACCTCCTTTATCATGATGGTCACATGACTTGCCTACCTTCTATGTCAATCTAGCAGGCCACAGGCTCTGACATAGCAACACTGACAAAACTTTTTCTAGATCCACAGACACATCTTATGAGTTCTACTCCTGAATATCTGCTTAGGGTTGTATGTCAAACTGGCCACCCATCTTAACCTAGGTGAGGAATATGGTGCCACGGATTGGGATAGGCAACATGAGAACCTTAACGAGAACCTCTATTCTGCTCCACAGCAAGGATTTGGCAACATCGACGGAGAGTACTGGCTGGGCTTGGAGAACATCTACTGGCTGACCAACCAAGGCAACTACAAGCTGCTGGTGATCATGGAGGACTGGTCGAGCCGGAGAGTGTTTGCGGAGTATGCCAGCTTCCGCCTCGAGGCAGAGGCCGACTTTTACAGACTGCGTGTGGGCCGTTACCACGGCAATGCAGGCGACTCCTTGACCTGGCACAACGGCAAGCAGTTCACCACGCTAGACAGGGACCATGACGTATACACAGGTACCTGCAATGCACCATCCCCACTCCATCCTGTGTGACACAGTATGTCATCAAATACCATAAACCACACTCCCGACTTTACTGTAAAACACTCCTCATGCGCGCCTGGCCATTCCATTTAGCTGACGTATTCCAAAACCTGGCACTCTGATATAACCAATCAATTCATATTAGCTGAATCAAGTCTGGCAGAGTGAACCATGACATAATGTCTTCATGGCTACTCAAGCCTTTGAACTACACATCAAATGTACAAGAGTGTGGTTGAAGAGGAAAGACCCCGAACTGAAATGGAACAGTCTGGAGGCAGGAACAGCATTTCTGTTAAGCATGATCACGCGACCCGGTAGGATCCATTAATGTCTCAGTGGGGGTTCTCTGATCTTAACAACATTTGCATTTCCATACAGGCAACTGCGCCCATTACCAGAAGGGAGGGTGGTGGTACAACGCTTGTGCACACTCCAACCTCAATGGCGTGTGGTACCGGGGAGGACACTACCGCAGTCATTATCAGGATGGCGTCTACTGGGCTGAGTTCCGAGGTGCGGCCTACTCGCTGAAGAAGGTGGTGATGATGATCCGACCAAACCCCAACACCTTCCACTAATGGGATGTGACCAGAACCAGAAGGTGGCGACTCCGCCATGACCTGGACCCAAGAACTGTCCTCCGGATAGCCCGGCTCACTCCACGTGTCGGCTATCCTTCCGCCCTTTCTTAGGCTTTCGTGTGTGTGTTTTGTCTTTTGATTTGTGAGGACCTTGCAGTTACAATGACTGAAATTACTGGCACAGGGGTAACTAAAGCAGCGCGGACTGTGGGTGGGAACCTGGAAGGAAGTAAGAAAGAACAACAAGAATAGAGATATGGAGACATAGCCTGAACAGAGAGCATCCCCCCCGACAAGAGCGTTAAGCCAAAAGTCAGCTTTGTCCTCCTATCACTTTAGGGGTTAGGGAGAGACCAAGAGCAGGGACTGCACCCAGAGTTGGAGAGCATAGGTTTGACTGGAATTACTGAACATTCATTCCATAAACAATTAATAACCCTTTCCTTCCTAAGACTTGAAAAGCAAGTGGAAAGGGGGGGCAGTGTTTGTAACCTCTAAGTCTAAGGTGACCATTAAAGGTTTGAATAATCCTCAAAGAAGCATGACACAGGAACAAGCATCCACTGACTTTGTAGAAACCTTCAAGGGTCAGAATCCTCTTTTTTATGGGCAAGTCGGCT
Organism: Gnathonemus echidnorhynchus; assembly: GCA_026776725.1. Taxonomy (NCBI): domain Eukaryota; kingdom Metazoa; phylum Chordata; class Actinopteri; order Osteoglossiformes; family Mormyridae; genus Gnathonemus; species Gnathonemus echidnorhynchus. Next base: position 2,601,047 of record JAODJU010000040.1, on the reverse strand, counting down.
TAGCATGTAGATTTTCTGTTCATGTGAACAACAGTATTTATTCACAGGAAGAAGGCAATTTAAATATCTCCCATTTTTTAATAAACTCAGTTATTTAGCATATAACAACCGATTCAGTAGAGAACATTGCAGCAGCCATCCAAGTTACCTTCAAGGACCCAGCGAGCAGAGACTGGATAATCGCCAAGGCTGACTGGAGTTAGGAGGAATTTTTTGAGTATGATGTCTGTTGGCCAACAAATATGTTGTCCTTAGTACTCCAGAACGCTTGGATATGAACAAACAAATATCCAAAAGGAAGTCCTCATCTTGAGTGGTGGGACGGAACACTGCTAAAATCCAACATCCCCCCAGACCCCAGTCACGTACTCAATTTATGGCTACAGGGAACATCGCAAGATATGACGTCCACTAGACTGCAGCCTCTGCTGTGTGCTACAATAGGCGACTTTTCATGGATAAATATTTAAAATTATACCCAAGTGTCTTCACCACCATATGTACTGTAAAAATTTAAAGGCTGATCTTGTTTGTAGATTCAACGTCTTGTGTACATAATAGCCTTATCATTAAAGTAGGGTGTAATATAAACGTGAAGTCCTGTGTAAGACTGACGATCATTATAACAGAGTATCTACAGCAAACTACAGTCTATTGTGGGATCACAGTATACTCAATAATTTAGTTGCTATGGACAAAAATAAAATAATTGTAAAATGGAAATACAAACTTTACCTCAGATGAAAACAGGCTTACATAAAAGTCACCTCTGAAAAGGTCAATCAGAATTTCTGGAGTAAACATGTGAGTTTTATTCTGATTGGTCAGTCACAGCGCACGTGCAGAGACTACAGACAGTGATTGGTGGCAGGACTGAAGTGGGTGAGGTTACATGCCATCATACAAGCGCAGTCTGATGTGAGTAATGGTTTTTCCCTCACATCATTAAGCGAAATACACACACACAAGTCAGATTCAATTACTTATAAATGAGACTTAAATACCCCTGTACAGAGAACAGCCACAAGACCAAAACAAACATTCGCTGGCCAAGACAAACAGACTGCTATTATGAAGTCAGGGTTCCCCCAAGTCCTACAAACCCCTGTGTGAGCTGTATCACTGATCCTGATTACAAACCACAGCTGAAACATCTCACCGCTCACATTACATAGAATGCTCCCCCCTGCCCAAACCTGACTCCATTCAATTTCAGCTGAGATTTCACAACACGCCCAAGAGGTTAAGTGCTAGAGGGAATGACAGGTGGCCATTGAGACGACTCCATTTGTAGCACACTGCCGGAAATACTCTCAGGAAACTCTGTTAGGGAAGCCGTGATACTGGTGACGGAGCAATGAGGCGGAGAGGCCTGCCAAATCGGGAACGTGAGCGCATCTAGTTCACTGGGGCAGAAGAGCTTCAGGTCATGTGGGGCCCACATGATTCAGCTCTTGATCCTGGATGAATCCCAAATGGCAATGGTTAAAAGGGAGCGACCTTGCTTCACAAAGCCTTATCAGCCTTAATTAGACAATGAACTCACTAACGATAAATGTGCCCCCCGTCGTGTAGACAAGACCATTGTGCTAAGAGATTTTTGCCCCCCCTTCCCCAAAAGTGCACTACCCACAAAATCAGTATTCGAGATCAAATTAAAAGCCACTGATCAACCAATTAAGATGAAAATGGGCTGTTGACCGATCTCTGCCTAACACCCATAATGGACACCTCATTTAGCTCTGTTAGCTCCATGCTGCTCGTTCCTCATGCAGGACGGCAGACACACAGCACAGACTCACAGCGGCGATGCTGTACCAAATGCTCTATCCGGGGAGGCTGGGACGGGACATGGATGGTTTGATGCACACTTTGGTGGCAGGAATTCCTGATCCAAAGAGACATGCAGCCTGAGGAGCAGGGGGACCCAGAACCTCATCCAGCCTACAGGGTCTGAAATATCTAACCCAACAAAGCAACTTGATTAATGACATCACGACTCGCCAACTGAAGCCACGGCAAGAGGAATCCCTCCAGACCAGAGCCAAACCCAAACCCAAACCCACACAGCTCTACACCTACAGGAAAGTCAAACCGTCCTGCAGTGAACATCTGAACATAATCCTCCCAGGAGACCTCAGGAGAGCCAAATGGATAAGAAGTTCTCATAGCATATCCATCCATCCATTCATCCATCCATCTTCTAGATGCTTCTCCAGGTCAGGGTCATTGCTGTGTGTGTGTGTGGGGGGGGCACACCGCAGGGGAACAGCTCCGATGGGAGACCAGTCCATTGTGGGTACAGCCATAATTGTCCTTAAAACCCATTTGGAGGAGGGTTGTGTCACATCCTGTCCCCCAGGAACATCACACTGATGCTTACCGCACATGCTGCCCTGCCCCCTGCTGGACATACAGGGCATCTAAGAAAGCAGTGACCCAGGAAGGTCATTAGAAAGGAGGCTGCCAGGTCTCCCACGGTTCTCCCTCAGACCGACACCCTCCGTGTGATCCTGGCCAGGGCTCTATGCCATTTACATTATCTGCAGTTTTATATCTCAAACGCCACAAGGACACAGCAGCTTCCAGTATGGCCAAACAAGACTGAGAGTGAAATTACCTGCTTAGCATCAAAATGACCGTACTGTAGAGCTCTGAGAGAAGAGTTATTACTGTAATCACGATTTCCATCAATGTGGTAGGTTCTCTGAATCTCACACTTGAAGTGTGCAGACTTTCCATGGGCCCTACCACCACAAATATTCCATGGGGGGGTTACAGAAAGTTCCATCTGTTTGATCAGGAGCCAGATTGATAAAAAGAAAAAAACGCTGAGAATTTAATTAGCTCTGTACTGACTTTTTATTTACCCGATGTGTCACAATAGTGCCTGCGCCTCACAGCACCTGGTTTTATGCTTTTCAGCACCTTTAAAAAATACACAAGCCCCCTTGATAAAGGTGAAATGCCACAATTTTCACTCCATGAAGCTCCTCAGCCTCTGCTTCTGGTCCCCACCGGGTCCCATTTCGTCCCAGAGGGCCCACAGAGCCATCAAGCCACAGATCTCAGCCACTGAGAGATGGGGATGTAGCATCCATTAGCCTTCCTGAAAATATTCCCCCCCCCCCCCCCCCCATTAAGGGGAAAAAGATGTCGACACCAGGAGAGAGCCGAGAAGAGGAATTGTATCTGATTAAAATGTGAAAAAACACGCTTCCCCAGCTTGCCTGGAAAGACGACTACGATCGCGTGTGCCTGCATCACGAGATCCCGGAAGACCTGTGGCCTCAGGACGGTTGAACAAAGAGGCGTCGGTGCAGGCCCCCAAAGCCAGCAGGGGGGTGACAACGGGGATTTCCTAAAACACCGCTAGGCTAACCAGCGGCAGTTAGCAGGGGGATGAATCTCGACCAGAGGGGAGGCCATAGTCACGTTTCTTTTTTTCTTTTTTTTCAAAAAAAAAAGGTTTATCTGTTCCAGGCCACCTAAGGCAGAAACACTTCCATGATCTGACAAGTGCTCAAGGTGAGGTATCTGTTTAAGCTCAACCAGTAGTAAAACGAGGCCATAGCCAGCTCATGGAAACATGGAGGCCTCCAGCAGACCGCGGAGGATCAGAGAGACTGGGTTTGGAGGAAGGACCACCCAGGAAACACTCACCCAGGTAGGGGATGCATGGAACCATCTTCAGAGAGCGGATGTACTCGCGCATGCGCGTGTAGTTCTCCTCCTTGGAGGTCAGGAAGTCCAGCTTGTCCAGCGTGGCCTTGTCCTTTCGACTGATTAGCTGAGAAAGATGATCAAACAGCCAATCAGATATTCAAGCCCACTAACCAATCTAACCAATTTAGTCTTGCTTTTAAGTTGCGAAAACTCAAATGTTTCATCATGTTGCCTTGATATTTTAAGTTCTGCATTTCACATTTTTTATAGTGTATATAAACGGCTCTGCACCACTGATGTATTCTAAATATAAGAAGTCAGAACTACCTTCCAATTATTTGACAAGGACATGCTATTTTACATGCATTTATTCATCGGTAAACAAGCTTTTTTTAATATATATAAGAAACTTCCCCATGTGAAAAAACAGGAGACAAGGCAAATTTATTCAAGTACAAGTAGTGAACATCATGGGAAGGATACAGAAGAAAAATCCTGTGGTTAGAAGCATATTTATGGAAAAATGTTGTATTTCAAGAGCAGAGATAACCAAGGGGCTGAGGTGGCCTGCCTGCTTTCCCAAACCCCAACTGCCGTCGTATCAGTGCCACTGAGGCGGCCTGCCTGCTCTCCCGAACCCCAACTACCTTCGTATCAGTGCCACTGAGGCAGCCTGCCTGCTCTCCCGAACCCCAACTACCTTCGTATCAGTGCCACTGAGGCGGCCTGCCTGCTCTCCCGAACCCCAACTGCCTTCGTATCAGTGCCACTGAGGCGGCCTGCCTGCTCTCCCGAACCCCCACTGCCTTCGTATCAGTGCCACTGAGGCGGCCTGCCTGCTCTCCCGAACCCCCACTGCCGTCGTATCAGTGCCACTGAGCCCCGGCTGCTCCCCGTCTGCATCATTTTCGGCGTCTGGCCAGATGTGCATGACCCCCTGAAGCCTAGTCAGCCCTCAACCACTATGTTTCATGTTTTTATCTTTACTTTCAGTTTCTGTAATCATGCTATTGTTCTGGGCAGCCGTCGTTCCACTGACACCTTCCTATAATCTGCAGACCACTCTACCTTCCCGCAGTTTGCATCTTTTGGGCTAATCGTCATCTGTACTCCACCGTCAGGTACTGCTAATAGCACAGTGCCAATTCAGCATGCATCCTCTATGGCAGGATTCCCTAATTCTGGTCCTGGAGGGTGCAGTCTACACCGCAGTTTGCAGATTTCCCGGCTCAAACACACCTCATTCAGCTCATTGCCAGGTTTAGTAGGGAAATCTGCAAACTGTGGTGCAGACTGAACCCTCCAAGACAGGATTTAGTGATCCCTGCTCTACGGAAACACCCTGCTTGGATTTACTGCAGATCCCAATGCATATCGCATTTCCCCCATGTGTGCCGCTGGGTAAACATGGCCACACAAGCTTTCTCTCATTCCATCCCAAAAGGAAAAGTGAAAATCCCACAAGCCAAAAACAACAGCTGTGAAGTCCTGGTCTCCGGGAGTATGAGACTGGCACGTTGTGAAAGCGACACGTGTCGCCCCCTATGAATACACTGACACAGTATTCTTGCTAGGCAAATAGCAGCAGTCAGCATTACACACTCCTCAGTTAAGAACTGCACAATGCAGAGAGACTACAAAATTCAACTATGCCTTCAGAGTGGAACAGCAAATTAAATCAGAGCCTTCAATATGGAGGAACTTAAATCAATGACTGTCCAGCTGCAGTTTGCTCTGATGATGAGCCGGACCTCCCTGAATCACTTGCCCTCTCTTCTGCATGCTCTGACAGCTTCTCTCAGCTACTGCGCTTCGAAACCCCCTTGATCCCTATTCCCAAAGTCCTGAGGCTTAACAGTGACCTTCATGGTTACAGAACAGCCGCCCAAACCTCTGTGCTGATGAAGGCATTTCAATATCTTGTTACAGAACAGAACATAAGTACATTATTCATCCTTGTAAGGAAATTGTGTGCTTTTCACACATCATACACACAGGCAGTAAATCAGGCCTGGTGAATGAGTTCAGACAGGACATTGTGTTGACAAGCACTAGATCACCACAAGGCTGTGTGGCCCCTCCCATCTCTTTATCCATGATAAAGTCTTAGAACAGCATCGAAAGAATCATCGGATATGCGGCTACGCCATCATCATTGGTCTCAAGAAGGAATCAAGAATAGAATTATAGTGTTACTTTATTCATCTTCATGGGGAAATTCTCTCTTATACCCCATCTTGCTCTCCATGAGACACATATACAGGTGAGAGCAAGTTCGGGGGTCACAGCACAGGGTCAGCTAGCGTCCAGCACCCCTGGAGCTGGGGGCTAAGGGCCTTAAACAGGGGCCCATCAGCGGCATCAGTCTGCTGTGTTCTTTGAAGCAGGATTTCTTGCTTAGCCGGATAACTTGTTGGATTTAAGGTAGTCTAGTCTAAATGGACTTCATCTTCGTTCACTTACAATTTATTCAGACTACCTTATATCTGACAAATTATCCGGCTAAGCAAGAAATCCTGCTTTATGAAACACCCTCTAGGACAGACTAACGAACAGGCGTCAGCGACAGCGCTAATTAAACAGAGAGCCACTAATCGCGATTGTGCCAAACACACTCTGAGGGCTAGTCATTTGCTTAGCATTTAACTACTTAATACTTCTCTAAAGGAGAAAGCAGTCCCTCAGAATCGTTGACTGCTCAGCAGGGAGGTTTTAGTTATGGATCATTACAGCCGCCTCTTTCTGGGGAAGGAGAGGTGGGTGGGGAGCCTAATCGCCCCCAGGCCACCCCGGTCTAAACTCGAATTGCTCACATGCAGAAACGGTCCAGCCGCAGTCCTCTGGCTCCGCCACCTCCTCGTTACATTCTGCGCCGTTGGCCCAGAAACCATGACTCCAACTCTTTCTCCACAATTATATTCTGTTTTGCGAAGCGTCTGAGGCCTGGTGGAAACCCGAAGTGACAGCCAGCTGACTTTAAGCAGACAGTTTCGCAGAGCGTCTGGGTGAGTGGAAATCCAGCCCCAGGTGTCAGGAACCAGAGACAACACCACGGCTGGGCCTCTACCCAAAGAACCAGAGGAAACACCATGGCTGGGTTTTTACCTGAGGAACCAGGGGGAACACCGCAGCCAGGGCTGTACCCGAGGAACCAGGGGGAACACCACAGCCAAGGCTTTACCCGAGGAACCAGGGGGAACACCGGAGCCAGGGCTCTACCCGAGGAACCAGGGGGAACACCGCAGCCAGGGCTCTACCCGAGGAACAAGGGGGAACACCGCAGCCAGGGCTCTACCCAAGGAACAAGGGGGAACACCGCAGCCAGGGCTCTACCCGAGAAATTAGGGGGAACACCGCAGCCAGGACTCTACCCGAGAAATTAGGGGGAACACCACAGCCAGGACTCTACCCGAGGAACCAGGGTGAACACCCGAGCCAGGGTTGTACCTGAGGAACCAGGGGGAACACTGCAGCCGGTTTTATATCTGAGGGACCAGAGAGAACACTGCGGCTGGGTTTCTACCAGAGGAACCAGAGGAGCTTCTTAGTGACCTATCTGACAATGTGAACCATGTATTTAAATTGGGATGTGTCGTAAAGCTGGAACAAGAAGTCTAATTCGTTGAAGAGACGGAGATGTATGTTGTACATTGAAGCTGTACATATTTCATACTCTAAACAGCATTATATGGAAACTGCTGGATGGGCACTGAATTGCAGCAATACCAACTCCAAGACTGACTGTATAACCATACACCTGGCTGTCTCACCTTTATTTGTCGACATGTGTCTATGTTTATTTATTGATAGCACATTTTTATTTCTTCTATGTCTAGGGCAGAATGGTGGCTCTGGGGCTCGGGGTCTGTGCCAGCAGCTGAAAGGAGTGAATGCCCAGAGTGATTCCACTCCATTGGGCCCTTGAGCAAGGCCCTTAACCTGCAATTGCTTCTTACTGTGTATGATGTTAATCTACATCCAGCCCTATAAGGAGGTCCTCCAACTTACAGGGAAAATTTGGGCGTTGGTGTCAGGATTGGCACTCCAGCCACTGGGGAAAAAAAAACCTCACACTCAGACTACTGTGGTGCTGAGGTATCACCCGCCACACGGCCGCACTCAGGCTCTCATCCCTGAGGTGGTTTGTCATGTGGTGGGTGCAGCAACGTACTGTAATCAGCGCATGCTCCTTACCTCTATGTCGAGTTTATTTTATTTGCTATAATAGTATGCTTATTTGTATACCTAATGCCACCACCTGCAACAAAACAACTTCCTTGTACTTGTCAAATCAAAGAATTCTGATTCCGATTCTTTTCTCTTTGTTAAAGGACATTATAAACTCCACACACTAGAAGTGTTAGCCAAGCATTACAACTAGTAAAAAAAGCAAGTTGTACTCCATGCTTGCAAAGAAATTAAATGAAAAAACTAATGCACAAAGATTAATTAATACTTAATTATCCAGGATTATGGTCAACAAAGATGGATCTAGATGCTGCGTCCGGACGGAAGATGGCAACACAGATTTCTTCACCATTGAGACCGGTGTGAGGAAGGGGTGCATCCTCTTCCCCTTCCTCTTCCTTTTAGCCATTGACTTCACTATGCGGATCGCCATGGAACAAGAAGGGTTTGGAATACCCTGGCAACCACAAACACGCCTGATGGATCTCGATTTTGCCGATGACATCGTTCTCCTTGCCGATACCAAGAAAAACATAAAGACAATGACAAGGAGCTTGGAGCGAGAAGCAGCCAAGTTTAGGTTCAGGCGGAACGAAGACCAAGATCATGAGGATCGGATATGTGGCAGCAAACGACCCCATCATGGTGGCACAACAATCGCTCGAAGAGGTGGGCAGGTTCACATACTTGGGTAGCGTTCTCACGAGTGACAGAGATGCCAACCATGATGTGGATTGCCGGATTGCTACGGCCAATCTGGTCGACCCAGAAGATTGACATGGCAATGAGGATCCATCTGTTTAACTCCATACTCATCCCCACAGCAATCTACGCATGTGAAACATGGAGGGTGTTGGCTAAAACCGCAAGAAGACACACAACAGCGGTGGTTACGACAAATCCTGCGGTCATACCGGGACCGTGTTACCAACGAAGAGATTCACCGCCGAACTGCCACCCGCCCCCTCAATGGCATCGTGACCAAGCAATGCATGCACTTCGGAGGACACATCCTTTGCCAACAACCACTATGCCAACCCAAATCCACCATCACCTGGACGCCCCCAAGAGGAAGACGCAAACAAGGCCACATCATGGCGTCGAACTTTAATTGACGATCTGCGTGCCCTAAACATTGCATGGGATGAGGCGGAAGCAGCCGCGGCCGATCAAATGCACTGGAGACAGCTTGCCGCCCAATGCGCCGAACAGCACAGGAGGATCTAAGTCTAAGTCTAAGGGTCAACAAGTAAGAACCAGCATGGATCTATGTTATCCTCAAGCCGTTTTACCATTGCTAATCCTCTGATCATTTTCAATGTGAAATTAATTCTCTCTCAAGTGACCCTTAAATTTATCCACAGGGTGCTGGTCATTATACTTCTGTTCCATGTTTCAAGATCATACTTTCCTCTGCTGATCTGAAGCGGCTAATCCTCAAACATCATGATAAGCAGCCAAGGGCTGTTTGTAAATCCATAAAAATCACTCGGGCTGCGTCTGTGATACAGTGAAGGAGTGGATGAAAGACTGACTGACTGAGAGGCTGGTTCTCCGTGGGTGAACGATCCACTTAAGCAGGTCAGCCTTGGAAACCCCCGCAGAACAGCCATTTCAGTGGGGGGGGGGGGGGCTTTCTTTGGGGAGGGTGGCCCGAAACACAGCTGGCACTATGCCACATGTGATGGATGGATGGATGGATGGATGGTTTTCTCATCCTAGAGGCTCCAACCTTTCCTGAAGCACCCACTGCCTCAGCAGATACAGGCAGCTCACTGTACAGCTAATTCAATTCTGTGCTGGCTCACAGAAAGAAGGATATTTGAAATGTCCCACAGTACCAGTACAGCCTGCATGAAATGTCCCTAGTACCAGTACAGCCTGCATGAAATGTCCCTAGTACCAGTACATCCTGCATGAAATGTCCCTAGTACAGTACAGCCTGCATGAAATGTCCCTAGTACAGTACAGCCTGCATGAAATGTCCCTAGTACAGTACAGCCTGCAGAAAATTAATGCAACAGGTGTGTGAAAGCGAGAGGGCCAGGAAAATCACCCACGGTCATCGCCCACAGATTCGACCTGCAGTTCCAACATGAAGGGTGTGTGAAAATCCCAGAGGCATCCTGCATGTCTTCTGCAGAACACAAACACGCTACTGTGGTCAGAGAGATTTAAACTTAACAACCCGTGGGCTGTTTTCTGAGAAGTAGGATCGAAAACGGCCCCCATAGAGGAGGCCGGGACTTAAGAAAAGGGGTTCCTAACTCCTGAAGTGTTTTATTGGTCTCATTCATAATAGTTGCTGGGCCAGAGGGAGATTGGGGAGGTTGTTCTGGATCCTGAATCATGGGAGCTGGTCTCCCCACATCTGGAGTGATGACTGCAGTGAAGCGGACGCCCCGTCTGTCAGTGTGTCCTGCCAATTTCTGTTTGCAGAAGCTCACTTTAGAGACTTTAGAACCCGGAATGGTCTTATCGGCAGGGATGGGTATCCATTTTCCAGACAAAGACTGGCATCCTGCCCCCCCCACAAAGGACTACTTCTCACCAAAGCAATACGTGCGCGGTGCACAGCCAGGACAAAGGGACCCAGCGGGTGGTAGCCCTGAGACCGACATGTGTGTGCGATAAGGAGACAGGCCTCTAATTCAGGAAGAACTCTGCCTCGGTCACACGAGAACCCCAGTCGAACAGAAAGCGAACAGAAAGCAATCCTCGGGAAAGGCTGTCGCCATTGTGTGTGTCATCAATCATCATGCAAAAAATTTATAATGAGCCATGGGGGTCGGAGGTGTGTAACCAACCCCACCCACATGAAAGGGATTGCAATGGGGAATGCATGCAAAATATTAATTTCTGCCTTGTAACCAAAAGTTAGTGGGGATATATAGGTGTCAGAATATGAAGAGTTGGTGAAGAATGGGCACGGTTATGATTGTACAGATACTGGGGCTTGGAGGAAGGAGGAGCATTCCTTGCAGCAGCTTCCTTGCAGCATCTTCCTTGCAGCATCTTCCTTGCAGCAGCTTCCTTGCAGCAGCTTCCTTGCAGCAGCTTCCTTGCAACAGACTCCAACGGACAGAATCTTATGCTTACTAACAGGGGCCAACATGAGCAGAAGGAACCAGCGAGTTCCGGCCAAACACCCCACGTTCTGATCACCACCAGAGCCCTGGACATGACAGACCTCCTCGTATCAATGGAAATTTTGTTGGGGGGCCCTGGTTGGGGTGGCACCCAAAGGCCCCCGTCATCAGGGTAGACCTAGCATCATCTTCACCTCTGTTACGACCACGCCGCCGTTCGTTCATCCCACAGAAAATGACCCAGTGATACACACACAGTCACTCCAGAATGGGTCATGAAGTCCAGTCATCAGCAGCACTCAGTGTTAATAAATGCTCAGTGATGGTCAGCACCTCAAATTCCTAACACGACTTCATTTTGGCCAGTAAGATACTGTCTGAAGGTCTGTGACATATGACTGTCACTAATATCATCTATCCATCCATCCATCCATCCATCCCACCATATCCAGGAGAGGGCTGGGGTTAGCCTGTAGCTCAGGAAGAAAAGGGCAGTATTAATACTTGGTAGAACAAAGCTACAGAATGTAGCGACAGAAAGGCCTTCCGGTTAGGTGTGGTTTGAACATCAGGTACTACATCTTTTCCCTGATCAATTGGATCATGCTGAAATGGAGCAAAAGCAATGGTCTTGCACATGCACCATCCAAGAAAAAGTTCACTGTGGCAAGAAGGCCCTCCTGAAAGGACAGCTTTCTGCTATGGATCTGCTGCTTACCAGTGTATTAACAAGGGCTGCACAGTGCACCAGCTGGGCAGAAACGCAGCAGGTAATGCAGCGACTCATCAGGGAGGCCTTCACAGAGCAGAGGTGGCAGACCACCTTATGGTGGTCCTTCCACCATAAGGACATGGAAGGGTCAGAGACCGTGTGACTAATCACCTGGGCACTGCTGCTTTCAAACTGCAGGGGGCGCTTAGGAACCCTCACACCGAGTAGTCATGTCCAGAAATTTTTAAATTACAAATGTGCATTACATGCAGGCCAGACCAAACAAAGCAAAAACTGATAAGAGGACATCGAGGATCCCCCGCCCCCCAAAGGACCCCCATGCGGCAAAATGAGAACAAATTACACCCTAGAAAAGTAATCAACATGCACGCAGTAAAAAGGGCCCTTTCGCTTAATTAAAGAGGAAAAGCAACACTCCCCAAAACACGTGTGTTGATGTGGCGTTCATGCCATAAAAGCAGACAGACCGTCACGGCAGTACAGCTTCACAGGCAGTCCCTAATTGTTCTCAGCCTTTGTGGGTTGGTCAGACTTCCTAATGGAAACGGCAGCAAGGGGGACGTGCATTCCTCTGCAGCAGGAAGGAGCCTTGGGAGCCAGCAGAGGGGACACAGACAGTCTCCCCCGTCCTCGGAAACACTGAAGGTGTCCACGTATTCACTTTCCCATCTGGAGCTGCACTTTTTCTGAGCGATCTCATTTAGAATGCGGGACCCGCCCATCCGGGACGGCCAAACACCGAGATAAACCTGTCAGACGTGTCGGCTATCTGGGGTCCCTTCAGCTCGGGACGTGCAAATAGCCGAACTCCCGTTAACTCACACCAAGGGAAAATTCGCAGTGGACGAGAGAAAGTGGCCTCTCTCTGCATGACGTGCGTGACAAATGCCAGGCTTCCGGAAACAGCGCGGTGGCGAGTCAGTTCTGGCCCGGAATCGCCCTTCCTGAGAGACCGATTAGCAGCTGAACCCTGTTCTGGGTCCGTGTCGAGAACGGCCGAGCCAGCATTAAGGGGCAAGACCCATGGCGACCCACAGACTTATGGGAAAAACATAAGCAGATGAATGACAAAGAATTCCCAGCATCGGTGTTTATAATCCATTTTATAATTAAGTATAACAGTGTGTGTGAGGTGAGGTGGAAACTCAGCACTGTTTCTGCTGTAGCATTTTCCCAGAAACAACAAGTTTAACATAACAGACAGCACTGACCCTATACTGACCCCTGGATTCACGTGAATCTCAAATCAAGGAAAACGCAGTTCACTGGGCTCGCTCCTGCCAAAAGGCTTTTTTAAAAAGGCAGCCTCATGGAGAGAGACCTGTCAGGCGAGGATACTGAGAAGAATCTTTGTACCAGCAGCACTGTATTCAGTCAGACATTAGCAGTCGCAGTGAAGGCAGCACTGAGCACAAACGGCCTCTCCCCCAACCCGGCCTGCTGCCACTCGAACCCCCGTCCGGCGAGCCGCCCTTACCGCCCAGGTCTTGCTGAGCCTGAAGATGGGAGCGCTCTGCAGGGCAGACACCACTGACACCAGCGAGTGCAGGTTGTTCAGCTCCAGGAGTTTCTGCGAGGAGGAGAAGATGGGTCACCAGAGAGGCGGCGTGACACTCCCAAACCCCCCCACCATAACCCTGACCCCCCCTTCCCTGTGACACTCCCAAACCCCCCCACCATAACCCTAACCCCCCCTTCTCTGTGACACCCCCAAACCCCCCCACCATAACCCTG
>JAODJU010000040.1:2528080-2540706 GCA_026776725.1 Gnathonemus echidnorhynchus | reverse complement strand
GGGGGGGGGGGTCTCCTCACAGTGACAACCTGGCCACATGAATCAGACAAACCCAGTGAGAAGCAGGAGAACTGCTGAAGCAAACCTGCATTTTGGACCAGAGTCAGGATTCAAGTGGACTCAGCAGAGAAAGAAATGAGGAAACATGCTGGGACTTCCTATCACATTACTCAAGGTTTCAGTGTAATCACGGCGACATACTTTACATTTCTCTGGCGGCTCACACCAGCGCGCACGCACTTAAAAATTAAACCGAGCTCAATTCCACATACGTTTCTGGCTGCCGTTTAGCCTAAAGTCACGCACGCCTTGCTGACTGCTGCCACTGCTTACATAAATCAATTTGGTGTCCAGAAGTCACCACAACCCAGTACTACACAAAGCGGCACCAGTGGGTGGAATCCAAGAGTCTTTCAATTTCACAGCTGGCAGACCAACAATGCATTCTCATTATTAAATCGGCAAAGTGAAAGAAGAAAATAACTGAAAGTACCCAGCTGATTCACATTCCAGGGGCTACAATGCTTTTTCACCCTCGTATTCAGGACACATTCAGTTCCAGATCAATGCATGTGTACATGATACATTTTACTGAATTCAAGAGTTCACGACAAGTTTGGCAGCTCGCAAAAAGGCCTGAAAATAAGCCTGTGCTCCACCTACACATCATCATCATCAGCATGAGCGAGCACACAGCCATCCACTGGAAGGTTCTCATGCTTTCAAACAGCTTCCTGTTCTACTCATTTCACATTTCTGGAAACTGGGGAAGGGGCACCTTTAAGATGAATCAATTCCACAGAGTGCCTTGCAGCCAATTTACACATCAGCAAAAGATGACAACATGACAGAACAACATTTTATTTGCTCGCGACCATGAGGGGCAAGATAGCATTTACACAACAGCCAAAATAAGTAGATACCCAGGACATTATTAATTTGCCGTTTTGGCTGCAGGCCTTTGTTACTCCAGCATCCATTCAGGCTCTGGGTTTGTAAACCACAGGAAGACATGCAGGGCATTCTGGGATGTGTGGGCAACAGCCATTTCTGAAAACCTCTTCATTTATTAATCGACAAAACTGGATCAGTCTGTAAATACCCTACTACTATTATTACTGGGGGTTACCTAGGAAATATTTTTCTTCCTTACTATCCCAGTTGAGGTCGCCACATAAGCAACACACTTTATTTTTATTTTTTTTTTTGAAAAGCATGGTCAGACAGTCCCTAGAGCAAATCGGAGACATTACTCAGGTGCCCAAAGGTGAAATAACTTTGCTGATCCTGGGATTAGAACCAGTGGCCTTCTGATCAGACACAGAACCCTTACCTGCTTAGCCACAAACTGTCCCCAGCACAGGGGATGGGATTCCCTGCTGCTGACCTATTTATTACATATTAATATCATTAGACCCAACAACAAACCTCGCCTTGGGGGTAACCATATGACCAGCAGCTTCTGGCATGCAAACGCACCACACGTCACACCAAAGCGTCACCGGCAAGGAGCAGCAATCACATTAATGGATTTTCATTCTTGGCCTTGCTTGTCACACACCCGAGGACGCCACAAAACGCTCGGCACCAGAGCCTCGCCTGCTAGAAAGGCGTGGCTCCACAGCTCAACGTCATTTTCCTGCCCAGAGGGAACATTAAACACGCAGGTTCAAAGACGGGGATTAACGTTAGCTAGCGGCTTGATAATAGACAGCAGCTGGAACATGCAGAAAGTTTGCGAACAGCGTCTGCCGATACGTCATACTAAAGGTTAAGGAGGGAGCGCAGATGATGGACTTTAGGCGAACCAAAACGGCAAAAACAGCAGGAAAGAGGTACAGTATTAACTCTCAAGCAGCAGGTCATCATAATCATCAGCAGACCAGGCACTTTGCTTGACAAAGGAACAGAAAGTGAGAGATCACTGTCAACAAGTGTACTAGAAGCCAGTACACAGCAACTGCAAAAATGTATATAATCAGTAAACAGAGTTGACTACTGGTCATTCTGTCCTCAATATTGTTGAACTATAATATATATTACAAAACCCAGATTTATTATTGAAACTGATTAAAAAAAATAAATAAATAAAAAAAATAAAACACCTGGCTTCATGCAGGCTGCTGGGAGGTGACTGAACCATTCAGAATTTGGAACATTGTAATGCCTCTGCTATGAATGAGTGCCCTCCGTGGGAGCGTGTCTGTAGGCAGCGCCCAGGCGCCCATAGGCAGAGCCGAGGTGCCCTTTCTGGTTTTTCTTCTTTCCTACCCCCACCCATCTAGCTTTCGCAAGGCCGCCCCGCAGACGGACGGGCGGACTCAAAGGCAGAATGTCCGGCTCCTCCGGTCCCGGCGCGCAGAGCTTTACCGCGATCCGCGCCGCACGGCCGCTCTGTTTACGCTGCGAGGCGCCTCGCCGTTTCCCACTTGTGCAGCCAAGTAAAAACGAAAGTTGATTAACACACCACAGATAACCGTCGATTAACACGTAGTATCTTGCTTCTGCTTACCAAGCTCTTCAAAGAAAGATTCTTAAACAAGACAGAGTCAAAATAACACACTAGGGACAGGGCTCTTTGAAACCTTAACACCTTTTATTTTTTTTACACCTCAACAGGTAAAAGCACAGCAAACAGCCGGATTTTTCACAATCACTGCACTCCGAAGTATAAATAAGCAAAATTTATAAAATGATGTTTGACTACTGATGGTGTATTTCTGTTGTCGTTAGCGCCAGAGAATCACCGTAAACCTATTTAAACACAGGCAGAGATACAGACACAGACACAGACGCAAAACGGTTTCATTGAAACGTACACAAGGCGCACTTTCAAGTTTTCCGGGCCGAAAACACGCTTCAAGCTCAACCCATCAAAATGACGCGACTATCAGTCTCCGTCGGCTGCGTTACGCCTAACCGCCGGGGTCATCGTTCAAACCCGGGTGGTGCAAAGGCTGCTTCGATACCCACGTCCCGCTCGGCCGCAGCCCCAGCCAGGCGGCCCAAGCGGCCGTTTCAGCACCCCGTATTTCCCCACATGTGAAAACACCATATGACCCTAGCCAAAGCAAACAGCCAAGGATACCCCTCCTCAACATATTTTATACATACATTTTAATAGCAATAAACGCATATGCTCAATGAGCCATGCAGTAGACCACATGCAAGCAATAAAATTTAAAGACATGCATAAACACCAACTGGCATCTCGGATAAATGCGTGTATGGCAGTAGTTCACGCACATCCACGCACCACGTCCGAGATCCCATGCAATGACGCAAGTCAAACAGCCGCCCGTCCCCCGTTAAATGTCATTCTCAGTGTTCGTGGGTGATCCACTTTCAAAACGCCAATCCAACGAGGCCGAAACTCATTTTTTTCTAATAATTGCTCGTTTACCTTTTTCGGATTGTGTCCCTTGGCTGTTGCGTCTGACCGCTTCAATGGATCCCGTCCACAGTGAATGGGAGCGCCACAATCAAGCCCTAAAACGCAAGGTCAGCTAGACGGAAACACGCGGAGAGCGTATGACGAACCCAGAAAAGCATTAGCCTTTTGCACGCATTTATATCACTTCCTCATGGAGGGAATGTATGCCGTATCATCCATGCACAGCCAGCAACATGGCAGCATATAATAAGGAGCAGAGCACAGGACCAACACGGTGCGAACGCGGACCTGACAGAGGGATCCGTCAGGTAGGTGCGGCCGCGTTGACGGATAGATGTAGCAGCGAATCGCGCATCTTCTTTTGCGTGTCTGCCACGCCCACCAATGGCACAGCCAATCGTCTACGTCAGTTTTCCTTGAGTGCGCAGGTGCTTTTTAGCACTGTCTTCGACCTGGAGCTTTAACATGAGCTGCATAATTAGGGCGCTATATAGATTGCATACAAAATGGGATGCCATAAGGAATATGGAATTTATTTTAGTGAGTACATATCTCTAATAATATTATATTTCACCCAAAACAACATCCTGCGAAATGCATTTTGAGATGGATTTTTCAATCAAGTTCTGTTCACTTTTAGGGGTTACGCAGCCAATCCTGATCAGTTATAATATAATTTTTCTACGAAATACACAGCGTGCATACACACAAACACACACACATTTCTGTGTTGTTTTAGACAATGTTCACGCTGTTGCTGTTTGTGTCAAGCCCATTTCCATTTCCCGGAAATCATATTGCCTGCCGTTGGCGATACAGCTATTTTTATCGTGTGTTGCATTTTACGCAACACTGCCATATTGTTTGCTAGAGTGGAATAATATAATTAAGACGTGACCATGTCGGGTCCACGATTTTTCATATGAATTAGGCTATAACCTTTTCAAATTAAATTACAAGATTGGTTAGCTACATCGCTTTGGAATATAATTCAATAATCAAGACAGTAAAAATTAAAGCGCACATTTCGTGGGGACAGAGTACCTGCACAATACTGCCCCTCTTCATATTAGTGGTACACTTAAATTCCAAATTAAAATTAATTTAGACCAATATTATCATCAATAACATTACAACTACATGTATTCTATCTGGACTTTTGACTTTAACCACGATAGTATTTATAAGGGATATCGCTTTCTCATTCTATACAACAGCTCCATCTGCTGGTAATAGCTGGTAGACACACCCACCCCATGTCTCAGAAAACCCCAGTCAATCAAAAGTCTGGACACCGGTATTGCCAAATCAGCATCTTTATTTTACAAACAAACGCAACTGTTTCCATTGACATTTCTTTGTATCATAAAAAAGCAATTTACAAGCTTAAGAACAAAATATAAAGCAGCACAGAATGATTATGGGTAAAATATATATATCATTTGAATAAATATATATTTCATGCTATAAAATAAATTCGTAAATGGCAAGTTAATAGTTTCAGCATCAGCTCTAACTAGCTTCATTTACTTCAGTCATATAAAAACAGTAGAGTTCTGAGGTTCACAGTTGGGTTGTGAGGTTGTAGTTACAGTGGACTATAAGGAGGTGGCCGAACACCTGTTAGAGACGGAATTAAAGCCGCCCCCCTTTCCCTAGAAATGGAACGTGGGATAGAAAGGGTGGGCAGAGAGCCTTGAGGCAGAAAACAGAGGAGCAACGCTGGCGTGAGGCAGCACAGCCCCACGAGAGATAAGTGCATTTTCCCGGAGTGCGTGCCCGTCGGGCACATCGCAGTACTGAGAAACCCTGAGTTCTACTTTGTTTGTCCCGTTAGGAAACATGACATGCAGAAACTGACCTGTGAGTTTTGAGAAAAATGAGCTTGATAAAATAACAACGACAATAACAGGCAGGATTAAAAGACTAATTGCTAAGGCTCTCACTCAGGCCAGCTCAAATGATTAGTATCAGTACAAGGTGACCTTTTAATTAGGGGAGAGGGGTAGTCCAGGTGTTCTGCTCACCTTCCTTTTAGTATTTGACACAGACGGAGGTGCAGTTGTTTTTTTTTTTAATTAATAAAAACACCGTGCAGCGCTGCACTCGGCCAGGATCTGGCGTCCCGTGACCACATTACGGTGGAGCACGCCGGCCAATCCGGACGAGGAGAGCACTGACGGCGAGGGACGGAGGGCTGGGGGTAAACAAAAAAACAAAAGCCTGCACCCTATAAGCATGGTTCACTCGACCTGTCCAAACATTCACAAAAACGTAGAAAAATAAATCAGCGTATTAAATCTGCCGCTCGGCTCCCTCAGTTAGCTTCCATGCGCGTAGAGAGCAGGCGGCTCCGCGGCGCACCGCGCACCGTGTGCACTGCCCTACAAAACAACTTATTGCTCTTATATCATACACAGTGGAAAATGTTTTTTTTTTTTCTCAAAGCAATGGAAGACTTCACTTTTTTGACCAGATCAGTGTTCATAAACTACCTGAAGTTATTCAGTTTAAAACAAGAAAGAAGTAGGGCAAGCTGTAATTTTATTTGTAATTAGTACAACAGCCTTCCCTGTAAACTCATTTTTAATTCATACTTATATTCATACATTGTTTCAGGCCTCCAATCGTCTAGCCTTTTCTGTGAAGTTTTGAACAAAAAGAGTGAATTCAACTGAGTGTCAGTGTCAGCTGATTTGAGGATATGGCTGTATTAGTATGTATACTTCTTAATAAGTATTGCATGTATCCCGCCCCCGATAGTGAGTGTATTTATGCATGTATATATGTTCATATACTCATTTATATAGAAAATTAATAAATAAACCTGACCAGTCTAAAAGCACCATTCAAGGGTAAAAATAAAACATCCCTAAAAATAAACCTTTTGAGGCCTTTTATAGTTGAGTCCCTCAAAGTGGGAATCTGAGTACGTTCCATAAACACCCTTTGGAATACACATTTCAAAATGAAAGAGGGTCACAGAAGTGGATTTGTTGGCGACCTGAAGCAGCGCACACGGCGGGAATTTCGGAAGCATGCCCGGACTTCCCAAAGAGCCGTCGGCATCTGAGGACCTTAAGAAGCAGGAGTGACCGCCTTGGTCTTCACCGCCCCGCCCACCTCCAAACCGGCGAGAAGACAAACTGCTACACTCCATACTCACTCAAAAAGTAGCATTCTGGCAGAACAGGAACATTTTAATGATAAGATATAAATCCAAGAGTAAGTCCAAAGCTGAGCTCACTCATTAGAATTACGTAACGCCAGGTTCTGATGGTGGTGGCGTCACGGCGTATACGCGAGACTCGATCAGTACTGTCACAGAAGAAAGTCTGAGGATTCTGTACCCTTACAGGCAGGTGGAATTAAAAAAAAAAAACTCAGTAGCAATATAAAAAGTTTAATTATTTACATTATATATGTACATGTGTAGATCGTTTACATACATACAGACATGTATGTATGCATGCTAAGTTCCTTGAGGAGACAATATGATTACCAGACTGTACACATATGACAACTGTGTGATGACCACCTTAAATCAGTGTTCGTCTGGTATCACAGTATGTGTCAGATGTTCTAATACAATGGTGCCACAGCAGCCCAGATGGCCTAAAGGTCACTCTCCTCTTTGCCAACAATGTCTCTGTGCAACGGTTCCTTCCCTTTTCTGCACGAGGAGCGGATCGCAGCACTAGTGTGGCTCACGATTAAGAGCAGAGACCGGCTCTGAGGCAGGCTAGGGCACGGGAGTGAGGTGACAAGTCGTCTCTGCTAAGATGAGGATCTGATGTACTCTGATGGGTTGGGGAGGCAACGCCTTGTACTTCAAGCACCCCTCCATTAAAAAGCCTCTTGTTGGAGAGGATTATGGGTATGGCTTAGTCTACCTTCAAATGCAATGAGGTAAAGTGTTCACGCAGCACACAGGTTACTGCTTTGCAGACCTTATCTCCTCTATTTCCCCTAAAAGCAACTGTACACTCACATGTCCATGACTATCCAGAAAGAGCAAAGGATGAAACCAAGAGACAAAATGAAATGTGACACCTGGATTTTTTTTTTTTGGTTGGGGTCTTTGGTTGAAAACTACATGCTGAATTTTGCACACCAAAAAAGGGGGGTGTTATTCACAAAAAATCCCTCAAACCAAACAGAAGACCCCCCCCCCACTCCCCCTGAAGGCAGCGAGAGGAAGGTGGGTGTTAAGCGTGCCCATGTACAGAGGAACCAAAGCTTTTTACATAAAGCAAGAATATATACCCTTGACTGAGGGGAGTAGTAAAGTTCTACGTTCTGCAGGACAGTCCTGCCTGTTAGACCAACATCTGCCTGCATTACAACCAAATCTGTATGTTCTGAGAATTGGGGGGGAGGGGGGGGTGTTCCACAGAGCTCAGACTGACATGGCAGCTTGTGTGGTGGCACATTCAACCACAAAGACCAGAAGGATAAGACAACAAAGGTAAATTTCACATGTTCTCTGAAGCACGCTTTATGCTGTAAACCAAAACACTGTTATGGCATTTAATGTAGAATGGAAAAGGGCGATGACCGTGATTAAGACAGCGGCGTGTCTGGGAACGTCACGACTTCACAGTAACGCTGCCGGGACTGACAGAGCAGTTGCGGGATACGCATGTGGAGCACGCACAACGGAAGCAGCAAGACGTGTGGATTAAGTTAAAAACTAACCACATAGTTATGCTAGATAGCTGGATATAGTTAGACAACCACAAGAGATATCACAGACCCAAGTGCAATTTTAATTGCATCTCTCCACGATATTTTTCTCATAATTTTATGTATTATATTTCAAACTTTTAATAGCCTGGCCCATACTCATGTTTGAACACAAGATGGTGACATAGTTCAGAGGATATATATTTCAAACATAGCTGGACTCTGAGCAAAGTAAGACGTCGTCCTTTTACAGTACTGTGAATGAGTGAAGATATTACACACATATAAATGACAGTGTGTCAAGGTCCAAGTGAAGTGCCAAGAAGCGAACACATTGGGAATCCCGCAAACGGCTGAATTATTTCATAACTAGCAGTTTGTGAGTTTTAAACCCGGCAGACTAAGTGCTGTTTCACAGGGGTTACTTAACAGGCTAAGCTTGTCCAAAGTCAACACTACAACAAAAACCAGAGCTACTTTCAACCAACAAATTTATAATAGAAATAATTATCTTCTACCACCTGGCCTCCTCAGCCGGGCAGAACCACCAACGCGGCTTCACCTCCGCCACCCAACTTCCACTCCACAGGCGATTTCCACATACAAACTGCACTCACGGTTTGACTTTGGATCATTTCACTCAAGTTCTTCTCAATTCCATACCTCTAACTCCTCCGCTTCGGCTAACGGGCGAAAACACACGAAGCCACATGGGAGACCCCCCCCACAGGGCATCACGCCGCAGTTCAGTCGGGAAGAGAGAGATAAATAAGTCCTGAATACAATTACCTGAAAAGGGGGAGGGGGGTTTAAGCGGGGCTGGGAAGCCTGACGCCGTGTGTCGCTCGTGTCCAAGCGTTCCGATCCCTTTAATGACGCCCTGCCACTCGCCCTTTGCTCGATGCCATTTGTACGTGCACCTGTGTGTAGTGTTACACTCCCTGACCGGCTTGGCCCACATCTGTCACCATCGAACAGGAAAAGCCCCTTCGTAGAAGCTTCATATGCATGGGAGTTGGCTGCTGAAAGGGGAAAGAAATTACATAACTGCACAAGTGTCTGCCCTGTGCGGGGGCTTCTTGGCTACTTTCCTCTGAATTTCATTTTTATATATATATATTATTATATATATATATGAAAGTGAGGTTAGTTTCCTGGTAGACAGAGTCAGTGGACCATGCGTGTGGTGCCACCATCCACACACCAAGGCTACACCACGCATGACTCCTGTGGACGTTCACAGGTAAACTACAAGGCCCCGGACCGCTGTGGTCGGCCCGCGTGACTCGGGCTGATGGCACCCTACACCCCCACGTCGGTGTGAGACACACGCGGCTCACTCAGGCTTCCCCTAGTGTAACCTGGAACCCCATGAATATATATATATATATATTTTTTTTTTGTTAAAGTAAACGTCATCCTTCCGGGTCCTTGGCTATGAGGTAGAACCCACGGAAAATGTTACAACACTGTCTGTTATGAGCATGTTTATGTATCATGAGGTAAGAGATGGATGTGTGACCAAAAAAATAAAAGAAACACAAAAAAATAAAACAAAAACCACGACATTCCTCGTGAGAAAGCTACTGCTTCAACAACCTGGTGTGCAAAAAGAGGTCAGGTAAAGACGTGATATGACGAGAATCACTTATCTGAGCTTTCACATTATTACTTGTCTTATTGCATCATGCCTATATTACTTTGTAAATATGTTTAACACACAAAGATTAAAACAGGAAAAAACACCAAACTGAAAGGGGGGGACCTTGATTATTCAGCCCACCCCCACGTTAATTATTAATACTTAACTTCCACCTTCCCTTTGAGAGAATCCTTTAAAAGCACCTTTTATTTCCACTTTTTTGTCCATCGACTCCCTTTAACGACTGACGAGACATAGAAAACCCTGACGGAGGATGCGAGCCACGCATCAGATAACGGGGCAGGAGGGTGGATTCCGAGCTAAAACCGCTGACAGTTAAAATTATTCATTTTCTTTTCCACCTCCCACCCCCCATGACGCTCCGACGAGAAACGACGAAGGAAACGCAAACAAGACCTAAAAATCACAGCGGGAGCCGTGCGGAGACTCCTCCGGGCTGCCCCTGGCGCTCTCCTCGCCGTTCCCAGATGGCTCTTCGCCTGGCGGGGCGGCGTCTCCGGCGGCGGGGGCCTCCGTCCTCTCGGGGGAGTCGGTGTGGTTGCCGCCATCCACGGCGCCCATGTGCTTCTTGCGCAGGTGCTGGTTGAGGGTGCCCTGGAAGGGGAAGCACTTGCCGCAGATCTGACAGTGGAAGGGCTTGTTGTCTGTGTGCCCGCGAATGTGGTACTCCAGCTGGTCCTTGCGCGTGTATTTCTTGCCGCAGAACTTGCAGACGAACGGCGTGATGCCCATGTGCAGCCGCATGTGCCGGTCCAGACTACCCTTCTGGTTGAAGGACTTGCCGCAGTAGATGCAGACCAGCCGCTCGCTGTACGGGTACCACTGGCCGCGCAGGCTGCGCTCCCGCACGTCACTCTCGAAACTCGCCGCAGGGCTTGCGGCCGCAGCCACCACCGCCGCTGCGCTGACAGCCTCCCCGTCTTCCCTGAAAGGCTTGGGGCGGCCTGGAGCCTCGGGGGAGGTGCCGGCAGGCCGCTTGGGACGGGCACGGCCGCCACGGAAACCGCTGAGTATGGATCGCGAGGGGCTGGCGCTGCTGAGGCTGACAAAGGCGGAGGCAGACAGCGGCGGGTAGGTGTAGCCGGCCGGCTGTAACATGGGGCCGTAGGAGCCCACACTGACTGCCAACACCTGCTCGCCATCCACTAGCTCCGTGTGGTACCCGTCGTCGCCGGCTGACGAGCTGTCCGAGCAGCTAGGCCGCTCCGCCTTCTCCATCTTGACGCGCACGTCTGTCACCTGCCCGTCCCGGCCGATCAGCTCCACCTGCTCCAGCTCTGCCTCCTGCTCCGGAGCCCCATCGCTGCTGCTGCCGCGGTCTGACTGGCCCTCCTCTGGTGCGCGTGGCCGGGGCGGGCCCTTACCTCCCGGATCGGGCCGGGCCTCGGCAGCGCCGGGGAGAGCTGCCGGCTGCCGTGGGAAATAGGGGGGGGAGACCTGCACGGGGTTCAGGAAGGCACCCCCGTCTTTGAAGCCGTCGCGGTTGCCCTGGGGGCTGTCTCCCCCAGGACTACCACCAGGGGGCAGGCTGATCTTGGAGTGGATACCTTCCAGGATCTGCGTGCACTTGTCGATGATGGCCTGCATCTGGAGGAAGCTGGCGGCGGTAAGGAAGCTGACCACATCCTTGAGCGGCAGCGCCATGCGGCCAGTGTAGCAGAAGGCGAGCAGGCGCTCGAACACCTCCGGACTCTTGATGACAGAGAGCGAGAGGCCACTCATGGTGCCGAGGGCGGAGTGGTCGCGGAAGTAGGGCGAGCTGGCGGCCAGCACGGCCTTGTGGGCGCGGAAGGGCCGGCCCTGGATGTGCACCACGATGTCACAGAGCTTCCCCTGGAGCCGCAGTTCGTTCAGCTGGCTGAGCACCGTGCTGCTGAATTCTGGCACGTCGAACTCGATCAGGCCGCTGCCGTCTTCCATGTCTGGGCCACGTCTCACGTTTTCCCGTAGATGGTCTGGGGAGGGGAGAGCGCAGGGAAATTAACTTTAGTCAAAGTGAGGAGACCCCAATATTGCAGAGACTTAACCCAAAGCACTGAACCTAATGACAATCCATGTTCAATCCACCACCAATTCAGATCATTGCAGTAATATCCCCCCCCCCCCCCCCCCACCAGTACACTGCCATAATTAGCCTGCATACCCGGGGCCTTCTATGTATGAACACGTTTCAGACATGCTCCGCGCCCCAGGCAGCTCATAAACGGATCCACAAGCACACTTCTGAAACACGCTGTAATCTTCAGCACGATTACTTCTGGTACGACCTCAAGTCCACAATCCCTATGCTAACGCTAATTCCGAGTCATATCTTTAGGTGGCAGGATAGAAGCTACAGAGTATTTCTGCGACCATTTCCAAGGGGAAAATTTAGCCACACACCGTCAGACAGGCCTGCACAGTGCAGTCAGAAACCACGAGTCCACACCAAGCTCAATGATCCAATTCATGAGGCAACGGAGGGTGAAGGTCCCACATTAGGCTGCCCATTCACACTCGCTGGCCTGTGCGCTTGAAACATTTCTGCCAGTTCCGCATGTCCTGAACAGCACAGCTCCACTGACCAGCTTGCCACTGATCCCACCATCCACACGAGCCTGTCATCCCTTAAACAGGAGAGGGCCTCAGTAACACACAAAGAACTTGCAGACATTTGATTCCCTCTCCCTTGGGGTAAAGTTACTCAACCAGGTTAGTACCAAGCCAGCTCAGACAGGCTTTCATCATCAAGAGAGGCAGCAGGGGTAGATTTGCTGCAGGCGACCTGAGCGCCTGAAGAGTGGAGGAGAAATGCCAGCATTCCTAGCAAAACAAAATCGCAGGGTTCATACAGGCAGCCCATTTTGGCTTCACCCCCCCCCCCCCCCAACACACCCCCCATGC
>JAODJU010000040.1:2504480-2527980 GCA_026776725.1 Gnathonemus echidnorhynchus | reverse complement strand
CCCTTTTTGGCTCCCCCCCCCCCCCCCCCCCAACACACCCCCCATGCATGGAATCGCCAGAGACATCTCCAGCGCGCCGGGGTCTCCACGTCAGCAGTCTGGGAACGTAAACACTTTCTCCGGTTGCCAGGGCTTGCCGAGCACCTGTCACCCAAGCCGCACTCCTCCATCCAGGCAGGGCAGAGGGGTGAGGGGGAGGAGGAGAATAAGGGGGGGTGGGCGAAGGAGAGGGGGCCACACGAGGCGGCGGCTTCGAGATAAGGCACAAGGCCGACGAACCAGAGCAGTGATAACACCGGCTCTTCAACACCCGCCCGCCCCCATATCAACACACACCTATAGAGCCTCCAGCAGCACGCCAGCCTGCCTCGCCAAGATAGCCACGTACAGACAGAGAGTCTTCCTAACCCGCTAAACCTGCCCAGCAGGAAAGGGCCGGCATCTGGGATCCAGCATTCCGATATCGTTCTCACTAGGCTCCCTAACACAAAGCTCTGTTCCATGGAAAAAAAAATGCTTTGATAAAAAACAGAAGTCTCTGGACAAGAGTCGAGTTTATAAATATGGAACAGTAAGTTGTTTCTTAGATATTTGCCAGTATGGGATCTTAGGTTTAGGAACGCCCCCCCCCCCCCCACCCCGGACAGCAAACTCGGACACCCAGGCACCCTGCGGTCCCGTTAAAGCTTCCCGCCCACATGGCAAACCAGTGGCCCCGATCACCCTGCCAGTGTTACATAAGCGCCTTGACTATTTCAGCATTTCACTCCGCGAGGATGACCCTCTTCCCAGAAAGGTCGGGGTTTGGGGGGTGGAGGTGGGGAGGCTGTGCTGGGATGGGCGCTTTCTGCTGATCTAGTGAAACAGTTACCCGGTCCATGTGGGTCAAGCCATGGGCTCCAAAATTCATTTATGCTCAATGCTTTCAGAAGACGTGCATTCAAAAATACACTGTTAAATAAACAGACAGAAGAAAGAGCGTCGTTAATAAAACCTGAAAACAAAAAACAAAAAATACATAAAAGCTGTTTTTCTGCATTCCAAAAAAAAGAAAAATAGCTCAACTACAGGCTAGATTTCCTGTGGACTGGAGGCTCAGTGTTCAGTGGACCGTAACTGCCATCACCTGCTCTTAATTCACTTGGGTCTGCAGCAAATTTATGTCCACACATTTCCACCCTTAAAATGCCCTTACAAGAGAGGGTTCAGTGCCTGCTTCTCACATGTTAATAAAGTAATAAAAAGCAAATTCAAAATACTGCCAAATAAGCAGGGTAAAAAGCCCCGTTTTAAGATAAGCAGGGTTTTGCGCATTTTGCAAAAACTGCAGACCTGGTTCTGCCAAATTTGCTTGACAAGCAAATCATGGTGGGAAGAACTTGACATGCAACAGAGCAAGGTCCTCTGCCTGCTACCCCTGGTCGTGGTTTGGTTAAAGATTCCTTATTTTGATATATTCAACTGAAAAGCAGGATAGTCTCATACAACCACCCTCCAAAAGATTGTCAGGATTGCAGTTTCATTTCTGTACTAACAGCTTCCACCATATGGCAGTCCACAAGCTCGTAGGGGAAAGGGCCTAAGAGGAAGAATCTGAAGTGTCTCTGCCACGGTGCCGAATGCGGGAATGTGTAATGGTGCAGCAGGAGACGCCCACCAGATGTGAAAGGAGGCTAACCAAGGAGAACTCCATCACAGCCCCAGATCACTCCTCAGTCTGTAAGAGACGCACACAATTCACTCCAGAGACAGAGCTAAGCGGAATGCTTCAAGGCCAGCTGGCTCTGGCAAAACATCTTCCACTTAGGACAGCTGCACTGAAGCTGAAGACTGCACTGAAGCAACCCTGTGATCTGCCTGTGCTTCCTAGCATCACCTGGGCCACTGTCGGTGGGAGGCATGGAGACCAAGGGGAGAAATCTCACAAAGAGGAACTTTCAGTGCACGGTGATAATTACACTGTGCCTGAATCGCTGCACAATTTATATTTAAAAGAAAAAAAAAAAAAAGCAATTCAAATTGGTCAGGGAAATGAGACCTCCCACGTTTGGAAGGTGCAATCAGTACAGATAAAAATAGCACTTTGTTAACTGTTCTGCCTCTGTCCTGGTGGACAAAGCTGTCCCTTCTCCCATTTCTTTGGCCGCACTAAAACTGTTTTGGCAAAAAAGTCATGGTTCGGTGCCAAAGGAGGAACGCTGTACCATCAGCCGCACAGAAAACACTTCTATCGCCTCCTAGACTCAAGTTTCATTGCTGACCAGTAAGCCTATCCAGAATAAAAATTTGAATCACAAAACAGTATTATCAGCACACACTAAATGATATATAACTGAGCATTTCCTGCCAGAAGAGCCCTCAGAAATACGTCCTACAGCCGAACCCCTTAGTAGTTCTGCATTCTTCTCAAAACATCGCATTTTCTAAAGAGGATCAGAAACGTCTTTTAAAAAGCAGCAAAGATAAACATTAGTATGTCCGGCCAGTATACGGACAAAAATGCTCAGTTTAGATAAAAATCTAAGTATAACCCAAACGTCCCAAGGATGGGACCTGCGAAGCAACTAACTGACTTGACAGCCACCGTTTGACATGCATCACTGATGGCACAGAAAGGGCGAAACTCAGGGTGGCACACAAAGCAGAGAGAGAAGACTGGGGTCTCTCCGCTGAGGGCTGGGGGCACCAAGGAGTTTGCTCAGGTTTCTTCCGCCAGCCTGCCTTTGTTCTCACATGAGCAGGCAGCTCAGAACGTCACACAGCACAGGGCAGGTCTCACAGGAGCGGCTCAGGAATGCACCTATACAGACTCCAGTTTAATGTTTGCAGCGCTACAGTGCCTGATCATGCACGGGGTTTCCATTTAAACACGCCTCATCTATTCCCCTGGGGGTGGCAGCCTCCGACAGATTAAAAAAAAACATTATCGCCAAACCAAACTGTCAATGACAGCAGCACCGCAGCTAAGAAAGACGCCCTGTGCAGGTGAAGCCTTATCTGCAATTTTTTCTTCATAAAAAACACAAAAAGTAAATTCCCTGCAATACTGTAAGATAGATACTTCATTGATCCCAAAGGGAAATTCAGCTGCATTCATCAGCAGAGGAACATCCATATCCTGCAAAACTCAAGAGAAACTGCAAAGGCATTACACATAGTGTATATAAACAATACCAATAGGGATTAAAAAAAAAAAACTGAATAAAGTGAATAAAGGTGTCTCCAATTTTTCCCATGTTATACAGAACATGGTGCATAGAGTGTGACTAAAATTTCATCACCAGACTTCGATATGAAAGTGTCCTTTAGGGGCCTGGCTTTGGGCCCATTTGTAATCAACAGGGCCAGCATGTACCCAATGACTGGCCCAGAGCCATTCCTGTGCACTTTGTACTGCCAAGTCTGTTTAATACTGCCAACGATGAAAACACATCAACCTGGTTCTCATCATGCGGAGGATATACCAGAAAATAAAATGTATGTATGTATAGGTTGATATCAGTGTACTGCGGATCTAAGCCAGGGCGTGATAGAATTGTGCAGTGTCGGGTCAAAACATGCAGCAATCATACACGGTGAGCGTGTGATATGCACAACTGCCTTCCCAGAAGCCCTTGCACTCTGCATATGCCATAGGTAGCAAACACTGGTTGGAGACTGCTACTCCAGAAAGCAACTATTGTTTTTGCAGTTGGTTCACTGATTAAGAGAAAAGGGTGCACTAGAAACACCTATTTGTGCATATAACGTCAAAGGTGAGCCCCTTGGGCAATTTTGGAATGCACTTTAGTGACTTCATAAGTAAGCAGCAGCTTCTTACACAGCACAGAATTCAAATAAGATCAGAAAAATCCATAAATAGAGTGGACAACCAAGAAAATGGCCCGCTGTCTACATAAGTGAAACCAGAATTCTTGGGCAATGTCTACCTAACTAGCTTATGACATCTGGGGTGTTGGGTTGTCTTGTAAAGGCACTATAAATTTTTATAGTTACTTTTACATGTTTAATGACTATTGATAAATTTATCGAGTACTTTATTATTACTAATTTATTACCATTTCTATTTTTTGCATGTTTGAGCCCATTCACAGCTAGAGATGCACCGATCTGATATTCGGATCGGTATCGGCGCCGATCCGTGTCCTATACATACTTATTTAGTTTTTGGCAATCTCTAAAAAGACAGCTCCTATTTCTTGTTAAATCTATTTGTACAATCAATCGCACAACAGCTCTTTCCCATTTTACATGTGTTTTTTTTTTGCGGCATTTAAATCGAACGCTAACGCTGCCCCTCAGTCTTTTTTGCTACTCAGTGGGTGTGAGTACAGTGACTTCCGCCTGCTGTGACGTCATGCGCATAAGATAAGATGTGGCGATCTGGGAGTATTTTACGCTTTTAACAGAAACCAGCAGCACAGCAATTTGCAATCTTTGTAAAATAAAGTTTTGAGAGGTGGGAATAGCATTTAATAGACAATACCACTTAACAAGGCGCACGCAACTGTGCAAGACAAAAAAAGCAATGGATGATTTGGGAGTCGCTAACCTGGACTGCCTTGCGATCTCGCGATACAAGAGGGGCTGCCATCGCAACAAAGTGTAACTGAGCTGACGCCAAAGGGAGAAAAATTGTGTTAAAATTTTAACTGCAAATGCCTCAAAAACGCTTAAAACAAGACATACAAACGAGGTGGAACAGTACGTTATGTTTGTAGTAGCCTAATTAAATATGTTTTGTCATACATTTTTTCCATCTGTATTTACTAGCTTAAAAAATAATATATAAAGTATAACAAAGTAAAAAGAGCTCTTGTATCGGAATCTGTAGTTGTGTATAGGAATTGAAAAAATGTGGATCGGTCCATCCCTATTCACAGCCCATACTCCAATACACCAGTCTTTCATTCCCTTTCCTCCATACAGCATGCTGTAAATTGCAAATCGCATATTTCATTATTTAAACTTGTTAAATAAAATAAATAGCAAGTTTAAGTACTGAAGTATGTGACTGGAAATCCAGAGTTGTAGCCTACACAGCATGCAGCTGTTCTGTTTTTTCCAAAAAAAAAAAAAAAAAGGGTGAAACAACCTAATCTTTTATTTTGATTCATAACATTGTATGTGTCTTTTATGGCTATTATTAACTAATTAGAAAGAAGTCATTATTATTTGCAATCGCTGAAGTACAGCTACTCAGTTAACCCAAACTAGGGCTGCACAAATGCAATGTGTAGATTTAGGATTATATCACCCAAGATGTTACGATAGATCAGCAAGAGTTTCCCTCTAGTCATTAGTATTAATAATTATATTTTTTTCCTAAACATAAAATATTCTCAGTTAAATGTGCAGAGTAAGAAATGGCGAAAAAGAATAAACAACAATATCCATCCATCCATCATCCAACCCGCTTATCCGACTGGGTTGCGGGGGGTCCGGAGCCTATCCCGGAAGCAATGGGCATGAGGCAGGGAACAACCCTGGACGGGGGGGCAGCCCAACACAGTAAACAACAATATAACGATTAAAAATTATTTAAGATGAGTATAGCAGACAACAGGAGAGTTTGCTTTGTAGACAAGTCTTAATCTTTGGCTTTCCAATACAAATAAAGACTTACCTCCTAATTCACCAAAGCAGGTGCAAACCAGGTATATTTAAAAATGTTTGTGTGCGCCTAGCACAGACACTGGAATTGTCGATGTTGACAAAGCGCGCGCGCGCAGGGGGGGTCACAATACTAGTGCAACATCGAGAAGTCTGTCATGCAATCGTCCATTGGCCCAACCCTAGACACAAGTCACCACAGAAATCTCAGATAAGCACAAAGACTTAAATGTTGTAAATGCCATATCTGAAGCCACATTTGAAGAGAATTGCTTCTTTAAAACTGACATGGCAACTTTGTTCTGCAGCCTGCTGTTTGTCTGGGTGCTGTGAAGGAGTGGATGAGAAGTAAGAAAGTTTCATGTACCTACTATGATGTGTGCTTCTCCTGGTTACTTTTGAGCATAGCAGGAAAAAATGTTCGCTTAATTCAAAAATCTGTTCTTGCAAAATTGTTCTTGCTGTACCTCAGACCGTAATGCAGAAATAAAAATCAAAGCAATTAATAGCACTACCTAACAAAGTTAACCAAAGGGTTCGGTTAACCAAGACCTATTGCAGGTAAGATGATGCCCGATGATAAAGCTGATCAACCACCAAGAAAGACTTTCTAGGCAGCATATTATTCATTAATTATTCATCTAGCAATTGTAGCAAACATATTCCATACAATGCTATCTTGCAGTTCTGCGGGTACAGAGTAAAGGACTTTCTGTAATGAGGGCATCCTTTAGTTACATAATGAGTCATAATTACCAAGATGTAGCACAGTCATGATGACGATTGGGAACATCTTCATATGCAAAGACTTTACCCCAGCCAGTTTAGAACAAACCTTCCTTTACACAAATGCAGCATTACACTGTTCAAGTAGCACCAGTCTTCACATATGGTCAAACTCCACAGATCTACACCTCAACATCATTGCCAGATTTAGCCAGAACATTGTATACAATGGCATTGTTCAAACCGCTGGCACAATAACACTGGTTGCTACTTTCGCTTTAAGAAATACTGAGATGTTATGAGAAACAGGCAGCATAAGTCATTGCAGTACGTGGTAGACATTCACTTGAGAATCAAAAGGGAAAGAAAACTGCTGCTGTTTTAAAGTTACCCTGAAGACCAGCAGTCTATAACATTAAGCCTATATGGGCCTGTTTGGAGTGGCACCAAATGACTGCAAAAGAGGAGTTCCACTGCAGAAAATCACCATCACACTTAGAGAGCCTGGTGGAGATCATGCTATACCAAATTCACACAGTACTGGCTGATGTGCCTTCTTACGCCTACCAAATAACAGCCTTACCATACAAAATATCCTGAAATGTGAAATCTAGCAGAGCACAGCAGTAGTTCCGTAGCACCAGTGCTCTTAAATACCAAGATTTTTGTTGCCATGAAAACGAATTAGCGCTTGTACAATCTTTAAGGTTTAATAAGATTGAAGCAGCTTTTCAAGCACCTGAAAGCTTTGATTTTTGGAGGGGGGTGGGTATTTCACTGGAGCAGTACATATTCCACACCTTGCTGAAGGACAGAGCACCAAAGGCCAGACCGGGACATGAACACATTAAATCTTCTTGATACAAGGACTGTTTCTTCACCACTCTGCTGCTTGCTAATTACGCACTCATGGGAGAAACACATTTTTTTTGCAAAGGGGCCAAACGGCTAAAAACAGCCATGAACTACCAAATAAAAACATGAATACAAGGCTGGCATTGGTACTTCAGGCTGCTACATGTGTTCTGGCTGATCCTAGATCTGATATTTAAATACCGTTGTATTCGATAATTAATGGGCGCTTATTGCAGTATTTACTTACAACAGAGGCAAAAAGATTTGCATGCACCAGTTTGACAGTTCAATTTTATATGTAAAGTAGGGTGAAAAAAAAATCACAGAAAGCTGTATAAATTCATTTTAGACAGTCATTTGAAAAGTGAAAATTGCTTGACAAGAAAGTTAATCAGGCAATTTTATATGCGCTTAAAGAAAATTTTAATATGTATGCACCAGAGACCCGGTTCTCTGTTTTTCAAGAAATCTCATTTCCTTAATTCATCATGAGACATTTCACATTATGTATGCAAGTTGTGAACCCTGGAGAATATTCAGCTAGTCCAACAATGTTTACTGTATTCATGTCAATGGTTGGATTCTATCACCCAGAAAAACATCCCGGTAAAGAGCAACTGACATGGAGACCTTTAAATCTAGGTCCTTGAAAGTCATATGGTAACACAATTCTCTTTTTATTGAATACACCACATGATTCAAATGACACAAAAAAATCAACACATAAAATCACCAAAATTCACCTGATTTTGCAGTGCTCCACAGTTAGTTCAAGAAATCTGCACAGTGATGTAGCAGTTCACCTTGGTTATCTTATTAATTACTGTCATTAGAGCACCCATTTTAGTCGTGTCCCATGACACCCTACCAGGCAAAAATCAAGTCAAAAACAGGCAATACCATTACGTGTATGCACAATATATACAGGTATTCACCTGACAGAATAGAGCCAAGTCATTGCAGAGGGAGTCATGATGTCTAGAGTAAAACCAGATTTTTTTCCGAACATGGGCAGAATTCTGTCGGCATTGCCCTCGTTGAATAAAATGAAAATTCTTAATTGTCATTTGACATTTACTGTTGGACACCTTCCTACATTACTTGACAACGGAACTGGACAAGGAGCAAAAGTAGGCACTTTTAACGATTAAATTGTCTTCGGGATTTGAAATAGTCGAGCTGGTAGACCGCTAACAATCATGTCACTCTCATTAAAAGAAATATTAAAGAGAGCAATTGAAAGAAGGGACTATTGGATCCAGTGCAGAAGGTGTGACGAGTCCATTTGCACCTCCAGCGATGCAAGCGCGTGTTCCATAAAATGACATTTCGTGGTTCCGACCGCTGCACGTTTCCATAGCAACACCCCCATTCGACGTTTTTAAAAAACGACACTTAAAAGAGCAAGCACATATATATGTATGCGTGTGTGTAAAGCGTGCGAGCAAATCCAAAGCAATCTTACAAAATTAGCAGTCGGCGCAATGCTGAGGCAAATGAAACTATACACCAGTGTCAACGACGCCGCACAATACGGACACGGAACCTCCTTGAAGTCCACAATTTAAGTTCATACACGCAAGAAGTTTCTGAAACATTTCTTGGGTGCGCAATAAAAATATGGCAAAAAATAGACTGCCGTGCTCAGGGCAAAATAAGGAGAACCGCAACGGCTACAAAATGCGAGGGACTTAATCTAGCGCTATTCCGGACCTAATGCAGTTACCAGTTTTGTCATTTATCAGTATTTTAGTTTTCGATCGAAATTTTTGTATGATTTTGCGTACAATACGGCGAAGGCGAATTGCAGTTATAATAAAATGCCGGAGGGCATTCCCGACATGTCTGTGCAACCGTTCAAGGTTTAATGTGACACAAATCGGTTTTTACGAGGAATACAGCAAGTTTCCCCCGCCAGTTAAAGTGGACTTCGTGCAATAGACCCATGAAGTGGCCGTATTCGCGTCCGCATCCCTTACAACATCGGGGTACAGGGGAAGCCGGCGGGGGATGTGGGGAAAAAGGAAAAACTGTCACTTCCAGGGCCCCGTCTGCTTTAGTTAGCCAAACTAGCCGCCGAGTCCGGTTCTCCGGGGTGCCAACCGCATAGCTCGAAACCCAGCGTTTCTGACTGCTATGGGGGACAACTCGCTTAGCCAAAGTCGCAGCCCATCTCTGGCTAGCCGTTTAGCCAGCGGCGATATATCATTTGCAACGGGATATCTCCCAAAGCCGGTTATTTTCAGCCCATTAAAAGCCCCGACCTGGTAGCTAACTGACATTACCGGATTTCTAGGCTCGCCCTGGGAAATCCGCCAACTTCTTGGCTATCAGGCCAGCCATCTGATTTTTCGACTTTTTTCCTTACGCTCATTTAAAGACGTCCGAAGTCGATTTATTCTATTTTCCGAATGACAGAATCAAATGTACGAAATAACCTTACCTTCCCCCGATCAAATGCCGCCCATTTCCCCCCACAGCAGCAGACTTTACTCAGGGCCTCCTCCTACTCCAGCTACGCGCCCGCGGCTGATGTTTTTTTTTTTTCCTCTCCAGGTTTTCTTCACCGGAAGTAAAGCGAGGGCCTACTTCCGGGTCGAGGATGTCGCTGTGACGGACGGCCAGGAGAAACGGGGTGGGCGGGGCTGCGATGAGTTGTCAGTTGCCGATCTTGTTTTATCAGCTCACTTCCGATTGGCTCCTCCGCTAGTTGCCGTTGGAAACATGACTGATGCCCCCCCCCCCAATCCCGCCCTCCGCGGGTGCTCACAGCCCCGGCTCTCCCGGCCACTGCTGACCAGTACATGGCAGAGCGCCCAAACAGTTCTGGTATTCATGGGGCTGGGCTGCTCATACCCCCCACGAATAGCCAAAAAACGCCGGATATTTTATTGCCCTCGCCAATATTTATAAATAGATTTTAAGTATGATTTGTTTGATATATCCAACGATTAAAAAAAGGTTTAAAGGAAACGATTAAACAAAATACTAGCGTGCGTACATTAGTAAATTTATGTTGTCATCGGCGAATAGGCCAGTAGAGTGCTTATTTTTCAAAACGATATAAATTATTTGCTACAGTATAACCGAGTAAAAGATTAAAGCTTCATAAAGTTTCTGCCATGGGATTGGATAGAACTTTCTTTATCCCCTTTGGGGAAATACCTGTTACCAAGCAACATTACTAAGAAAAATCTTGATAGAATAGTTTCCACCCCAAGAAAACGAATGAATGAATGAATAAAACACTATACAGATGACATGCATCTTGTAAATAAATGTTCTGCTAGTCCACTATTATTCATCAGCCTTAATCTATCTCCACTTTGTTCAAAGATATTTGTGGAATAACCCTTAAATGTCCCATGACAGACCACGGGTATTTGCCACAGAACTTTGGAAAAGGTGACTCCTAAATTGCCATCTATAGTAATGCTTTCTTTAGTTGAATTATTTTTAAACAGCCTTTAGAAAAAGATGTTTTACAACAAACCACAATATTTCAATGTGAATTTTTTGGCTTACCATCTTCTTCCTATTTAGTCAAATTTTCTAAAAAAACTACAAAAATAAAACACAGAGGTATAACCAAACTGTTCCAAAATCATCATGCAAAGCATGTGACGTTTTATATGTGAGGGGAAAAAACAGTAAAACTTTTACTAAACCTCTAAGTAAAATAGCAGTCAAATTTGCTGGAAAATAACTGCACTGTAAGTCAATAGTAAGCCTCAGCAGTTTACGTTTACTACAGATACTACCACCTCAAGCACAGAAACAGTCATTTATAATGAGAATATAAAACAGTGGAATTCAATACCCATATGAACTTTTCACCTGCACTCATTCTAGATAAAACATTTCAAAGGCTACAGGTGCTCACAGTGCTGCATGTGTTCTTTTGTTCAAATGAATAAAATGACTGTTTAGACAGAAAATATCATCACCTGGACTTTGCAGGTGTGAATACATCACTGGGACCCTTTCCAGACAGCAGCTAATTTTTACCAACAAAAGCCAATGTGATGATATTTCCTGTCCATAATGTAACAGAGGTCTGGGATCCATAGGGCCCATGCTATCGTTTCCCACGCTCAAAGTCGTCTGTGTACAGACCCCAAGCGCAGCAATTACAAAGCACATTGGCCCCCTTGTGGCAACATTTCAAAATGCAGGTCCTTCCTGGAGAGCCATCGCTTGAAATGAAATGCTGGAAAAATACAGTTAAAACAGCCTATATTTATTGCTCAGCAGTTTTGTACAAAAGAGCCACAATATTCTTCTATGAGAAGAAATTTCTAATGGCAATAATATTCTATGAGTAGGCAGACTTTCCCCCACAAACCATATTAACAAAGCAATAAATAAAAAGTACCATTTTAAACCATACGCAAAGTGTTCAAGTATCACTGTGATATATCCATTATTTTTAACACAATCTTAGTGTAAAATGTCTAAGTACTAGAGTACAGAACACAAATATTGAAAACAGGTTTAACATTTTAAAAATCACATATAGCTGTCATCCTGCTCAAAAAAATTTACTTGAATCCCCCTTTATAAAGGGACAGTACAAAATGCATTTAAGGAAGTGGCACTAAGGTACCATGAAAAAGAACCAAAATACACCAATTTGTCAAATTAAACCAAATACGTTTGATAACAAAGCAATCATGAATAATAATTATTATTATAACATGCAAAGTAAATAGAAAAATTTGAGTTCCAAAACACCCTTATTTCAAATCAAATTACAAAACAGGTGTAAGAAATACCATGTGACACTCCAGCTTGTTAATGCTGGAAAGTACCAAAATAGATTATTTTTTAAGTAGAACTGTAAAATCTGTACTATTAGAAACAATAAACAGTATCTTTTACCCAGAATGCAGCAGCTCCTGTAATTAGAATGAAAAAACCTAAACAGTGATACACTTCATCCTCTGAGCTGGCAAAACCAAGCTTCACATATTACAGACACATCCATCGCTGTTAAATTCTATATAATACACCTTTTTGATTTTATTTTAGAATGCAAATCTTAACTTACTTTTTCTCTTTGCAATCCGTTTTCTTGGTTTTCAAAAAATACTCATTTTTCCTGCCTTATTTTCCACTGTTAGGAGTAATTTAGCTTATATGGTGAGCAGTAAGTACTCAGTGAAGTTAAAGCAGTAGCACTTGTTTCAGCAGTAGAAATCAAGCTGACAGCAATGAGGAATTTTAAAAACGACACTTAATATCTACCAAAAGCATGTATATATTATTTACATGCTTCTGAAATAAAAAAAAGCCAGGAATTTCAATTAAAAATACCTCTAACATACGTCTTAATAGAAGGATGTCCACTCCACCTCCACACTTGCACGAAAACAAGATCCAAAAGGAAAATAGCACTGACCATAAGCTTTACTGTGGAAAAAATACCTACAGCTGCTTTTTCTGTGCAGCAGACTGTGGAAATGGTACATAAAACAGCATGTCGAGTATCAGTCTATTGGCATCAATGCATACA
The DNA here is from genome assembly GCA_026776725.1 of Gnathonemus echidnorhynchus. NCBI lineage: Eukaryota > Metazoa > Chordata > Actinopteri > Osteoglossiformes > Mormyridae > Gnathonemus > Gnathonemus echidnorhynchus. Next base: position 2,515,271 of record JAODJU010000040.1, on the reverse strand, counting down.
TTAAAAAAAAATTACTGCATATGCTGCTATACTGAAAAGAATACCCGTATAGAGACAGTTACTAACCAGGTGTTGATACAAAATATCTCTCAGAATAAATACTGAATGACTTCCTGTACTTAATCACAGCTATTGTTATGCATGCTTAATGCCAGCAAACGAATTATCGACTGACCTCAGACGCACAATTAAACAGATTTTAGTTAAATTATTAATGACAGACAATATATTACAAGTTGCTCCTACTTAAAGCATGTAAAACCCAACATTTAATTTGTCTATAGATGACTATATAAGGAACAGAAGGTAAATTTTTTTGTGACATCATGTCTATTATAAATGCAACAACATGACAATTTTTGGAAGGGGATCTGAATGCTTTATAGTAATTAAGGAACCATTTTGCAGATCTAGTGCACATGCAATTAAGCCCTTAATAAGCGATTATATAACCGGTAATGGGATGCAGTGATCGGTGCTGCTGCCTCACACCTCCAGGCTCAGGGGCTCCAAAACCCCGCTGCTCCCTCTCTGAATTGCCCATAGAGTGCTGTTGCGTGGATGTGCCCTATGATGGACTGCAATCCCAGGGTTGGGGTCCAGCTGACCCCGACCAGGATAAGCAGTTCAACGATGGATGGATGGATGACTACTACAAAGTAATAATAAAAAAAAAAACAGTAAAATGTTTCATACATACAGTATATAATGAAAATTGTTAATACAGTGGTGCCTGCGGTTCACGAACACAATCCGTTCCAGGAATGTGGTCATGAACCAATTTGTACGCGAAACAAGGTAATTTTTCCCATAAGAAAGCACTGAAATTCGAATTAGTTCACAAGCCTACCAAATAATTTTTGTTAATTTTCTGGTTTTTATAGTAAAAACTATAAAGAAAAACACAATATAGTGTGGCGACAGGCATTGCGAGAGCAGAGAGAGACATGGAGACTTGCTTGCCGGGGAAATCATGCTCTTTATTAACAGTCCTTAACGCTTGTATTGTTGGTGTTGTTAATTAGTTGTTGTTTATGTTAATGGTTGCATTTCCCTGTTGTTGGGCGTGTGTTTGCCTGTGTACCCGGTCCGATCCTCGTGTGTATTTAGCTTGTGTAAATCTCCCACCGTGTGTGCATCTTGCAGTTCGGTGTCTGACATCCTTGTGTTTCCCGTCTGTGTATTTGGGTTCGGTGCTCGTTGGGTGCCTGATGTGGTACTTTTATTTACAATTGCATGCAAGGCATGCTGGGACATGCCCCCCGCCGGTGCTGCACTAGTATAAAAAAAGGAATCTGGTCGAGGAATCTGTTTGTCAACCAAATTATGTGCGTGAACCAATGGATTTTTTTCGCGAAACTTCTTGGTCATGAAGCAAATTGTTCGTAGACCACAGTGTTCGTGAACCGCAGGCACCACTGAACTCTGTCCCTGTCAGCAACAAACATGAAACTTGGGGAAAAAAAGGAAATTATATATATATTTAAAAAAATTCCTTCCCCAACTCAGTAGTAAGCAGCTTTGTCAAGGCTGAGGCAGATGGGATCAGCAGATATGGGCCGCCTGCTTGACCTGCTGAGCCCTGGTGCAAGACGACACGTGCCGATGGAAGCTGTCCCTCCACATGAACCTCTTCCCGCAGACGCTGCACTCGTAGGGCTTGACGCCAGTGTGGATCTTCATGTGGCCCACCAGGTGGTGCTTCATCTTGAACTTCTTGCCGCAGACAGCGCAGCCGTAGGGCCTCAGACCCAGGTGCATGCCCATGTGCCGGTCCCGCTGGCTCTTGTGGGTGAAGCTCTTCCCGCACTGGCAGGGGTACAGCTTGTAGACCACGGCCGCAAAGCCCGAGTGGGAGGTCTCCTCCCGAATCCCGGTGGCTGGCTCCGAGCCATCTTCCCTCTCCGGACCCTCAGCATCCTCCCTGGATGCACTGGGAGGGGCCTCCACTTTGTCAGCAGAGAACTCCTCCATAGACGCACCATAAAAGTCTAGGGGTTCGTCGTATGAGCGCCCGACTCCCCGCGCCTCCTCCAGTTCTAGCTTCTCCTCCATGCTGGCATCAAGGGAGCCGGTGCTGGCAACTGATGTGAATCCCTCTTCTAAGGTGTTCACTCCCTCAGGATCCCTCCCATCTAACTCCTCGGCAGCCTCAGCCACCAATGTGTCCCCACCGCCCAACTCACAGCCATCCTGCTCCATCTTCTCTGGCTTGACCAGGACCATTCGCTTGTGGTACAAGATGCTGGGGCGGATGTAAAGGGGGCGGGGGTAGCGGTACTCCGTCACGTCGCTGCCTCCGTCCTCCCCATCCTGGCTGGCCATCTCTGTGCTCCCATGGTCCTGCTCAGAGGGTGGAGACGCAGCGAGCACACCGTCCCGCTCCAGGGCTCGAGGAGAGAAGCAGCTCTCCACCAATCGCTCCATCTCCCTGTCTTTGTAGCCGGAGATCTTGGCACACGGCCGCCGTGTGGGAGCTGGGTCTAGGTCGAGGGAGCCCCTTGGGCTGCTGTAACTGCAGTAACCTGGAGATGGATGGTCACCACCTGGGCCAGGTTTCTGGCACAGGATGGCCTGGCCCCCTGCAAGGAGCTCGGTGCACTTGTCAACCACGTGCCACATCTGGAGAAAGCTGGCCGCAGTCAGAAAGCCCACTATCTCCCCCACCGGAAGCGAGAGGGATCCTGTGTAGCATGACTGAAGCAGGCTGTCGAACACGCCGGGGTGCATCACATCCGGCAACACCACGCATGTACTGTTCTTAAGGAGGACCTGGTCGCAGAAGTACGGCGAGCTGGCCGCCAGCACGGCCTTGTGGGCCCGGAAGCGGTGGCCCTGGATGACCACCGTGATGTCACAGAGCTGACCAATCTGACGCTGCTCATTCAGCTTTTGGAGGATGGAGCAGGAGAAGTCTGGGAACTCCACATGGTACAAGTTAGCCTCAGATTCCATAGCTACTGCGATACAGATCTGAAATTGAACAGAAAGGTTATATACTGCTCCAGTTTATTTTGAAGGACAGCATTCAAAGAAATGTACCTAGAATCCAGAGTCATTAAGTTTAAATTTCTGCGCAATGTAACGGAATTCATTGAAATCAATGCAAAACGCTTTTTATTTCATGCAGTACAATAAGAGTACATTTGTCATGATTCACCATTACTATTTATAAGCCTTACTCATTCGTCCAGGAGTATTAAATATATGCATTCAATTCTTGCATGCTTACGATGAAGCACATTGGTATCACTATGTAGCAGTTTGCAGCTGGCATTTTTGCTCATAAGCATGTGTCAAAGTAAACTCGTATAGACATGCTTAATAATGACGGTGTTTATTCAAAATATGAACAAATGAGCCGGAATGGCCGACACCCGTTTTACTGTTTGGCACGGGCTATTGTGCGGTGCTAGCCAGTTAGCTGTTCGGCTAAATCTGGCAGAAAGGAGGCCTGGATAACGAAGAGTCGCGCATTCTATACAAGAAAAGCCGTGCCCATGACCCAGACGGCGGCTTATGCTTTAAAAGACGCCCGACCACCCGAAATGACTGTCACTCCATCCCGCTCCTCGATCCCGTCCTTTCCCATGTTAACGGCTACTTTCAATGCTAACTGCCTGTCCCCAGTTCACCTTCGTGTCGGCGGCGGTCGGGACAGCGACAGGGTGCAAATACCTGTTGACTCTACTTGGTAAGGAGCGAGCCGACCCTCTCCCCGGTCATGTTTTAACATTTTCCAGGCTTAGCTAAGTAGCCCAGAAGCTCCTCTGCTCCTCTTGGACCCGCTCAGCCTCGGCTGCCCGCGAGGTGCGCCTACGTCATCACGCACGGCCCGCTCGTGCCCCGCGGTGAGTGCATTGAGCACGCGCCTATACGCGCAGGAGAAGATCTGGGAATTTCCAGTCTATCGAATTGATCACTTGTAATACTTACCCGTTTTCTACTTTGTTCTATTTGTCTAGTTATAACTCACAAATGTCCTACCATTTGTCCTATGGCATCTACTGTATTCTCTGTAATCTAAATAACTAAACAATGCGCCAAAATTTTTTATAGAATTTCGTAATTCTATAAATTCTAATAACTGCGCTGTACAATGCATTTATTATGTTTCCCTATGCTTGTTATGTGGATTAAGCTATATCAATTTACTTTTCATCTGTGCTAAATGAGTCGCACGGCTTTCATTCTTGTTTCATAAATTGAAACGCTAGAGGGCGCTACAGGCTAGTCTGAACAATAAATGTCCAGGTTTTCGGTAGCTGTCAGTTAATTGACATGAAACGACAGTTTTGCATTATATAACTTCATGCTACAGATTAAACGATGGAATTCTGAGATTATCGAAGTTTCACTGGAATGTGAGTCATGTTTCTCAGTGTAATTTGCCTCCACCCTTTACACACTTGAAATTTTTTGTTTCGTCCTGAAAATCCTGTGACACTATTGTTGAATATTGTTCTGCGCTTTCACCTTCTTCTGCTTGCATTTATATTCATTAGCAATGATTACTTGTTTAATAACTTTTACATTTTGCTTAAAATCCTTCATTTATTGTTGCTGAGGTTGGCCACTATCCCAAACAGCATAGGGTACCAGGCAATGGTGCAAATTGGGCAGGGTGCCAGTCAATCACGGAGCCCATACACACAATTACACACTACGGGCAATTTAGAGGTGCCAGTTAACCACATGTCTTTGGGCTGAAAGAGGAAGCCAAACTGCCCAACGGACACGAGGAGAAGGCACACACTGCACATGCGCAGTGCAGGCGAAAGTGACAGCTAAAAAAGGCAGCCGAAACCAGCACTGGGGCAGGATAAAGGCTATCAGGAATACATATCAAGCGAAGAATATTTATTTTTATTGTAATTTGCGAAACCAGTGCCGATGCTTATTTGTCTTATACATTGAATTCATTTCTGTCATTCTGATGTCTTTATAATAGGCCTCGTTATGTTATGCTAAATGATTTTTCTAAATGCCAGTTCACTGCAATAAACCCCACAAGTAGATAATACATTAAAAGTATTAACCAAAATGGCATCTGTGTTTTTTTAAGTAAATGTCGAATGAATGTTGATATTAACCTTATTGTTAATGGCATTAATACTAAGCACTGGTGCTTTCTGAGATACACGGACACTTTTTGAGGTTAATTCTTGAGACATCTGAAAATGTGATGATTATAGTTTTTGAGTTCCTGTATTTATGTATGGAATTTATTTTATTCCCATGCTACCCCAGCATATTGATCACGCCTTCCAAAGACACATATCTGTGATTCTGTATTAACCTCGCCATTTGAATGCTTCCAACGTGTATCCAGCAGTGTGCCATATAATTATATTATGAATTTGTTATTTCTATAACTAGCAATCACACATATTTCCACGACTCCATCCAATGACTTTCATGTTAGAGTAATTGTCCACCATGTGCCCCAGACATATGGCCACAATCTGTTATGCGTCCAGTGTGGGTCCCTTTTACTTACTGGGACTAATAACAGTGAGACACATGGATACGGCGGAGACTTCCAACTTAACTGGGCGTCCCCATGTAAGTTGTTTACCCAGCTAAACGATAAAATCTGTCGTCGTGGATGAGCTGTGATATTGCCAATCACGGCGGAAGTGGGGAGCACACGCTGTTTATGGCCATTCCAATTTTATTTGATTAGAAAGAGGCAGACGAAGCAACAGACCGGCGATGGAAATAAGACTAATTGTACAGTTGTATTAGATTGCGCTCCCCTGATCTGCTCCGACGCCTCTCCCTCAAAAACCCCACGAAAATACATTTGTAGTGACACGACTTGTAATAATGTATGTTCGCTAATGTGATTTCCTCCCAAATTCATATGCATAATCAGCGGCGATGAATTAGACTGCTGTATGGCGTGAGAGTAATTACACCAGCCGCCAAGAGCCGCTTTTACGGACAAGAAAAACAAGCAATAACGCTTTGCAATTTTGGCGTCTAGTATTTCAGTTGTGCCCCCTCTCGATAACAATGTTGATGAGTTTTGTTTTTTAATTTATCCTTTTTCTACACTGTACAAGTATTCCCGCCATGTTCTCATCTGTAACCAAGTGAGAATGATGATTGCTATAATCTACAAACGGGACAGGTTTTTTGCGTCACTACAACCTTCCGTGGATATAATATTGTATGCACTTGAAAGAGTGTGTAACGTATTAATAGAGACGTCCCGTAATCGCGAATAATAGATAATAACACTACCAAATCGGGCTTTTCATTTCTGTCGCTCGTATCCAGAGGCGCAGAATATATCGTCTTTGTATATGGACCGATGTTTGTCAAGAGATGAGTCCGAAATCCACGCGAGGTCCTTTGAAATCTATTTGCCAAAAGTAAATATTTCCCAGGAAAAAAGATCAAGGCCAATGGTAACCGTCCTCCCCACGTTACCTCGATGATCAACATATCTACCCGATGCCCCGCCAAACTCACTTTTAAATTATTTAACCGGGACAAATGAATGAAGCACATTCAGGTCAAATGAATCGGGATGTGCTCTAAATTCTTATTGAGATTGGTTGTAATCATTGAGAAACATGCAAAAACACACGTGCGCTCATGGAGACGGCGGTTTGCGCACAGGCCGGGATCTCTCCCGTTTCCGTGCACCAAAGCAAACAGGCAGCTGCGCAGCCGGGAGCGCACCCTGCAAGTCCGCTTTATTTCCTGGCTTTGGCTCCTCTCCGCTGAACCGTGAGGCGCTGTTTAAAACACGGACTCTGAATGTTATCTGCAGCACGTTTCCCTTTCAGCTCCCCCCTTTTCACTGTCATATCGGCCGAGTGACAGTTTGGCAGCCCCGATGGCTATCTGACCTAATGTGGCTGCAGGTGGGTGACCGGCCTGGAGAGACCCGAGCAGCTCTGTCATCCTGCAGGCGGCCCGTGTTAAACAAGCCGGGCGCGCCGTCCACGCCGGTAATTCGCTATTAAAGGCAACACGCCGCCCAGGCAGCAGAGCCAAGGCGGCCCTGATTAGAAAATGGTTTTACCGACCTCAAGGGGATGATCAAGGTATTGATAAAATTTCAAACAGTTTCCTAGTCAAAGGCTTTCCTGTTGAAGTTGTAATCTTCTCTGAAGGGGGGCTTTGTTACCACCGTGCCATTCACTTGACCAAGAAGCCTGTCCAGGTATCTAATGGGGGTGTAAAAGTGACTTTTTTGTGGATGATGGCATTGCTCTGGCTCATAGGTACTTTACTGTTGCTTTTATTCCAAGTGACTTGGCAGATTTTCCCTCTGCTCCCCCCCCCAGCCCTAGTAACAGGTCATCCACTTCGGGTCACGATCTCAGGTAACGACAGACCTCAGAGTACTGCTGTTTTAGGTCAAGGACCAAAAATGACTGGCTGGGAGAGGGAAGAGCGCCAGAGCCCATGCAGGGAGTCAGTTCGGATGCATGTAAACTGACCTAAAGGACGGTTCACGTTCAAGTACGTAACACAGTTCTCTTATAGCCGCGCAGGACTTCACATTTCTCATGGGAGTCAATAAACGAACACACAGGAAAAAGCCAAATCTGCAACCGATTTTCTGAAACTTTATTTTATTACATTGTGTTGACATGAAACTCGTAAAAAAAATGTTCCCTTTCTGTCTCAGACATTCGGTTAAAACCTCAGTTATATTTTCATGGTCTAACTTTTCTAGCTATAATTAATAACACCAGCAGATTGTCATTTTATGTATTTTCTGTCAGCTTGTATTTTTAAAAATATTTACTATCTGGAAAGTCGAGCTGGAATAATGTAAACAGACATGCAGGACAGTATGCTAGATGGATTGTGGGTCAAATAATGAAATATGGTTAGAATGACAGCAGAACCATCATTCATAAGCGCCTGCTAGCTAATAGTTTGTTTTCTGTGTCTTCTGGTGACTGGAACTGCATTTTTGGAGCAACTGCGTTTGTGCAGATGTGTCTGTGGCGTCGCAAACAAACAGCTACGAGCGCCATGCAAACAAAGCGCTGGCGTCTGTTCCTGCTTAACATCGTCTGCGCTAACAAAGGTGGGGGGTGGGTGGCTGGGACATCAAGTTGTGCCATGACACAGCAGACAAAGAGCGATGTTTGCGTGGACAGCAAAGGAGCTGGGAGACACGGTACAATGGTGCAGCGATTGCGACTTCTCTCCCCCCCCCATCGATCCGTCATCTGCTGTCATGGACGGCTGAGAGTGAGAGGGTAAGCACACACAGGGATGTAAAGAGTGCCAGCCAGGCGAGGCCGGCCTTGGGGCTCGACACGGTGCAGGGTCTCCCGTGTACTGGAGGTGGGAGCTGGGGCGACAGGTGCATGCGGGCAGCGGCGTGGATCTCACGCTATGGTCAGCTCCCGAAACGCGCCATGCCTGCATCAGCCCTCGACCACATTAATGGACACCAAAGCACAACCCACCAAGCGCCGGTATGCCCTCATTCCTATGGATACCAAAGCACAACCCACCGGCACGCCCTCGTTCGTATGAACACCAAAGCACAACCCACTGTGGAAGTAAAATTGGACATTAGTAGGCCCGGGAGGGGAGGCATATTGGGTCTGTTATGTCTTAGGCCTTAGGCAAGAAGAGATTGTTTTGAATACTGTGTGACCTCGCTTGGTGATAGCTGCCTGCAGTTGGCTCCTTAATCAATGGAACACCCAAACATTAACAGTGATTCAATGTCATATAATTAATATCTATATTCATATCTCAAGTAGAGTCTAGAAGCCAAGGCTATCTCCAGTAAATTGCGTATAATGGGTGAACTTTACCTTTGCTACCAAGGTGAACCAATGAAGCAGGAGAATTGTGTTTGTTATACGTTTCAGCTTAGTTTGTTGATGTTTTGTGACCAATCAGGACTCAGAAGTCCTGGGAGTTATGGTTTATCTACTGGTTGCTCTGTGTGCTGGGGGTGACTTGGTACCGAGTGCCAGAGTGTGATGGGAGCGTTTTGCTGAACTTGCTGGAATAAAAGAGATTTTCTTTAATCACCAAACTAAGAGGTCCAGACTTTTATTCTAAGTGACTCTCTCTGTGTTATCAGAGAGGTTGATTTATAATTTTTCTACCACACCACCAAGCATGGTCCACATTTTTGCTCCTTCCCAGCTCCCTGTCAGGTAGTCCATGTTTTTTCTCCCTCCCAGCTCCCGGAGCAAAAGCTGTCTGCGGGTCCCTGAGGACCGGATTGGGAAACACTGCTGTAAGTGGCTGTAATTGCTGGAATGTAATTTGGTTCGGTTGACATTAAGTTTGTAGAAACGGGTAAGTTACCACGTAGAAGAACTTGATGTTGTGGATAGTGAAGAGGTCCTTGGGGGCTTGAAGGATGGAATGAGGAAGTTTATTGGCATGTTTTGGATATCGGAGAGCAAATCAGAAACATAATACAAAGTATTTGTGTCTCCCTGACCAACATGAGAAAAGCAGAACTACTACAGGGTTGCCGGTAGCTCCTGCTCTATCTAACACACACACGAAGCGAAACTGCTGTATACTGTTACTAATAGATGGTAGGTGAGTGGGATGTCTGTCTCCCTGACCTGGTCCCTCTCCCCAAACCTGCACGCCCTTCCCACATCATACACACAGCTATCCGTGTAAATCTCTGCAGATGAAAGGTTGCATTAAGAGTAGCCCCCACCTTTGGCCCTTCGTGAGCATCGTAAGAATCGCGGTTTGTGTGGTCTCCCCGTTCCGGCATCTGTGATCAGTCACCCGTCAGCGGTATCGCATCTGTGGCCTGGCCTCCAAGTGCTACCATTCCTGACAGGAAAACCCGGAGCACCTTTTCATTTTCGGGTCGACGGTGTCGGAGAGGTCCTCTCTAGTGCTGATAGCACCATCGGTGACAAAACGTGACACCTGTCTGTCAGCGAGGGCCCTGTAGCATATTAACCCATATGCAGAGGACACATTTAGTTGTTGTGCACTGTGTACTGTGGTGTGTCAACAATGACAATCACTTCGCTAAATCCTTTAATTGCCCTGCCAGGTTGGGGCCTGGGCACGGTACTGTACATGTGCGGGCAAGGTGCTGACCCACACCTTGTGGAGACAGGGTTGAATACCTATATCTATATCTAGAATGAAAATAACCTCTAATTAACAGGCAGTGCATTGTGGGACACCCCGCTGAGTAAGTGGTTAACCAATGAAATCTCCAATTTAGCTGATCCGCCATTTTTATTATTGATCATTTTCTGTTCCTAGATTTAGTATTATTTGCACAATATGGACGCTATATGTTTACACTCCAAAACTGAGTCAGATCCCCTTAACATTTACCAGTCAAAATGTGTTTTTCTGTGCTATAAAGTACATCTAAGATATGTGAAAGTTTTCTAAAATGTAATCCGAAGTTAAGTCATGCTGGAGTGTTGGCGATGTCCGCGGGGGCCTTAGGGGCTACCATGAGATGAACCGCTCTTTGTTTCCCTGGAAACGGCCAGAGTCCTGAAATACCTTGGCTGGCTGTGTCGCACAGAAACAATAGGCTCCCAGTCCTGGGAGAGGGAGGCTCGCCGACTGGGAACCTATTTTGCAACAGCAGGTGTTTGAGTCTGTCGGGGGCCAGCCCTCATCACGGCCCAGCTATGAAAGGCTGGGGGCAGCCAGGTGTGTGCGTGTGTGTGTGTGTGTGTTTGTGTGCTTGCCAGGTGCGCGTGTGACTGCTAGTGCCCATCTTACCCTTATCGGGTTACTCATCACAGGAGCCCCCAGCTTTCCACTGAGCCCGAGTGGGGGGGGGGGGGG
>JAODJU010000040.1:2468761-2494260 GCA_026776725.1 Gnathonemus echidnorhynchus | reverse complement strand
GGGCTCTCCAGATAATTTCCTGCATGGCTTCAATAAGCCATACTTCTCCCAAGGGATCCCCCCACACCTATGTGTGATCAGATACGTACCTCTAGTCACACTTATGGGGTGATGTTGATCAGAATCACCACAAGGGGGCACAATGGAAGACATTGGAGGCAGCTTTGAAGACTTAGACGTAGACTAAGACTTAGACTTAGACTTGACTTTATTGATGCCCTTGGGGGGGAGCATTTGGTTCAGCAGCAGTTATGCAGATATAAAGAGGATAAAAAACAATTACAGCAAGTGAAGTACAATCACAGTAAGTAAAGTACAGACGCTCCTCTACTTACGAATGAGATACATTCCAAACGGGAATCTAGGATGCTGGGAGTACGGAGTTCGCACGCTACACTGCTGCGCGGTGGGAGTAGCGGCCAGAAGTCGTACTAGGCGGAATTGGCGCGCTGAAAAAAAAATTGATGTTGTGGACAGGAAACGGGAGCCCAATGAATATAATTTGGACTTACAGTCCTCTTCATTCGTATGTCTGAAAGTGCGTAAGTTGAAAGTTTGTAAGTAGAGGAGCATCTGTACAATTACAGCCTAGACGAGCCATACTTCAGCCCAGCAAGTGAGCTTCTCGTCGGAAAAAAAATGGAGGAGATGTTTTGGTAGGAGGGTGGGATATTGCTGCATTGATTTCGCTGTAAGATTTTGGAAAAGTGTCTCAAAACATACCTACGAATCTGTCACCATTCCGCTGGGCTCTAATTCCTGCAGCCTAATGTGATAAACTGTCCTCCCATGTAAAATGTACCAGAAAGAGGCTAAATACAGGATCTGGGTCCACTGTGTCCCATAACAGTGTCTTACAATTAATAGAGAGGCTGGAATCTGAACATAATCAACATTGTGTCATTGAAAGCAGGGGTGGAATAAATCCCATTGGACTTACCACAGGAATGACCCCCATTAGTGGGAACATGGGCACAGACAGCAGGACCTAATGGCTGAAATTCGAGTGCCGGGGGGGCTGCTTCTACCGGCAGCCTTGATCCCACCCACACCCCTGCCCTGCAGGTTTCATACCCCACATCTGGCCTACAGGAACTTAGGACAAGGTCATACTGGACCAAAAGTGCACGGTCACCAGCTGGAGAAGCAGATGAGATCAGAGTCACCCTTTGGAAGCGTCACTGGGCTCCCAGGGTGACAGCGCAGCTCTGAGGAGATCCCAGCTCTGAGGAGATCCCAGCTCAGAGATAAAGGGTGATCAGGCCACTAAAGCCAGGAGATCCTGGATGAGACACCTGAGAGCAAACAGCTGCGTCAAGTGGCCCCTTGAGTGTAATGGAAAAGTTATGAGTTTCATGAAGAGGTGCCTTTATTTTAGGGATGTGGTCAGAGTAAAGGGGCCAAACACCTCGACATCAGGTGCTGAAAGACCCACTCTGGATGTGGTGGTGAGCAGAGCGACAAGATTCCTGGATATAGGAAGGAACTGGGCCTTCTCGTGGAGACCTCAGGGGAAACAAGGTCAATGGAGTGAATAAAGTCATCAGAGTCGCAACGTAACGTTGCTGCATGTAAATGGATTCCACAAGCAACACAAGAATTAATACAGACAGTGTACAAATAAGCACTTTGCACTCTCCTTGCTTTACTATCATGTAAATCGGAGTGGAGTCCGGTGACTCTGCCAGCAAGAACCTGTAACAATATTTGCAGGGTTTAGGTACAATTGGAGGGGAAATTGAATTATCTGGGGATTTGGCCTGGGCTGAGGGTCAAAGTTAACGGCAAGAGCAGTGTTGATTTAGGGGATCAGGGATACAGAGGCCTGAGCCCGATAAGGCCTTAGACACCAGGATGAGCTTCAACCCAACCAGGGGCAGGAAAGTTAAGTCAACAGGCCCTGAAACAGGAAGGGCGCCTGCATGGCCCAGAAAAGCCTGGGAAAAGTGCTAATTGGCAGGTACTTCTGAAGCTGTGTTGGGGATGACATAAGCTCTCATCTCATTGGGTTCTCAAGGGTCATGGCTAAACACAGGTCACTGGTGGTGCAGGCTGACCTGGGGGTGACATGGCCCTGGCTGGGCCACTAATTTGTCACATGCCACAGCTGCTTTATAAAGGCATCAAACACAGTGCAGAAGCCCTGGTAGAAAATCTGATATGAACCCATAAATACATGTGTCTCAGACCCTGGATGAGGACACTGGGCTGGCAAATGGGTTCCCTTACCTGTCAGCACCTTTTCCTCTCCCTGTCTTAGGCTGACAGTTGTGGGGCTGGCCGGTGTTCAGCTGTGGGGCTGGCCGGTGCTCAGGTGTGGGGCTGGCCGGTGTTCAGCTGTGGGGCTGGCTGGTGTTCAGCTGTGGGGCTGGCCGGTGTTCAGGAGTGGGGCTGGCCGGTGTTCAGCTGTGGGGCTGGCTGCTGGGGCATCATTCACACTGTCGCCTGGTGGTGCACGTGGATGAAAACATGGCTGCCTCCTCAGGCACAGTAACAGGGACCTGGAGCTGCAGCCATGCAAGTAAATGGACAGGAAAATGACAGCAACCATTCTTATAACTTCATTTCCACCTGACTCATTGTTATTGAACACATCAGGAATATTTCAATTAATGGTCATTAACTCACATTTTCAGCTCAATATTGCAACTTTCTGCATACAAACTTTGCCCTTGTTTAAATGTATTATTGCAGAATTCCTCCATTTTTAATAAGTGCTCTCTGTTTTGGAGATAAAGTTCCTGGGTTTCGTATGTCTCATGTAACTGTAATAATTTGGCATTAGGGCAGTAGCTCAAATACCAGCTTAATATGATGTATCTATTTAGCTGGGAACATGTCAGGAAGAGGCTCCAGTGCTGTGTATCTGACTAACAATGAGAATAATCCTTGTGGACAAGCGTGCGGAGATATCCCCCGGAGCTTGGGTGGTGTTAACATTTTCAAGATGCACAGATCACAGCAGATGAACAGCTGAGCTGGTGTCCAGGAGACAAGCGAAGAAGCTGTAGGAGATGGAGGATTTACGGTGTGACACGCGGATGCACGACAGCGCAGGGAAGAATGCCCGTAAATCACTCAGCACTCAGAGCACCCCCACCCCCCCCCCCGGAGGCGCCGTCTCACGTCCTGGGCCCCACGACAGGAGGATCGTCAAATTCCCATTCTGCTTTCGGGTTCCCGTGGCAACTCGGCGTCCGTTTGCGCGACGCGGCACTAAATAATTCAACGCTACGTTCCGGATGGTTCTGATGGATCATGTTGGGGACGCTTTCGGACGTTTCAGGGATAACTGATTGTCTGTTGGCTTACAAGCATGTCCAGAAATCTTAAAAGAACTGGAAAAGTCCTCCCACCAGATGATTTCTGGTTGCTCTGGGGTTTTGTAAATTAAACAGTCGAAGAGTACAAGACACAAGTGTTTTTAGGAGTCTCTGGGCTCATCAAGATACAAAAAAAACAGAAAAATAAACGACCTACTAGACAGGCAGCGGCAATAGTATTACTTGTTTAGTTTATAGATAACAAAAACAAAATGTACTCAGACAGGGATTGAGATAGTCACTGGCTTGCCCCAAGACATTTTGCGCTAAACCCCGTCTATTTGAACAGATGGCATTGCATCCCCTTGTCTAGATCCGTTATTGTGATTTCCAGCATGATGGCTTCCTATGGAAGCCTTTGAAAAATTCCAAAAGTAACATGTATTTGATATTTCAATGGGGGGGGGTCTGATTTGCTGTATATTGCTCTGGAGTTCAGGAGGTAATGTCCATTGTGTATTAAACACAAATCCTGCCCCTGCTGCTGGGTGTCTGGCCCTTTCTCTCCCAGGCCGGCTCCTCGAGGAGACACTGCGGCTGGATCTGCGACGGTGTGGATCGCATGTGCTTCCGAAGGCTGGTTGTCTGCGTCGCTCCCTGTCTCAAATGTACTGGAAAATCATTTTGAATGGGCATCTTCGTAGGCATCTCCATGGGAAGGAACATGGCTGACATACCCTGCAGGTCTACTACAGGAAGTGCCATTAGCACACAGTGCTGGAAAACATGAGAATGCATAATGGGAAGATGTCCTGAGTCAGGGCAGTGATGGGATGGGGCCTGGAGCAGGAACTAGGCCTTATGTGAGGTGCTGGGTTTGTAAAACACAGGAATTAAAGAAGAAGCAGGTCAGGAAGAGAGGGCTAACTTTGGGGAGTGAGACCTGGGTTTGTCGTGCTGAAGATGAAATTCCGCCCCCAGAAGTATTTTATAAACTGGAGAACAGGTGAAAAGAGTGTCACTGACGTGTGTCACCTGACTCATCAGCCCTGCAAAACAAGCCCCCCCCCTCCGTCTGACACATAGTATATATTATTGTGTGTGTTTCACTTAGGCAGTAGTGGCACCATGTCGGACTGAAGAAGAAGGAGCAGCCAGCCCTGGACCAGCAGGAGACTCGACAGCAGCCCAACGGACCCTTGGTGGTCACATGATCTGGCTTTAACACATAGTGAGTCCAATTATAATCCCGATGAAGGTAATTTTGTTTCTAAAATAAAAGAAAAAACAGTCATTCAAACGAAACATCGAAAGGAAATTGATTTTTCTTAAGAACTTGAAACTCTGCACAATAATGGGAGGTCTTTCCTCTATTAAAGCTCAAGCCGTCAGGATGGCCTCTTATTTCACGGTTAATCAGATAATAATAATAATGATACTTTTTAATATGTGCTTCCATAGATTACTCATGCCTGACAACGTGCCACTGTAGATTACTAATGTCTGATTAACGTGAATAAATGTGTGATTAACCCCACCCACCTGAGCCTCGCTCCTTGGAAACCCTCAGGCTCACATCTTAGCGGAGTGCCCCCCCCCCGCCCCCCCCCATCTGCGCTCAGCACGGCTGGCTGGCCATATGCGGCCTCAGTGCACTTGATGGCCACATAAACGGATGCTGATGCATAGTCCACATGTGGGTAACCTTTTGTAAAAAGTCAGGAGACTTATTGTCATATTAATCATTACAACAATAACAGGGCAGTACTAAGAAGTCATCAGGCCTCAGTGTGGAGAATCAGTGGGCAAATATGATGGTTTGCTGAATTATCCACGGCTTTTGCTTCCTGTCCGTGGCTTGACCCAGTTCTGGACGAGTCAGACACGTTTTGCTCAGTGAGCATCAGACCGGCTGCATTCTCACCGAGAAATGTTGCCGCCTAGAATCTTAGGCAGGAAACCTGTATTGTACTCTTAAACAAAGAACTTATTTTTAATGACATTGGGAAATAGTGAGCTGTCTGCATCCGGAAAGGGGGGGGGGGGGAGAAAAGAATTGCCAAGAAAACAGACAACCAGGAGCTGTTTTGCCCTGAGCTAGTGCGAAATACCGCTATGAAAATAAATCTTGATTTATGTTGTGCATCTTCAGGTAGCCGATGCCTTGCAGCGGTGCTGCCGGAACGCGACTCGGAACGGTTCCTCCAGTCTTCAGACACCCCCTGTCTGAGCTGTATCGCGTTTCATGAGAGGCCCAACTCCCGTCGGGTCACCCTTGCTGTTCGTAGCCACGCCCACTGACTTACAAGCGATTTAGATCAACTATGTAGTTAAAATATAATAGCACAGAAACCGGATTAAAGTGTTTTGGGAGCTTTGTAATGAGCGCTTTTCAATGCTGGGGAGACGGCCTGTATTTGCATTAGTGTCTTTTGTATAATATTGAAGGCATGAACATCCCACGTCTTCGTGTCCGTTTGGATCAGTCCTCTGATTTTCATTACGAAGAATATTCCGTGCCTCCATCTTGCCGTCTCCTCTCACTCTCCGTCACATTTGTCATCTCTGCTGCTCAAATGGCTAATTTGTTACCTGGCACATCACTCATCGTGGAGCATCAGCTCAGGGACAGATGAGAGGTTTTGGATGTCCTCCTCGCTGGCCGCTGAAGCGAAGGGTCAGAGAGGGGTTGGGGGTCTGAGGAAAGCGAAAGACTTTGAGAAAAACACCGAAGCTGGTGAATGGGCCGCCAGCCCCAGTGACCCATAAATGCTAAAAGAAAAACACGCAACAAAAAGTATTGTTTGCTATGAAGCAGAGAACTAAGAACAGCAGAAAACTTCAGTATTGAGTTTTTAATGCGACAGAATTTAGATTGATTACATCATGCAGACAGGCCAGGCAGACGGGCATCTCCATTCCACATGACGGCATGTGTCGGTACATTAAATATTTGTCATGTGTCTTGCTAAAAAAAAATTAAATCTCAGAAATGCTCCAGGCACTGACGGGGCAAAGTCTATAGATCGAAATGAGACGTCTCCATGGCAATAACTCAGCAATTAAGGCGTAATGCAGGGAAACCATGACAAACTCCTGAAGAATACCCTCTATGAATGATCGTCTTTGTTTTTATGTAGTTATTACGTGATCAATAAACAAAATAAAAACAATCTATTTAAAGGTTTATTGATTTTTTTTTTTTTCAAACAACGTTCTGTAATTCAGCAACTTAAAGATAACAGATAATTATTTTATACTGGTTATAATGGTTATGTTTATTCATTAAATGATGCAGTAAGACTCTAAATATGTAAACTAAGAGCTTAAATATTGAACAAAATCAAATTAGCCTTAATAGTTTCGCATCTTCAGTTTTCTCACAGTCTGAAGTTTAACTCCTATGATCGTCCTTTTCCTGCTGCTGTGTGCTTGCTGAGCTTGATCACTTGCTCCCCATGTTTGGCCTTTCCGCTTTTTCCCCTCGTCTCTTGGGGCCCCCACATCTCCGCTAGCAGAACTCTAATAATAAACCAATCAATAAAATGACCAAATGCACTGTCTTCATACCCTGGACAGCCACGAGAGATGACCTCAGTGCTGACCTACCAAAAACAGCTCACACTGAAAAATGATCCTGTTATTATATCTTAGCCCCTCAAACCTAACCTTGTATTCATCATTATGTATTATTGCTAATTTGCTTGGATTATTCCTTGACAGAGGCTGTTAAATGAGTACAAGATTTATTATTGTAATCCCATCAGCCGTTAGTGCATTATGAAGAGGTTATTTGCATCAATAGCTAATTCTGATTATTTAAATTTATTATATAATTTCATTGTCAAGCGGGACCTTGGTAGAAAATAAAATAAAAATGCTAAATTAAAAATACATAAGAATATATATTACAGAACAGCAAGTGCCCATCTTGGGTAGACTGTGGACCTGTTGACGCGACATGTCACTCTGGGCTGCAGCTGTGTGACTGCGTGTGTGTCGACGCCGGATTGCCCCGGACCTCTTAATGTGACGGAAATGCAGCTTCGCAGCCGGCATGCAGGCAGAGTGCTGAGTGTAAGGAGATACGGAAGTCACCCGCCTCACCAGTAAGCATGTCGCGTTTTGTCTTATTTTATATTTATTCCTTGAATACGCCCCTCTGTGGCCCCTAGTTCTATGTCTGCGTCGACATTTCCTGGCCGCCTTCGCTGTGTTTTGTGCCGTCGAATCCTTTTGCATGTCGCTGACTGGATGGTGCGAGTATGAAATCCTGTGTACTGATGTACAGACGGCAAATGCAGAATCTCAGATCTTAGATGCGAACCTCTGGACTGTCGCGTCAGCGCTGCATGAGGGCACAGGTCTGTCGGCCCGCGCGTGTCACTGTGTGTGTTCTCCACCCTCCTGAGCATCCCCCCCCCCCCCTCGCTGGAGCCGTCGGTGATCGAGAGCCGGAGAATATCCCCTAACCTCACTTTTGTCTGCCGCCCATAATAGAGTACATTGTCTTCCGCCCTCTGCAGCTTTCCATGAGGAGCCGATCTTAGTGTCAGCTTTAATTCTGCCTGTAACCCAATCCTCGGATGGTTCCCAACCATCCTCGCTGGCCGCTGCCTCAACGCCTCCCCCCCCCGCCTCCCCCCCGCCCCCGATACGGCTTCACGTGGGCAGACTCATAAGCTCTGTCGCGAAAGCATTCAGCTGCTGTACGATTTGGAGTGCCCCGGGACCTCGCTGAAAGCCAGCACCGGATCCACAGGTCACACACCCACCCCCCCACACCCAGGAACTGCAGCCCCTGCCTGTCTGTCGCTTGCGTGCGAGGGACGGACAAAAGAGCAAAAGTGAGAACGGCAGAGGGGAAGACGGCGTAGCTGGGAACAGCCGAGGTGCTAAGAGGAGCTGGGAGGCTCCTGTGGGGCCATAAGTCAGGTGGAAATAAAGAAAATCCCCTTGAAAACAACCTAAAGGTATCATACAAATAACGTACTGGATATCTGACTAGCAATATTACTGCTAGCGTAGGAACAAGCTCACGCAGGGTATGGGTCTGCGTATTCAGAGAGGAAAGGCAGCGATTTGTCTTTGTCCAAAACATCAGTGTCAAAAGTTATGTTATGAATAAGAATGGCCATGAATATGCTCGTGAAGTCGGCGGGAGTTGAGTGCAGAGGTCCTTTGTCCAGATCTGGCACCCGACAACCACCAATTAAACCATATATGGACGATCTCACTGTAACTACAACATCGGTGCCCGGATGCAGGCGGCTTCTCCAAGGTCTTGAATGGCTCATTACATGGGCAAGGATGAGCTTCAAGCCCGCAAAGTCCAGGTCCTTAGTCTTGAGGAAAGGAAAAGTGACTGACCGGTTCCGCTTCACTCTGGGAGACATTCAGATTCCAATCGGTGTTAGAAAAGCCAGTGAAGAACCTGGGCAAGCTCTTCACTTGCAATCTGAGGGACACCGCTGCACGCCAAGGTACCAGCGATGACCTTGACACATGGCCCACTGTCCCGGGAGAATCCCCCATCGAAAGCACCAAGACCCATCATCATGGCGTCAACCATTAGGTAGACGGTTAACTTGTTCTCCTGGCTTCTGATGTGCTTGCATACTTAACACGGACACACACAGACACATATACAATTGAGTAAGCTTGGGGGGTCACAGAGCAGAGCCAATCAGCATGCAGCACATCAGGAACTAGGGGTTAAGGGTCTTGCTCAGGGTGGACCAGTGGCTTCCTGAGCACGGGCACAACACCCTAACCTCCTGAGCCCTACATCACCCCCACCGACACCCATACAGATGGATACAGGGTGATATAGAGGGTACATCTGCCCCCTTCCCCACTCAGCTTTCCTACAGCCTTTGAAGATCTGATGAAGATGCTGGAGAAGGTGACACCCCCTCCTCCCAGAGAAGCAGCCCAGCTGCATCATCAAGGCTGGACGGGGATGAGAGGTACAGTAATTTAATGCAATCTCGATAATTCCCCGACCCCCCCAGTGCTCTGGCAAAGCAGTGGAATTAGGACGGATGCGGGACAGAAACCATGGAAGTCAGATCCTCTTTCTCGACGCCGCAACGCCCCAGCAGTCACCCCTTGACAAGATCAAAGGGGGCAGGCGCTGCACTCCTGCGTGTGCAGTGGACAGTGTCGGAGTGAGCCCCCCCATGCATCTTGGCGGTCAGTGGCCCCTCCCAACAGCCCTCCCACATGTGGGAGAGTCGCAGACCACAGAAATTCAGGACCGGCTTCCAAATTGCAATAGCTGAAGCACAGTACTTTTGATTTGTCTACTTAACCACTGAAACTGGTTGGTCTTCTTAATCAATGAAATACAGGACCCCACCCACGGCAATTTTGGTTGGTCTACTTAACCTCTGAAACTCAGGGCCTGTCCATGGCACTTTTAGTCGGTCTACTTAACCTCTGAAACAGAGGGCCTGCCCATGGCACTTTTGGTTGGTCTACTTTACCGCTAAAATACAGGACCCCACCCACGGCGCTTATGGTTGGTTAAACATTTAAAGTAAGTAACCACTGTGCCGGAAATTCAACGATGTGCTGGTAACTGTGCCAAAGCTCGTTTTGGTCTAACTGTTACTGGAGAGTTGAAATATAGTGCTTGTGGTTGATGTACTTTAACAAGTAAGTAACCATCATGTCAGAATTCAGCGATGTACTTGTAATTCAAAATGTTTGGTTTACATATTGGAGAACCACTGCCAAAACCATGCATTTCTAAACCTGCCTGTAATATGTAACTGTGTCTCTGTGTGTGGGTCATGTTAGGGACTGGCATCCCGGTCTGGCTGTCCCCTGCTTGCTGTGACCCTGTACTTGATAAACAGTCAAATTAATGGCCAGAATACGCTATGCCTGATGTACAGTATCAGTTAAAGTTTTGGACACACCTACCCATAAAGGTTTATTTATTTTTTACATTTTAGAATAATGATGTCAAAACTATAAAATAACATTTATGGAATTATGCACTCTGTGGGTTGGGACCCAGAAGTTGCTGGTTCAAATCCCATGGTAAGCAGACTGATGCCACCTTTGGGCCCTTTAGCAAAGTCCTTAACACCAATTGCTCCAGGGACTGGGTGACCCGACTGTCACCTTTATGTCAGATTCATGAGGTGGCCTCCTGAGATGCTTTTCCAGCTGTCCTGAAGGAGCTCCCAGATAGGGTAAACACTCATTAGGTGCTTCTCCTTCACTCTTTGGTCAAGCTCTTCAAAAACCATCTCTACTTTGATTAGGTAACACTATCACTCTTCTTTGTAGGTCCAAACTTTCGACCGGCTCTGTATCTTGTAGGGCAACCTAGCGTGGGATTGGTTTTTGTTGTTTCCTTTACTGCATCACCCTGCATCCGAACTGGGACGCCATGGTGCCCCTCTAAGGACACCTACCTCCAGTGGCCTACCTCCAGTGGCCTACCTCCAGTATAGAACACTGATCCATGAAAAGGCATTCAGCCACATACACACACATTTCCTTGGCCTCCCCTATTAACAGATCAAAGCATAAATGAAATTTGACAGAAGGTTCTGGAGCACGGAATGCAAAGTAAAAGTTCCTTTATGCCACAAAGATCTAGAGGTTTTTCTTCTTCAAAATGGTCTGATACCTCACTGCACATGTTAGGGGTTGAATATCCACATTCGACGGAGGACTGAAGCTACTCTGAAGGCAAAGCTAGCTGTTTTTTATCATTTTGTTCACCTCATACTGTGTATTAAGCACTTTTGCAAATGAAATACATGAAACTTCTAGGAAAGCAGATAAAGGCCAGTTCAGAGGCCTAGACAATGATTAGATGGTTTCTGTGATTTCTCTCATAACTGAAGTACCCTTTCTATGATCCTCAATTCTTACTCTTACTTTATCTTACACTATCTTATGGTGTTGACCAAAGTCTCTTTTCCATAGAATCCAAGAGCTCCTAGAAATAGGACCCAGTACACAGACAGTGAAACACAGAGAGGAGTCAGAACTCAGACAAACACAGTGAGGTCCTGGAACCCAGTCAGTCAAACAAAGAGGAGTCCTGGAACACAGAGAGTCAAACGCAGAGAGGACCTGAAACACAGACAGTCAAACACAGAGAGGACCTGAAACACAGACAGTCAAACACGGAGAGGACCTGGAACGCAGACAGTCAATCACAGAGAGGACCCAGAATGCAGAAAGTCAAACACGGAGAGGACCTGGAACGCAGACAGTCAAACACAGAGAGGACCTGGAACGCAGACAGTCAAACACGGAGAGGACCCAGAAGTCAAAGACAAGTGCCTGTCAAAGACAGGTTTGTCCCGGAATGCAGACAGTGAAATACAGGGATGTCCTGGAATACAGACAGTGAAACAGAGGGAGGACTCGAAATGCAGACAGTCAAACACAAGGAAGATCACTTTCCTGCAGGTGCCAGCACACATGGAACATGGCTTCAAAGTCAGAATTGGAGATGCCCGTTCCATTGATCTTGGGCTTAGCCTGTCAAAGTGGAGCTTTTAGTAGGAAAGGATCCAAGTTCTCCTGGTGGTCCAGGTATGAATTGTTCATTAATAGACAGGTAACCCAAATTTGTACAGGCAGAAGAGGCCCTCAGGAGCCTCTGGTGACAGCCATGACACATGCTGGTGACAGCCTATGTCACATGGTCTGTTGTCTCTCTTTGGTGTGATCCCTAATTTATAAAAAAATTCTCAAGGGGGTGACGACCAGCTACCAAGTCGATTCCACCTCCTCCCGTTTCATGTTCTGCTGAAGTGGCTCAGTGAGTTAACTGGGATTTCCGAAGAGCTTTTTATGTGTGGAAACAAGACGTCTGTCGCGATCACCGCTTATAGTGATATTCTGCTGGAAGGTACCCCAGCCGCCATGATGGCTGCCCTCACTAGGAATTAACCTCGGGAAACAATGCGTCCTGTGTTTCAGTAAAAGCAATTCAGTGTGTTGAGTGCAGACAAACCTGTGTATATGACTGTGTGTGTCTGTCTAGTGTCTGTACTGTATGTCTGTGTGTGTCTCCTTGTCTGTGTCTGTGTGTGACTGTGTTAGCCTGTGCTTTAAGCACATTTATTCACAGAGAGGTATTGTGGGACCCCCTCACTTCTTTCTTCATTTGAGCACCAGGACTCGAGCCAGAGGAATTACAGAAGGGGTAGTGCGGTCTCGCTTGGTGCCCGAAAGAATCTGCGTTCCCATTGAGGCTGAGCAGGGGTTGTTCCGTGAGCATCCCCTCATCTCGGCAGGCCGGTCCGCAGCGTCCCCAGGGGTGTGTTGTTTTAGTGTCAGCTTTCCCAAAACAAGTTTGGACTGCCTCACCCGAGAGTGGTGGGGGGGCGGCCGACCTTTGATCTTGACATCTCTAAAAAAGGCTCTGCCATAACTCCGACAGGGGTGTGCAAGATGGTGGGTGAGTCTGCAGGCCCCGGCACTGGGAGGTGAGATGTGGCCACAGGCAGCAGGAGAGAGACGCGCAGGCGAGGGGGTTTGCTGTGTCTGTCTGTGGAGAGGTGGGGTTGCAGACGCTCCATTTCACAGGGATGATTCTGCCCCGAGGGCGGTGACGCCAGGAACATGGAGGGGGGTGTTTTGTGTGTGTGTGTGTGGGGGGGTGCCTTAAAAGTCGAGCTATCAAACTGTCTCCACAGCCTCCGACTCCTCCCTGGTTGTTCTGTGTCGTGCTCCCCTTCCCGGGTTAAGAGAATCAGCCGAGACCCCCACGTGGCACCCCGCCGTCCCCAAAAACCCGAGGGCTGCTCCGGAGCAGCTGAGGAATTCAGGATGGGGATTCAGTGGGGCCTACAGCCAGGGAGGGAATTCCTCTGTCCGTCCGGCTCCCCGTCCCATTGTCTGCCGCCACTAGTCCGGGTGTAGCCCATCTGCATTTATGAGCCTCTAAATCACACGTCTTGGTGACGTTTCCATTCATGTGGGGGTGTCGTAAGAAATAATAAGTGCACGGCTGAGAGTCCCCGTTTATTTTCCGGGGGACGAAAGCAAGGGATGCTGACGGCTTTATGGCAGGTTGATAGACGTGAGTAAATTGTCGAACATCCACTGACGCTGATGGATTTTGTCTATAACTTTATATAAACAGACCATCAAAGGCAGCATAACTGAGCTTTACAGTGGCTGTCAGCACCTGATTTACACTTACCCTTCCTTAGCTAGTGTGAAAACACCAGAAAAGCAGCATATATTCATAAGAAAATGATTAAAATGCAATGTATCTTATAAATACTGTTAACACGTTAGATATTGTTGACATTGCCTTAGATGTTTTTGGGAATGTCCGAATGTTGGTTAGCAGAAAATAAGTGAAAATGTAAATATTATGTTAATTTATATATATCACATGCTCTATACATTTTTCTTGCACTTTAATATTTTTATGGCATACATTTTGTTGCAGGTGAGCAGAAGTGTTGAGAATCGTGAAGAAACCATCAAAAGAGGACACAGAGAATACTCTGGAAATCATTTCACGAAAATTGCTTCCGGTATTTGTTTCAACATCGCTTTTTCACACTTCGCCCAGGGCCAAAAGCGTTTTGCCTAATGTGATTTTACCGCGGGTGTTTTTGTATTTCACCTTTGCCGTGAGAAAAGCCTGAAAAAGCAAAGCAATGAAACTTCCGCATTCGGGTGAATTGTAACGGTGTCCACCAGAAATCAGCAGCGTATGCAGTTAACAGGCGAGAAGAGCAGCGTGTGAAACTCGGGCTTTGGTGGGAGTAGCCCCGCTGACTGGTGGCACTGGGTAGAAACAGATTATTTAAACAGTAACTCTCGGTTGTGAGAGGCAAATGGAACCCTGGGGAGATATATCCCCATATAATGGAGGTTTAGTGCGATGGGATGAATTGCACCCATTTTCTTCTTGCGTAAATCTTTGTATCTTGTCTTTATTCTGACGCAAGGCTTTGCAAGTTGGGAGCTTAATTGCCGTTTACGACCCGAGTTAGCTAAACAATAACTCCGCGTTAGATCCCTTTGTGTCAATACTAGTATTCTTTGAAAGGGAAAACGCGCTCAACATACCCAGTCAATTTGTGTCACGCATGATGTTTGCCATTATAGCAATTTACCGATATAATCAAATCAGTAAGCGAGCCCGGCCTCTCCAACCGCGCTCTTTTTGCATTGTGGTTTTATGTAGTTTCCAGGCACCTCCTTGAGCAAAATATCGATGTCTTAGAGAGTTAGTGGCAGACTGTGTGAGAGACCAATAAATCAATTGCAGCACATGAACTAATAAAATAGACTGAATTCGTCTATTATGACACTTTAACATCTAACGAAATGTGAAAGTGTAGGAATACAATAAATAATAAACAAAAACGACTTTCCTTATTACATTTCTGTAATGTAAATAGGCGTTTTATTCTCTGAAACTACAGACACCAGAGGTTTAATGTAATCCGAATATAAACTCTGAAATATATCACTTTCAGTGTTGATTTGAGTAGTACGAAATATAGACTTCTTCAGTCCGATTCAAATTCAGGTAAAAAACGGGAAACGGCACAATTCTAATGAAATTATACATTAAAAATAAAATTGTATCGTATATGTATAAAACAATATATTGTTTGTTTTTTTAAGGCACATACGATTGGCTACACTTTAATTTCATACGCATAAAGTTGCAAACATAGGTACGCAGGAACAGGGAGATGAACTGATTTTTATCGATGCATTGCAGATTACAGATTTTAAACAAAATACACATTTTATTTAGATGAATAATTCAAATCAGTTTTTTAAAAATTTGTGCTCCATATACTCAAACATGCATCGGTTTTACGGTTGCCTTATCTGTCGTGTTTTCTTCCACTGTCATTATTGTTTTGAAACATTACTGACAACCAAGTTGACAAAAGCTGATTACGTCAACAGATAGGGAAAAAGTGTAGCTGACAAACGTCAAGATTACAGCCGCCTGTGTTTCCAGCAAGGCCTGAAAGGGACATATGTACAAACGAACACACGGAGCTCAGCTCTTCAAGCAGCACCAGTCATGTTAAAATTCTGCTGTATGTAGGGGATATGAGTGCGCAAAATTACGGTATTTTTAATCGGATCCTCTTTTGAAGTGGGATGACCTCACATCGCAAATCCTGTTTATAAACCGACAGAGTAACATAACTAAAAAGGCGTAATAAATGGTGAAACAGACACGATGAAGAACAAGAAATGCGACGAGGGATTATTTGTCCGTCTTTGGATAAATGCTCAAGTTGTACTTTTTTTGTCGCAAAGTTCTGCTACGACAGCAGAGAGCGCTTCCAGAGCTTGGGACAAATAGTCTTTTTAAAAAAAGTATCTATGGTGAGGAAGGCGAATTATCTTAATGTGATGTTACCAAAGCACTTATTAATCCATATTTAAGATGGTTCATTTTCCATACTGAAAGTTATACATCTTTTTCAATGACCTAAAAATGATTAATGTGCAACAGAACCGTTTCGCACACCAATGCTGCACGCGCGCTCTCTCGGCTAAGCTGGATGCAAAGCAGCGTCTGGATTCTAGGGGGCGCTATTAAACAGGGAGACAGACCGTAATAATAACTCGGCACTCAATGCGCAATGCAAACGTTTTGCGAAAGACAAGGGATATCAGTACTGGGGTTTACACGTTAATTACATCCCCCGTTTTGGCAAGTCCTTTTCTGCACTTTCAGCTAGATTTTATTTAAGTCCATATATTTCATCCATTTATTTTGGTCAATGCGTTCATATTTTGTTCATTCATGGGAAAAAACAGAAGCTGATGGCCTCCTGTTTAAGTGGAAAGACTAATTTCACAATAAATCATCTCTGCGACGACTCAGATGAAAGTGACTGCTATCGGATAAAGTTCGCGCCGTGACAGGTACTCTGTGTTCCTCAAATAATATAACCTGCCGGAAAAAGATAGGCCTATTATTTACCATTAAAAGGGAAGAATTTAGGTTTTGTCATTAATGTCACTGTCAAAATTATGAGCTAATTAAGTTACCCGTATATACTGACATTTGAGTATCATTTGGCCAATTCGAGGTAAGTGTGGAATAAGGACAAACTCCTATAGGCCTGTTTATGAGAGGCCTGTAATGTTGTGATTCTCAGGCTACATTAGTGGGTTTAAGTGTTATACCGGCAAGGGAAAAGGGAAGCTGGGCATAGAGGTGCCACGTTAAATGTCAAAAAGGCAAGAAGACCTCAGACTCTCCCATGGAGCATTTGACATCTCAGTCAGTAATGATTTTTACTTGTATATCCTACAAATTAAGCTGGGACATAAGTTCTATATATAGTCTTCAAAATTAACACCAAAACCTTTATCAAAGCAGAACAAATGTCCTGAATCTAACAAAATGACTATAGCTGAAAGAGTCTTTATGGCAAAAAATGAAATTAATGGAGCATAATTTGCAATAAACAAAAAACTCAAGTGAAGGAAACATTCTTTAAGGCAATGACCTAATTAATGTTTTGAATTTTCCCTAGAAATTGTATCTATAATTATGACACAAAGAAAACATCTGAAAAATACAGCCCACATTTTTTTCTGGTCATTTTATTTAATCATAAATCATTTGTTTAAAATGGAGCCAATAAACAGATAATACAAGGAAAAATAGGCATTACATGTTATGATCGATCGGCATGGAACAGGAAACAGGAGCACGAGTCACGAAATTGGGCGAACAAGGGTTTTAATTGAAGAACACACACACACTGGAACACATCACAACATCAATGACTGGACTGAGGAAACATACTCGAACGTGGACTTAAATACACAGGACTAATTAACAACAACGAAAAACAGCTGGTAAACACGTGGATTCCACACGAGGTAGTGAGGGGGCGTGGCACACGGGAGGATCGGATGAGCAGGGCATGACATTACAGGCTTCAAACAGACAAACTGATGGTTGAGATCCATCCATCCATCCAGTACAGGGTTACATTGAGTCTGACGAAAATCGTAGGACGCACAAGACATGAGGCAGGAGCCTGGATGGTATGACAGTGATGTAAAACAGTTGTCCAAATTATTTTAGAACGTTTCATATTCTTAATTTTTTAAACTATTAATACAAAAATTATTAAGACTCGGGCTGAGACACAGAAAGCTTTTTTTCTTTTTTACCTTAAAAGAATTAATATGATTTTTTAAATGTATATAGTTTGTAAACAGCATAAAAAACAGAATGCTTCTCAGGACATCAGAATTTCTAAATAGTTCTTTTCTGTTCAAAGGTCTGACTCATCTGGTTTGACTGAATCTGTTTGACATCAATAAATGAACTTCTCAGAACGTACTGCACTTTGATCTTTCAAAACAGTTCATCTTGTTCATCTTGTAGAACGGGCACCTACGCTGAGGAACTGTGAATAATTTAAATATTACGCAACCTACTGTATCAGCTTCATGGTCTGATATAAAGGACCTCTGTGGATGATGCTGTGGGTCCTTCTGCTCCATAACCAAGGCTGAAATGTTTCAGTGTTTGTGTTCTGGACGCTGTGCACTGGACACGTTGTGTTGGCTGTGGTGCCCTGTGATGGACTGGCATCCCATCCAGGGTATCCCTTGCCCTGTCCCCTGTGATGGACTGGCATCCTGTCCTGGGTGTCCCTTGCCCTGTGCCTTGTGATGGACTGGCATCCTGTCCTGGGTGTCCCTTGCCCTGTGACCTGTGATGGACTGGCATCCTGTCCTGGGTGTCCCCCGCCTTGTCCCCTGTGATGGACTGGCTTACAGCCCAAGGTGTCCCCTGCCTTGTGCCCTGTGATAGACTGGCATTGTGTCTATGCTGTCCCCTGCCCTGTGCCCTGTGATGGACAGTAAACAGTCCATTACACTGTACAATAGAAATCTCACTCTGCATTACCACCCCCAGCAAACACAAATTAAACTCAAAACACAAATACAAATTATGCAGGTGCAAAATTTGGGAAATTAACAGGTTTTATTATCATTGTTTTCAACTTCTGACATATTACCATCTTTGGCAAACTTGCAGGATCTTCACGTTCTGTAGATATGAAAGGAATTTCTGGAAATTGTATTCAGCTTCAGCTGAAACACAGATGTCTCAAAATCAGAAGCTGAATTAATCCAAGTTAACCAAATTCACAGTGACATCTTTATGAAACATAACACTGGATGGTCACAATCTGCTCGTGGTGATTCTCATTGCTGCTTTGTGAATTGAGGCACACAGTTATCCTAACCTACTGTGCTGGAAGGATAAAACAGCATTTAATTTACGGCCAAGGACAACAGCGAAAGATTTTTATAAGTTTTTATAATGGGGAAGGCCTGGGGTCCCTTTCAGGTGTCCACTGGTGTCCCCTGATGTCCCCTGATCTCCCCTGATGTCCACTGGTGTCCCCTGGTGTCATGCCCTGTGCATCCTGAGATTCCAGACTCTGCACAGCCTGGTTCTGGATAAGCAGTGACGGATAGATAGATGTGTAATAAAGCAGAATCCAAAATAAACTAATCAGCCTCTTGCAGTATTTTGTGGGACATTGATACAAATAGGGAAATTTTTAGAGTGAATGTGGTAAAAGCTGTTTCAGTTTTGGACTTCAAGAGCGCATAGGCACACATCTCCTCCCCTTCCACCATCTCAAGAGAAATTGTTCAGACAGGAGGCCCTGAGACAGACAGGAGGCCCTGAGACAGACAGGAGGCCCTGAGACAGACAGGAGCGCGCACTGTCCGGATAACAGAGGCTTGGAGAGAAGCTGTATGCAGATGCTGTCTTGAGCGGAGCTACTGAATGACATTTTGCATAACAACAGCACAGACGGGACTCGTATTGCACACAAACAGTAGTGGCTGTGTGTTTGATGAAGACCACAAGATCAAACAGACCTCCTGGATGGATCCCAAACTGGTGTCATTCCCCGCAATCGTACCCTGCTAGGTGTAAAGCATGAAATTCACTTTATGAAATCCCCTTTTTTTTTCTTGGGAATCCGATTTTGCTTCACAAATGACTGACAGATTAATAGCTAAAAATGTTCTCTAAAGTCAGAAGCAGGTACAGTAAGTTACGGAGAGATGCTGTCGAGCAGCAGGACTCAATCCCAGGGCTGATTTCCAATGACGGAAAGACGTTTTTCTCTGCTGACTTTTACCGGCAGCCAAATCCACACCCAGCCCTTCCTTGTGGCACCTTTCAGCTGTGATTAATGAAAGAAAAAAAAAAACTGGCGGCATTCGAGAGGATGATGAGCAGATAGCGCACAGACCCCGAGAAGAGATGTCAATCAGCCAGGCGCATATGAGCCGCACATAGGCTGATAAAAAAGTCCACGTTCCCCACATGAAAAGCCAGGGCTCCGGGCAGCTGTCGCTGCTAAGAGACGCTACGGGAGCTACTCGAAGGGTGCCGTGAAAAATTCGGGAAGCAGCATAACGTTTTTTTTTTTTTGTTTTTTTGTGCATCTGGCGTTCAGGCCTGGCAGACTGTGGGATCGTGTGATAAAACATGATACTAACAGCAGAATGAGGCCCCGCCTGGGTGTTTCCCTGCCGTGAGCCCAGTGCTTTCCAGGATGGGTCACAGACTTGCAGACTCGCCCAGGCTCTCTGCTGGATGTGGGCTTGCATGACAGACGGGTAATAGCATAATTGCTCGAACCATTCATATAACGCCAACCCCACACTTCTGAACCCACTTGCCGCCCTAATGCTATCTCTACTATCTTTAACTGGAAGAATATGACTCAATTAGCATCAATAAACTTAGCGAGTAAACGCCTTCTGGAGAAACGTCTAGTACCTAATACCTCCTATCATCTGTCGGTGACTCAAGGGCTTCTCTTTGGGTCTGAGGTGAGTAAGAGCGCGTAGGGTGTCTCCTGTGGTCTGTGACACTAAACTGTCACCCTCCAGCAAGCGGGGTGAGGCTAGGGGGCTGTGACGGACTGACCATGACCGTGAATGCTGGGTGATGCGGGTGGGATGATCCTTAATGAGATGCAGGGTTCAGCCCTGGGGGGGTCGCAGCGGGTTAACTATCAAAGATAAATGCAAACCTATCCCTGTAGAAAAGGTCGTAATAAAACATCTACACACTGCAGCTAAGCAGCAAACCCCCCCTGAACGGGGAGCCCCCCCTCTTTGTAATTAACCCAAGGCCGGCTCTCTCCTGGCCATGTCAAGACCCGCCTTGTTGGCTTCCCATCCGAACCTCAGCTTCCAAATGCAAATGTGGTCCTTTTCCTGTGGATGTTTTCTCCATGATAGTGCCACTCAGACACTGTCTTCTGAATGCTATTGTTTTTTTTTCTTTCTTTAACTAAAACAGCACAGTACTTCTTACCCGGTCTCTCAGATTCCTTTCTGTGTTTTTGAAGGTTGTGTAAAGGATAACCCCCCCCCCCCCCCCCCCGGATGTGGCACAGTGACTGGACTATCCAGCTCCAGAGAATGCAGGGCATGCTGGGAAGAGTGGTCACAAGTCCTGCAAGGGAGCGTTGGGGGCTGTAAGGCTCTCAGAGTGAAACGAAAACAGAGACACATATGTAAGGGCTGTGGTTTAGTGCTGCTGTTGAACACGGGATCTGTGTTCAGCACATGGGCAGCCTGGGAGGGAAAACAAATGGCATTTAATTAAGGGGATCTCACACTTTCTCCAGCTCCATAGACTGATATTTCAGTCCAGCAGCAGGGTCTCTCCTGGGACTTGAACCGGCAACCTATTACCATGACGACAATGACTGATCCCAAACATTTGGCAGAAATATGCATTTAGGAGCTGTTCAACCATACATTTTCTGTAACCACTTGTCTGTAAAGGGTCATAGGGGGTCTGGAGGCTATGGGCACAAGGCAGGGAACAACCCAGGGTGGGGTACCAACCCATCACAGGGCGCACATACACACCTATGGGCAGGTCAATTAGCCTCAGTATGGACACATGGAGCCGTGATGGAGAGTCGAACTCTGGCCTCAAAGATGTCCATCAGGGGAATATACCCTGAGCGGGATACCAGTCTATCTCAGGGCACACTCACAAACTCATTCTCAAAATTGCACTCTACAGACAATTTAGAGACACCAGTCAGCCCATGTTTGTGGGGGGAAACCGCAGGAGCCTGAGGAACCCCCATGTGACACGGAAAGGACAGGAACACTCCAGACACACAGAACAGAGCTGAATCTCAGTCAGCATAAGAGAACACCAGCTTCACTCCTGTGGAATAGAAACGGGACCGGCCAGCCAGTTCAATACGACACAGAAACAGCCCGTTTCTGGACGGGTACAGACCCGGCCAGGCAGTTCAATACGACACAGGGACAGCCCGTTTCTGGAGGGGTACAGACCCGGTCATGGCAAGGAGCTGGAACTCGCCTTCAGAGCCAGCGAATGGGTCCAGAACAATCACCACCGCCCAGTTTTATGAATATACATATATGAACATTTATGAATAATTCAAACTTATATAAATAACTAATTCTCATTATGTAAGTCTTGCCCATATTTTTCAGAGAGTATATCATATTTACTTGTCTGTTAAATACAATAAACTTGCTTATTTATTTTACATGTTTGTTTTGTGGTTTTGGCCGCTTCCTCACACTTCTGGCTGAGATTAGTGTCAGGGCCTTTTGATTATATACATCAGCTGTAATGCAGACCACGGGAATCTGATACATATTTATTTCTCCAGCTGGTTATTAAAAATATTCTGAAGGAACAGAGTAATTATATATGGTTGGCTATGAGCATAAAAACATGACAATAAAGCCAGTATAACACCCTTGGAAATATCAGTGTAGGGACGCCCAGCAAGAGTGAAAACCGCGTCAAGATAGACGGTGATAAACCACAAGAAAATAAGACAGAGGTGGAGTTTAACGTTTTGTTTGACAGAAACTAACAACAAGGCGTCTAGACTTTTTATTATATGTAAAACTGGCATAGCTTCCTGGCTCTATTAAACTCAATCACGCCAATAAAATACATTTTCAAGAGAAGACCTGAACTCATAAAAATATAACAGCAACGCCGGCGAATCGAGTGAACGGGGCAACGCCGGCAACCATGTCAGCCGCTGTGGCATGAAACACCGATATTCTGCATGTGTACGTTTGTGTGACTGCGGGCTTAAGGAAAGTGGCCATTTCGTCCTGTGACTTGTGACGCGGGACCGTGAAGGCAGAGGAAGCAAATGGGGGCTGGGAGGGGGGCGAAGGTTGCGCGTTACATCCGTCCCCATTGAAAAGCTGCAGCTGCTTGCTAATTCAGCAGAAGACAATCTGGTGATAGCGCACAATAGTTGGGGGGAGGTCATGGATTGCTCTGATTACCAGGAAAGTATCACGTGTGTGTGAGTGTGTGTGTGTGTGTGTGAGTGTGTGTGTGTGTGTGTGTATGGAGGGGGGGCTCCTTGATGTTGCTGCCTCGCTCTGAATCCATGTTTGTCGCCGTGGCCCAGGTGCCGTAACGCCCCTCCCACCCACAATGGCACATTTATCGCCCCCAGCAGTACGGCGCGTGTCTGCCCACCACTGTCCAATGAACGGGCACCTGTCTGCGTCACGAGTCCAAAGGGGGGGCGTTGGCCTGAATGGAGAGTTTCCAGGGGCTACCTCTCTCCCCTTCACCACCCCTGTTAGTGACCCCCCCTCCCCGTCGCCCCCTTTCACACTTTTCTCTCCCTTTCCAGCTCCAGTTCTTCCTGTGACCCGTTGTCAGGGCCAGGGGGTGTGTGTGGGGGGGGGGGCATATGTGGTCTTATTTTGGGCCCTTTTGTCTTCCGTTTGTTCCGGTCGTCCGAGCACATTTGTATTCAGGGGGCACTTGCTCTGACACTCAGTAAACAGCGGCACTGCTGTGGAGGCGGCTGGCAGCCATGCCGGTGGCTCATGGTGACGACCAGCAGTGACGCAGCTAAAGAGAAAGAGCGTCACGTCAGTCCCCACCCAGGCATTAGTCGCCTCCCAGTGGGACAGAAAAAAAGCAGGAAGGGTTAGAGGGACGGAGAGATGCGGCAGCAGTCAGGCCGAACACGCATCACAGGGCCTGTCGAGCGGCCACCCCCCCAAAATGTTCCCCAGGGCCCAGCTGAGGTAATCCCTCTCCTCAGGCAGTTGCATAGGTGCCCCAAAAACACTGGGGTCCTAATTTAGGCTATTTAATGAGTGCCAGTGAAACAGTTGTAATGTTGTGGTTAGCGGTGATGCTAATCCCCGATCTGCAGGCAGGTCCCCCCCACACTCCAGGCCGAACGTACGGACCGGCGGAACGGGAGCCAAGAAGAGTGGCATGCTGTCCTCCCGTGTGGGTGTGTGAGGCAACGGCGGCAAACGTGTTCACCGTGTCATACAGGAATTCCAGGACAAGCTTTAGCATACATCAGGGTGTGGTGCAAAATTAGACAGGAAGTGGGGGGAAAGGGGAGGATCTTGCACATGGGGTGGGCAGGGTGGGGCAGCTCATTTCTGTAACAGGAGAAGGAGCAGGAAAGAGGGTATAGAATGTTACCAGGAAAATCTGTTGTATTTTTTGAGTGGACTTCCTGTTTATTCATGTAATTGGCCTTCATAAGCCTGCATAAGACCAGAGGGCGGCTCTGCACCCAGCATGCACCTGTCAGCGGGGATTTCACTGCCGGCAGGGCGTTGGGTCGTGCACAGTGGGTTGGGCTGTGGAACATTCTAGGACTGTGAGCCGCATGGTCCTGAGCAGGTTATCTGTTCAGGGGCCCTACCCTGCGAGGCCGTTGACAGCCGTCAGTGTCTGTTGGCCGAGTGCCACGCACCCTGGGAGCTGGTAATCTGGTTATACTGGGAAGGTGGTGACCGCAGCTATCTCCGGAGGTCTGTTAGCGAGGCGTCTGCGCCCAGCTAGTCTGCGCCATTGCCAGCTCTGCCCCCAGCTGCCCCCGTGACTCACCTCGCCGGGTCCCCCGCGAATGCGAGACGGCAGTGAATACGCCGTCACTGCGCCAGTCACGTTACTCAGGGTGCAGTGCGGGAGCCAGGACTAGGGGTGGGTGGGGCTGTTGGGGATTAGTAGGTTTCGGCTCCTTGACGGTGATGCCACAGTGACATGTCAGCCCCGCGGCACTGCAATGGACCTATCTGGAACTACGGCTCCAGGCTCCACCCCTGCACTGCGACGCTCCCCCTCCCCCACAGCTAGAGATGATCCAACCCCATCTGCGATCAACAGCAGCTACCCCAGAGCATCATGCTACCCTGGTGGGGAAGGAAAACGACTGCCGGGGTTGGGTTTAGGTCCATGTGGGAGTCGCGCCGTCGTTGCACACATACGGCATAGATGATCTGAAATTCAGTCTGAAACGCAGCGGATTTGGCCAACAGGCACAAACAAGAGGACATGGAACTTTGCTCCACAGACTTACATGTCTGTGATTGCTGCCTACAAGGAAGACAATACAGCAGCCTGGAGATCATGTGACCCCCCCGGGGAGGAGTCCATCTCGACCTGGTTGGGTGGACAGTAACATGGCGTCGCACTCCATCACAGCGCCACCCAGCCGGAGACGCAGGTTCGAATCAGAGCGTGCAGACGCTACCAAAAGAAGGGGGGGGGGGGGGCGGGCATTTACAGGAATGACAACAGGGCTAGCAGAAAACTGTGGAGTTTCCAGTACATTCTGGGGAGTACCCTGCCTGGGGGTCTGTGCCGGATTAAGGCTTACAGGAGGTGGAGAGAGGAATCAGTGGAAGATCTGACAGATAATTTTTGGTCAAAAATTAATTCAAGTCCAGAAGCAAATCCTACCAGTTTAAAAAGACATGTTGATCTTTCAGATACTGGGTTAGTAGCTGTCGTACTGGGTAATCTATCCACCGGTATGCTTCGTGATACGAGCCCCTGGGCTGCCTTCCTGCTGAGGGCGTCACGTGTAACGTGCGTGTCAGCCCACGGCCGGTAGCCTGTCGAGCCCCTCCTTTCATCGGAGGAAGTCAACAGTGGCCTTTCGGGCTGGGGGAGGTGGGGGGGGCAGCCTGATGACAAGCTTAGGGGAGCTGGGGTGGAGCTAGCGGGATGCCTAGAGCAGCCCCCTGGGCGGAAATGGCTCAGTGCCGCGATAAAAGACACTCAGCAGCTCGGGGAATGGGGTCTGAAATCCGAGCCGCCTGGACGGACACGTCACCATGACGACGGCTCGAGCCATCATCATGTGGGGGGGGGGGGGGGGGGGGGGGGGGGGGGGG
>JAODJU010000040.1:2397120-2410629 GCA_026776725.1 Gnathonemus echidnorhynchus | reverse complement strand
GGGGGGGGGCAGGCTAATGGCCCAAAAAACAGAGCCATCAGCACTGCTGGGAGACACCACACAGTCAAGATTACGAGAAAATTAGTGCAAGTTTAGGATTTTCCCAGGTATAACACCCCCCCCCCTCGCCATTCTTGCCATTCCTAATACGGTTGGCGCATTCTGAAACGAAGCCGGGAGGAAGGAGAGTGGGAAACACACGCTCACCCCAGTCAGCTTTGATAAACGCTCCTCCGTGTTTCCTGTAAACTGAGCCGCGCCGATCTAAACGCAGAATGGGGTGGGCTTGGGGGAGTTTTTGGGGGATGCACACTCTCCCTCCCCAGGGCTGAGGCAAGCGTGCAGTCTGAACTCCCCCACTCTGTCCGCGTTCTTCCACCCACCACAGAAACTTCCAGAAAGAACACTGAATATTTTGGCCAGGTTGCATTAGTAAAAAAAAGTAAAGTAAAAACATTTTAATACTGCAAAATAATTTTAATAACCATAAAAGGGGGATATTTAATCAGAAACTCTTTCAAACACTATAAAACCTACAAACACCTCTTTGGTCACATCGTGCCATGCGCTCACAACTTCATCTAAATTCACAGATTAATAATGTCATATAATATTTCTTTTATTTTTAATTAAAACGGCATTCGATCAGTCGGCCCACCAGCCAAAACCGGCACTGTCCCACTGAGCAGCTCCTGAGTAACAGAATATAACTGAATCTGCCACACAGCGTGGAAAGAGGTGCAGACACAGCGATTCACACTGTTTTTCCGGATTCTGGTAGCTAAAGTGAAGCTCAGTGCACGGCCTTGCACGAGGGTGATCAGACGTGCCCTCTCACCCAGGCGACCAGCCAGGGAGAAGCCTCTAAGGTTATGGTAATAAGGAGCTGTATAGATCCAAAGCACCACTCACAGGAATAATAATAATAATAACACAGCAATGTATTTCTTAATTCTCATACAGTTTCAGTGTAAAAAAGGAGCCTGCAATGACTGAAGGGACCTTATGTGACACGAAAAAAACTATTTGGACACACATCTGTGAACGGGTAGCCGCTAAATTAAATCATAATAACTGGAATCTGAGGTATATTTTTAATTAATAACACGGGCTTGTCAAACATTCAGTTTACGTCATGTTTTAGTAAGCAATGAGGCAATGGCGTTTTAAATAAAACAACCCGGCCAAAATAAATGAATAAAGTGCGGCGCTGCGGATGGTAGAAAGGGTGCGAAACGAGACGCGTGTCAATCCGGTGATTTATGGTGCCGATAATTACAGGGCACGTCTGCCTTGTTTTTTTGCACTATAATTAGGCACAGCCTCCAAGAGCCAAGAATCTCCTTCTTCGTCGACATTGCTTTTGTGGGATACTAAATGCGTCCTAAATGAACGTCATAAAAGTCAGAAAGGTGTGAATTACACTATCGTCTTCAAATAAAACCAACTAATGCCGCCGTCCGTTTCAGACTTAACGGCCACTGCCAAGAGGTTTTTCCGGGTGTCTAAAAAAGGCGAAACGGAAGCAGCTCGACCTAAGCAGCGAAACGAAGTGAAGCGAGGTTGTTTGTGATCAGAGTCCGATTCGGTTTGATCCCGGCGCTCGCTCCCGCCGCACGTCCCCGCGGACACATAGAAGTGGCGCGAACGGCGGGCGCCGCTTCTTATTGCGGGGTAGACCATTTCTCTGCTTTAGCTAAGGTAGCGAAGACGGGACAAAAAACATATAAGAGCTATCCATCCATCTGTCCCGTTTCTGTTTAAGACTATATACGAATTGGGCAAGAGGAATAACTGTTCATGATTGTATAGAGAACCGCATATCACACAAAATAAGAGTTTTATACTAAATAAAAAGTGAACTCCACTGATTTTTAAAAAATTCTTCATAAATCTGTGCTTCCAAACACATGGTGTCCACAAAGATAAAAATCAGTTTTTCTCGAATACACTTTTTTCTTCATGAAGCGATTAGGAAACTGGGTTTTTCTTTAAAGCGGCTTCGCCGACTGGTATTAGGTGCCTTTATCTAGGCCTAATGTTCCCATCTTGCTCTGTAACATCAGCCGCTCACACACACAGCATGATCAAACCTATGCAGTAATACAGGAAGGGGGCATTAATGAGGCTAGAGAAAAAGGGACCCCCCCCCCCGAAATGCTCCGCCACGCTCGAGCCGAGCTGCACCGGCCTAGTGTTCGCGTCGCCAGGGCGATGGCATTCGGGGGCTGCGGCTATGAAATGCGTATTGTCGCCGCTAAATGCTCACGGTCTTGTCGGGGAAGCCGGCTGAAAAGGCGGCCAGGGAGGGCGACGTCGAGCGATAGATGTCGCGCTTTGTTTGTTGCCAGGGGGTCTAGCAGTGAGCCGTAATGACCCGCGATGTTTAAGCCGCTGACACAAAAAGGCCCTTAAAAATGTAATGACAAGCATGAAGCGCAACCGTGCGGTGAAGGACAGCAAGCAGAAAAGCCCGGGACCCACAAAGGCGCGCTGAGCCGGCGCGAAGACCCGAGCTGCACCCGCCCGTTCAGCGCTGCTGGATTTACTGCTATTACCGGCGCTGCTCTCGTGCTGAGCCGGGGCTAACTCGTGTTTTTTATCCTATTGATTTTACCCGACTCTCAGCTGGCGAGGTGGGTTGTCTTGTCTAATCAATGTGCAGTAACTCAGCTTTTCTCGGGAAATTACAACAGTCCCGGCGACGCCACGCACCGCGCTGGCCGCAGCCGCCCATGTCACCGGCGCCGTGACGTCACATCGCCGGACGACGCCCCGCGCGGTTCCCTGAGTCTACGCGCTGCCGTGAAGACGCTGCAGCCCGCTCAGGTGCCGCGGCTGCTCTCTGTCTGTGCTTCACATCACTACATCACAGTACTATTGTCCATCTTATGAATTAATGTTGAACAGTGCCACAACCATTATGTGATTAAACTAGCATGCTAATTACAACCCAAAAACCATCTCAACTTTCCATGAAATGACACATGAAACGAATTTAATAGCAGAAAAAAATAACACCGTTGAATGTTATTAGTATTGGTAGTGATACCGGTAGGAGTAAATGTTTAAAATCACTACTGCTAATAAGAAGTCAATGTCAATAACTCATGCACTAGAAACAAATTAGTAAATTATAAAATGCAAAATCATCGTAAATCATAAAAGCCATTTTAATACATGTGCCGTTAAAATCTACATTTTCTCCTCCAGTACAAAACAATATATTATTATAAAACCACACATTTTATAAACACACACACACACACACATATATATATATTTTTTTAACGAATCATCCAAATGAAGCAGAATATAAGACTGGCAAAAAAATTTAATAAGGAAGACTGCTAAAATTATTCACCATAATATTACTACTACCGATAATAATAATAATAATAATAATAATAATAATAATAATAATAATAATAATAATGAATTACCAAATTTGCTATAAAATATAAAAGAAATCTTCATTCTATTATTCAGTATATGGTGATTTCTTAGGAATACCTCCGTGAACCTTAAAAGCAATTTATTCTATATAAAGCAAAGTATTACTAAAGGCATCGGGTCTGGCAACCATGAAAGGAACATATAATTAAATTTGAACAAGTCAAAAATACCACAAACTACATATGATTTACAACCGTAGATAACACGCTTTACCTCAGGCTGTATTCCCGTATTTACACGTGTTTCCTTACAAACGGAACCGTTCCGTGCCGCTTCTCAGGCCTAATGTAATCCATATATTATCGCCATTAATAAATCACGAAGCGAATAAAGAAAACAAAGTTTAATAAATAAAATGAACAAATACACAAGCACTGCTAACTATAGGCTATTCAATGCGTCAGATGGACCTAGACAATGAAATTGGTTTTAAAATAAATACGTTTAATGTATATATCTATGTAGATTTATTTTTATTTTCCATTAAAATTAAAACGTTAGAACGATTATATGGCATATAAATTATTTTGAGGAATACGTGTTTATCAGCAAGACAGTGGAAGAGGCGTCGTAAAGCACGATCCATATTGGTGTTAAACGACAGAGTGCTCCAATGACAGATACCTTCCGTGCTCAGGACAGGTGAGCAAATAGTTGATTCAAAGTCTTAACTTAAGCCACGCACTACCAACAGAAACGAATAAACCTAAAAGATAATGTCATGCTGCCTTGAAAGGCAATGCAGAAATAAAGCCTTTTAAGAAGCAATTT
Source organism: Gnathonemus echidnorhynchus (assembly GCA_026776725.1). NCBI lineage: Eukaryota > Metazoa > Chordata > Actinopteri > Osteoglossiformes > Mormyridae > Gnathonemus > Gnathonemus echidnorhynchus. The sequence goes on along the minus strand of JAODJU010000040.1, from coordinate 2,406,402 downwards.
TAGGAAAGTGTTAAGGGGCATTTACTAGTAACGTTCTGTAATTAATGCAACATGATGTATCATTTAACATAATTGATAAATATCAAATTTAAGCGAACTGAATACGATGGGGCAGGGAGCTGGAATTCACCCCGACGTGGTATTAAATCCAACCGTTACAGAGCATTAAAACATTACAAACGAAACAGCGATATTAAAAGGGAAACACGTTTGGAGTGGAAAACAGAATTACGGGGTGTGATATTTTTGAATGTCGCATTAAAATAGTTTTGTCTCATTTGGTGGAAATTGCAAGAGCAGAGTCTGACCAAGGCCAAGAACACCGCGGAAAGGCCTGTGCCCGGCTTAAACAAATCACCAGCACCGGCATCCCCTGCTCTTAATAACACCGCGCTAGTACTTAAAGAAATTTTAATACAACTCCTTTTGTTTTTATACAGGAAATGTACGCCATTCAACTGTTGTGTATTGTACTGTTATGTATTGTAAATTCTAGCACAATTTTGAAACTGCAAGAGCTGTCACTTACAGGGAACATCCTGTAAGAAAATATATGGGATTGTATGAATTGCTTGAAATTTGGAAAACGACTGCCATATAATTTTATATATAAAACAAATCAAGAATGGCGATATACAGTGATGATTCTTTTTTAAGCTTATATAGTCTTTATGCAGGAAAAAAAACCTATACACACTAGAAAGGGGTGCAGTGATATAATGTAAGACATTAACGGCGTTAAGCCGCGTGCTTACTGCTGGTAGTCGTGCTTGCAGTAGAGTTTGCGCTCGCGCAGGTAGCAGCTAGTGGTCAGCGGCTGGCGACACACCCCGCACTGCAGACACTCCTCGTGCCACGAAGACTCGTTCACTCGCATCAGAAAGCGATCTGATATCGGCCGCTGGCATCCTTCACACACCGCCTGGTGCTGACACTCCGTTCCTACCCAATACAAAACAGAGTTACAATTGTACATCAACGGACACGCAACAGTTTGAAAGGAAAACTGTGCAGAAATTGCTACAAAAATGATTTCCACTTGTGTGTTATGACATGACATAATTGTATGGCGCGGCTATTTTTTATTTAAAACTCACAGCTACGTGTATTCAGGACATAATTATTGTTTCGTTTAAAGGAGAAGAGATTGAACATAATCTGTTTGATACGCTAACAAACGGCATTGCCTATTTCTTCAACTGATTTGCATCTGTGGAAATTAACAGCTCCCGGTGAAGTTAAATGTGCGCAGGAAATACACATGAGCATCCATGCTTATAGGTAAACATGAACAGTTTCTTTCGAAAAGATTAAAATGTAAATTAATATAGGATATGTATTTATGAAATAATCATTCTTCTGATAGTTAAAATAAGTGTTTCATATATTATTAATCTAAGGATTTTTTTTAAAATTATAACAATAAAAACCTATTTTCAAGTGAACCTTGGCAAGTAAATCAAAATACTTGACGTAGCTACTGGAAACACATTTAAAAATCAAAATAGGCCACGGAATCATTTTCAAATGCAATTTTAAGTGATGAAACTACATTCAACCAAATTTGCAACTAGGAGGAAGCAGTACTGTATGAAGAGAATGTGTCACAAAAGCACAATAATATTCAAGGGATTACCGTGGTATTTTCACTACATATTAAGCCGCATACGTGAAGAGCTTTAGCTTAACTTCATATCATAGCATTTAAGTTATTTTCTCTCTTATAGGCTGTAAGTGTCACGATGAATGAGAGAATGACTTACCTAGCATAACTCCCAATGTAGCCGGTCCGGACCGCAAAGGATGATCTTCTATTTTAATACCGTCCAACATCTTTGTATAATCGGACTGATTTCTTGCCGTAAAGCACCTTTCCAGTGATTCTGGACCTGTTGCAATATCCATAACAGTTCTGTCACTAACGTCCCTTCTCTTCAAGTTCCCCAACTGCTAAACACCCCAATCTATAGTCGAACTGCGCAGAAGTGATCTTCTGCAAAACTCTTCTCAAGCTGTTCTATTAACAGCACCACGCAGCACAAGCGCCGTGTTACTTTCCCCAAAACCAAATATTAAACAGCCACACCGTGTCACAGCATTAGAATGGATTTAACTCTGAATGATCGGTCACCTGTTTGTTTGCTTCGATTGCTTGCAACGCGCCCTTTTCGTCGAAACCAAATAATCTGCGTGCTGTGCCGCGTCGGAAGCAATCGGCGAATGACTCCCGCGAGATATCTTTGCGAAAAAGTTTTTTGTAAGCAATCAGACGGCGCGGTAAAATCCAGAGGTAAAAAGTGCAGATGCTCCAAGGCGAACTCTGAAATCACTGTGCCATGAACAGTCCCACGGCTTGAAAAATCCCAAACCGAGATTGAGGCGCAGAGATACACCCTCCCCTTCTCCAACCGCGTCACATTTTAGGCTATTTACTGACATTCGGATGCTATTGGTGCTCAGCGTCCGTGCACACTGCAGATTAGAAGAAGCCGTTCCGCCTCCAAAACAGTCAGCTGGTCCGGCCTCTCCCTTCAATTATTATTATTATTATTATTATTATTATTATTATTATTATTATTGTTGTTGTTGTTGTTGTCGTTTGCTATAACAAAACATTTGACGGCATGACTTTAAAAATATGCATAACTTTCAGATTTACAACAGATAAATCTGCTAACGTCAAAATCGTTTTCTGTATGCAATTTGAAAACACGGGAGCAAATTTATGGTAGTGAACATACACGACGTTACGTGATAAGCCTACTGCAGCTTCAACTAAGATTATTGTTGCGCGATAAATTAAAGTTAGCCAGACGGGAGAGTTTGTGTTTTTTCAAGGTGTCTCAGAAATGTCCAGATGTAAGCTTTTTGACAACAGCACATTTAGTGTATTATGTTTTGGTTAAATTATAATGTGAATAAACGAAATTATTACAAAAGCGACACCTTACCTCGGTTGCTCAGCCTACATAACTACATAAATACTATGAAAATCTTAGGTTAATCTTTTTAAAAATATATATTCTTCCTTCCACTCTTAAAAAAAAAAAAAAAAAAAAACTTATTTTAACTAAAGGAAATCATCATAGGCATTTTTAGTTGTCATCGTTGAAAGCGACAGTCAGTCTGGGAGCCTTTGCCTACATATTATGTCTATATACATATGCAGGTGTAATAAAAAAGTAATTAACTATAACTACGATTTACAATTTGTCATATTTATAAGAGTAATATATACTGTTATTTGATTAATTGTTGTAGCTGAATCACGTTTTGTGGTTTACATAATAACTGCAATTGCCCGAAGAACTGCAATAAATGGAAGGCACGTACGGCTTATTAGTTACAATTAAAAACACACAATGTCCGCGACACCTCCTCTACAATAACTTACGCGTTTTATTCTTTCTGTGTTTGAGACTTTGAAATCAGGTATTCGGCCGTGCTTTCCGACGGTTCATTGCAATGTGGCATTGTGTCCATTACAAAAGCTTGAACCTACTGACCCCCCCAGCATCACCCCACCCCCGCCTCTGCCGGTGCACCTGGCGATGGGGGGCGATAACCACAAGCAGAGCGCAGCCCCTGAAGTAGCCGTTAAAAGAGTGCACGAACAGGGGACGCCCGTTCGCTGTCGTAGCCTCGGGCGCCGCACAATGCTATCTACGCTTCCCTAATAAATCCATCGATAAACCGTGTGATACTATTGAGCAGAAAATGAGATGATTTATCACACTCAGCATCCTTTTTCTCTTCCTCTCTAATCGCGGACACTATATAGGGCCTATCCGTTTATAAAAAGTTATCCGTAATTTTCTTTTTACCCATAACTTCGAGTAAATTCATTTCAGAGATAGACATCCATAGTAATTTTAATCATGTCTGAATGGCTGTCTTCCTATTTTATCATTTTATATTTCCCTATTTTAATTTAAAAAGACACGGGTGGGGTCACATTTCAAAATCCTTTTCTTTTTATGCGGAACCTGCCACGTATGTGTGTGTTATATAGTTTTTATGAGACGAACCTTTTCGTTTTTCATAATTTTCATTGAGTCTTGCAGACTAACAGCTTTCAGCATATAATGTTCATTTACAGCGTTCGATTAATCGCACTTAGTAGAAAAGTCTCTGACCTGTTATTAAGATATATGCGCTACTTTCAATCGTGTGCGGTATTTACAACCGAAGTTTCCGTTATATATACATTTAACGCCTGCCTATGGTAAAAATCCCAACATTTAATGGTATATAAGCATTTAACGAAAACGATTTCCATGGTTTAAAGTGGCGCGATTGAGATTATGCATAGATAATTTTAAACGATATTTCCTGTATTAATTACACACGCAGCATCCTGCGCAAAAATCCACAGATGATGCATTTTAAGAGTTTCGCTGTAGCAACAGTGAATCGGAGCTTGAAAGGCTATCAGCCGGGCACGGACGCGGGGTAATGAATTAGTCCCGTCTTGCGTCTCTTTCATCTGTTGAATGCTTATTAATTGCATATGTCCGCGGCTGTTGGTGAGATGATCAGGACCTTCAGCCAAATGTACTCAGACCTTGATGTCAAAAGAAACAAACCCGTCACTGAGATAATTAACAAATGCACTGAGTTTAAAATCGGTATTTGCTGTATGTTTACACACAGGTTAAGATAACATATTTTTTGTGTCTGGGTCCGTAAATTGTCCATCTTGAAATTCATACTGTCATGGTTCTTGAAATTTAATCTATTTGCGTGCATGTGGCATGACTGCAATACACACACACACACACACACACACACACACAGACCATTTTTTTTCCAAATTAAGAGGTGCCCTTTTTACACGTTGGAAGTACTTAGCACAAAGCTTTCGCGTCTCCTTACGCTGTAATTGCAGCAATTAAACTCTATAAACATCCTGACACGTCCTCCACATTTTTTTAATGCCTCATCTTCTTCATATTTAAAAATTACAAAAAAACCCCGCTCTTTAAGCAATTCCATATATCCCAGGTAATTGATTCCCATAGTAAATCGTGGCGCATTTCAATACCCCTTGTCGATTTTTTAGAACACTTCGTTTTCGGTCTTATTTCGGCCTCCTGAGACCCGTTGGTTGGGAGTCAGTCCGATTTCAGTGCTGAACGGAATATAATCGAGAAAACGGGAGTTAATTACTTGAAGCGGCTATTATTTGTCCGTCCCCCACCTAAATCCAGTGGATAAAATATCAACGAAGCAAAAGATATCCCACATAAAACAACTCTCAACATGTCAACTGTAACTAGAAGCCACCACACAAATCTTGTAATAAATTGTCCCATTTTTTAAACTACGTTCGGCTTTATATTATTTAGAGCTACTTAAATTTCAGCACATCTTCGTGTCTTTTCATATCTATAAGGATTTTTTTCGCACCTTCATCCCAGATCCAATGACTGGAATATTTCAGAAGCACATCACAATTTTTTTATTAAATTAATATTGCAAGCCCAATAGTTGACAAACGTACTTGCGGCTAATCCGAATCTTACGCAGGTAATAAATATGGAAATTGGAATACAAGTGTTTGTGTCTGTTTATATACTTTCCAGAAAGAGTACACGATGGTATGTTATTTCCCCGATATGGACTTAATTTATGCTTACTCCAGTTTCATTTGAATGTCCAAGTTCTTTTAACCAAATCATCACAAACATTTATTAAGCTCGTCATAATTTACATGGCAAAATACGGCCATGAAAAAGCAATAACGACAATAACATAAGAACAAAACGGTGTCCATTTAAATATCCGATATAATAAACTGATTATATGCTTCACCGGACACTAAAACATTTAAAACTGTTTCTAATAGCATTTGCTATGGACCTACATCAAACAGTGTCCATAAAGTCGTTAATTTTTCAAACGAAGCATTGTTTAAATACATTCGCGTTACAGTGTATGTGAAAATGAGTATACAAAACAAGAGATTTATCTTCAAAATATGAAGATTTGAATTTTAATTAAATAGTTCAAACAAAGGCTAAATGTTTTACAAGAAGCAATGTGAGGATAACACGCATTAAAATGTTCATGGCGTTCTTCCTGGAATTCTGGACTGAAACGAAAGATATTACTTACATTGATAGGTGAACGATAAAAACATTTAAACAGGCGAAATGTTTGTTGAGGTAAAATACAGCTATGATTACTATCATAACAAAACACAGTGAGGGAGAGAGCGGCGCAGCTTCATGTTACCTCCTCTCCGTATCCATGAGCCTGGCCGCCTTCCTTTGTAGCGCATCCGGGAAAGATACGGTACCACACTCCTGCCCGCACATTGGCTCCTCGGTTTGAGCATAACGCCCCCTGGTGCCGGCATAGTTTATTGTAGTATAAGCGGTCAGGACGCCGCTATAACGGAACCCTAGGCTACGACACAATATCCTGGCGCATGCTAAATAGCACCGAGTCAAAATGACAGATCTGGTGGCATTGCAAAGCCTCCTTTTTTGTACTGTCTTTTAAATATGGCCAACATATTCTTTATTGTAGGCCTACATAAACAAAGAAATAAAAACAAACCTATATGAATATATTATGCAAGCTTTGCGTTTTCTTGCGCGTTACTGTCATTACAAGGTGCGGGTTTCTTCCCGTCAGCCAGGAAAAGTAAAACCCACTACGGCCTGGAGACATTAGCGCTCATCGTTCATATGTTCTGTCTTTCACTGGAATTCAAGTATCGCTGAGCATTCTTGCCAGGTCGTTTACGTGTAAAAAATAAATATAAAAACGTCTTATACGCTTTTAAACGACGTAAGACTAACAACGGCAAATAGTTGTATCTTTCTGAGCCTGCAACAATCGAATTTGATTTCCTGAGACCGAGTCAAAGGAGCATGGCTATGCTCTTTGTATAAATTATAAACTGGGACGTCACTGGCTTTAGAAGTGTTTCATTAAAATATAACAACCAAAGGCACAGTGCAGTGATTAAATGCATATAGGATATAGAGGCAAAATCTCAAAAGTCAGTTCCCACAGCTGATACTGATAATAAGCTGCACTGAGCTAAATATCTCAGTTATATGGTGGAAACACACTAAATACAAATAGGAAGACACACTTTAAAACCTAAGGTCATAAATTAGACATGCTCCATACGGGACGGCAAAGGGGAAATGCACAGCACCCGCAGATAACGTAATGATTGGCTGGGAAATGTTAACATGCGCGGGACACTGGACGCAGAGCTGCGACTCCGAGCAGCAGGTGTGCGGCACGTGCGGCCTCGCAGAGGAATGCAAGGTCACCGTGACATGCGCAGTTCGCTCAGGAAGGTGAGCCGGGGGGGGGGTTATTCTGATTATGTGGCGTGTATCTGAGGCCGCTACCATATACCATTCAGAGTGAAGGAGACTAATATGACGTTGGTAAGCAATTCGCAACAGTTTTCTCATTTTGATAAATATCACATGCATTTAGAATGGTGGCACGCCGAGTGGTCTGTCTTTATGGCTGTTCTGTTAAATTACCAACTCTTCAAACAAAATACAAACAAGAAGTCGTTATGACGAAAATTATTATGTCGACTTCGTCGTGTATATATAGGCATATTTGTTTGATCAGGGGCTTACCTGGTTCTGTCATGCCTGATTCTGTTATGAAATTTATAACCGAAGCAATAAAATGTACACCTTTATAGGTAATTCACCTATTTAAATGCATAATTAATGAAAGATGCAAAAATGCTCCCTATTGTGGATAACTTTAGAATTGCACGAGTCATTATTTTACTTTCCGCACCAGCCTCCCGAAAAATAAAACATGTTAAATGTTAGTTGCGGCAAAGCTAAACTTAATTGTTCATTTCCTCATATTCAGATTGGCCAGAAAGACCTGATACCTCATGAAATTCCCCGAATGTTCTTACGTTGCACTTCTGGTCTTTGAATAGTCTTAGAACCAGCTTCTTGCTTTATTTTGTAGATGTTGTGTAGCTCTTGCAGTTATACTTAGTCGACTCCTTGACAGTCGTATATTTGTTATGCGCTGTTTACCTCACTTGTACGTCGCCTTGTACAAAAACGTCTGCTGGACATGGCTGTGTGAAATGTAAAATGAAAATGTAAGTGGGCATAACAGTAACATTGTTCAACAGGCAATGTAACTTAATTAAAAGCATTATTAATCAATTGCCTAAACTTATCCAAAACGCAGTATAAAGCCGTAGACATGCAGAACACATTCAGAAGTCAAAGGCTTTGAAAATATAATATAATAAAATAGGAAAATCTTCCCTAATCATTGGAAGAATCGGTAAAACGTAAAGAATTTAGTAAAAAAAAAAAAGTTTAAACGCGGACATTTTAACTGCTTATTTACTTTTCCATCCTTTATAAAAACAATAAAGTTTTTCTGTTTTGTTTCGTTATTCGTAATTTGAAAAGATATAAAAACTAAAACGAGGATTTACGAAAGCATGCAGTAGACCTATATATTAGCAAAGCACGCACATTTTAAAATAAACACAATTGCAAAAACAACTATTATTGTTATTATTATTAAAAATACTCAAAATGTTAGATCACTTAAACCACGAAGAACGGAATGCATATAGGACACCAGCGAATATTATATATTTATTTCCAATAGTAAATCTATAAAAGTTGACCAGTTTTAATTTAAATCCCAGCTAACCTGCATTACCCTGAGACCAGCGTCTCACTATATATAAAAATGCTGTGACTGGGCCACAGTGGCGGGTACTTAATACGGTTAATAATAGGCATATTGATTAGAAGACGCGGGAAATCTTTGGTTGCTTTCCAGTTCTGCAGACAGTTATAGCAAAAGTGCAAAGCAAACAAGCAAATGTACAGTGCCGGCCGCGTTTAATCCGCGATTCCGCGTTGTCTCTTCATGCTACACACATCGCTGAATCGATCCAACGGATACGTAAACAGTGAATGGCAGAACATAAGCCTACAGGGAACCTTAATCTGAGCAATCACTGAAAAATAACACCGTAGTGTAGTTTTCTAGACTTAAAAATGATATATTAAATAATTATATAGGCCTGCGATAAAATGTAATTGACTGATATACTAGGCTACTTATGATAGCAATGCAGTCAGGCAAGCTATCGGTCGGAGCAGGCGCGTAGCCAGTAATGGGCCAGGGCGGCACTGGCCCGCCCACATTACTCCCTGGCCCACCCAGACAAGTTTGATCAAAATACATTTTTAGTTTATTTTTATTATTCAAATGTATTAAAATATATATATTCATATAAACCTG
>JAODJU010000040.1:2378181-2388456 GCA_026776725.1 Gnathonemus echidnorhynchus | reverse complement strand
AGAATAACATCTGCAGCCCTGTGATGGGGCATGCTGGGAAATTTCACAGTAGAATAACATCTGCAGCCCTGGGATGGTGCATGCTGGGAAATCTCACTGTAGAATAACATTGGCAGGTCTGACAGTCCAACGACTCATAAAAACAGATTCCAAGTAAACAGTCCGGGACACAATCAGAGACATACGTGGTAAAATATATATATATATATAAAAACCTGTACACCCTGATAAAAGCTTAGTGAAACAAACAGATAATGCAATGCCCAAAGTATTCAGTGGTTGTTTTATCGAACTAGACGATCAAACAAACACAAAGGGTGATTCAAACCCTCATTAATGCAACAGAAACACAAAACCAGACTTTTTATTTTGGGGATCTGGGTTTTACTCGAAATTGCAAGTTCTTCAAACAGCTTGATGATGCACGGAAAGGATTCAGTTTACAATGGCAGACAGTTTTAGTGGATTGAAATTCAACCTCGGCGGCCATATTTGATGAAGAGCGCGATTCTGAGAGTCCTAACTGGAGTCCTAAACTTTTTCCATTAAAACTCCACCATAAAACACAAAGCTCAGACGGCACAGGCTGAGTTACCGACTCCAAGTCTCCTCCGGGCATCCTTGTGACTAACGATGTGGTCACCATGGAGACCGGGTGTCCCATGGCCACGCCTCTGGCTGAATTGCCAGTGGATGGAGGTACCATACGCCGTGTCATGACCCCTGCCGTAAACATAGCTGCCTGTACTTAGAGGTTCATTAGCAAAGCCCCTGTTGATGTCCATCAGGGGAGTGACTTAATCAGTCACACATGAATAGACTTCTGCTGCCTTGGATTTATGACTCTGAAAAGTCCTTGCCTGGAAGTCGGCGTCTGCGTCCTGTGGCCACTTCCCTGCTGTGATTTATACAGCTGGAACCTGCCAGCGCCGCTTAAACCCAACCTTAGTCCTTCACTGCCTCTCTTTAAGCAGAGCAGAAGCTTCCATATGAACTGCAAGATGCATGTTATCGGACTTGGGGGGGGGGGGGGGGGGGTGGGGGGGTCTGCATGCATCTGATTCAGATCAAGATTTACTAGGATCTCCCAGAAGGAGAGGGTTGCAACCCAGGGCACCAGACCTGCCTGATCTGGATCTTGGGCCTTCTTAGGAAATGTTCCTAAGAACATGACTTAGGATCACATGTATGACGTCTGTCAGGCCAGACCAGCAAGGAGGGGGCTGGCTGTGTCATACTGGGGGCGTGGGGGAGGCTGGTCTACGTCAAGGAAAGACACCTACCGTCCACGGAGATAAAGGAGGGAATTAATGATTCTCCTCTTCCCTTCATCATGGGAAAAGCGACATGGCTGACATGGGAAATCGGCGGCCAAAAGATGTGCACATCCCCAGCGAGCAGACACATGGCAAGCGGGAGACGCCCTTTTAACTGGTTCTGTGGTGACCGCAGTCTGCTTCCCTAAAAAAAAGCCAAACATGGGAAACGGAAAAGCAGGGGATAAAGCCAGACAGTACAGCTTTAAAGTCACTGAGTAACTACCATGGCCGGCTTTCTGCCACAGCCAGGATGAAGCATCTCTTTAAAAGTTACTTTACAATGAATCATGAAAAAGACAAACACAAAAACAAACAAGCAGCTCTTGAGTGACAGTGGGGGTCAGTGCTCAAACTGAGAATCAATTTTCCCAAGATCCCTCCGGCACTTGTCACTGTCTTCCCCTCGGACCCCCATCTGTGGGGTCTTGGCCCCCCCCAGTGGCTCCACGGTTCTTTATTGGCTACAGGTGGTGGGACTGGAGGCTGTAAATGTCTTGTAAATGTAGGCGGCACCTCAGAGGGCACATGGGGTCACTGCACCTGCTTGTGTGAGGGTCCTTCCTGTGGCACCTCAGGGGGGGCGGGGCTAACAGCAGAGATGGCCTACTCTCCTCCAGCTGACCTTAACTGCCCCCCTGCTGTCCATCCAGCACCCCCTGCTGGTCTTTCTGGTTGCTGGGAAATCTCACTGTAGAACCTTTTTCTGACTAACATTATCACCTGTGTCGTGCTCTGCTGCATACCGATTTTCAGCCTTTGGAAATGCGTCACTCACGCTTCTTTGTTTCAAAAGAAGCTTCTGGGGTGGGACACGTCAGAGCCACAGTATTTCTGTTCATCATCTCCATCTTCCTCAGCTACATAAGCTGTGAACTACATCTCACTCGACAAAAATCCTCACTCGCAACGTTCCTGACAAAACACAGATGGAGCAGAGGGCTGTGATCCTGGATAGGGCTACTTTCCAAATCCTTCTGCTATGTTCCCAACCCACGACTCACTGAGAAGCAGGTTTAACAATGAGGTCCTCATCAAGTCTCTGTCACGCCCCAGTCCCTGGTTGCTAACTCAATATGCAGATCATTCAGCCTACCCACTCCGCCAAAGAGCTGCCCAACATCAGAGTCGAAACATCGCTGAGATCTGGGGGGGTGGGGGGTGGAGGCTAATTAGGAGGCAGGGTCTGTGTGCACTTTGATCTCACTGGAAAGAAGTTAATTAATGTCCGTCTAGGAGCCCCCTTGCCAGCCAGAGAGCCCTCCCTGCATTCCCGCCTGCTCCTCCGCAGCAGAGCGGGGATCACCTAGCGCTCAGCTCCATTGCCGCTCAATTACCATAATGAGACTCACATGGCTGAGGAATTCCGACGGGAAGGAGGACCTGCTGGAGAAATCACAGGCGGGACAAGCTCTCCCAGAGGCCTCGGTGCGCAATTTGCCAAACCAGGCCAAGATGGTCTTAATATCCCCCCACAACTCGAAACTCCTAAAAGTCCTAAAAATCAAGTTTGTTAAACGGGTGGGGGGAGGTAAGGGGCAGTAGATGGGGCCACACATGTGCGCGTGAAGGATAATGGCCATTAGTGGGATGCCATCAAAGGTGCAGCGGGGGTTAACTCACCTTAGAGACAGAGGAGGAAGATCTAAGCACCGAGATGACTATTCTGCCATGTTCTCGAGCTTGGAAATACGCCACGTCAAATAAGGCGCTGGCTGAAACTTTCGCAGTTCAGAGTCCAGAGAGGGATAGCACACAAAGAGCTGAAACAAGCTACCAGCTCCTACGAGGAGCCTTCGCTTCATGTGGATGCCTTTGAAGATGGCAAGATGGCCTCGAAGCACAGCATGCCTACAAGACACAACACAGCCAAACAGAGCTGGAAGAGTGGCATCAGCCTTTGATGAATGACTCACTGTGGTCGGAGATGTGCTTATGCCATAGACTCTGTAGCTTACAGTGGGGGTGTGGTTGGCTGAGAACCCCCCCCCCCCGCATACCAGCCCCTGCGAGAGGAGCACAGGACTCCGGGTCCTGCGAGAGGAAACATGCTCACAGACAGTTAGCTCTGGAGCTTGCTGATGTGCACCCCCAACCACCATTCCAGGCCACATTGAAAGCAGATGAGGCGGTTGGGAGTCTGCTGCCCCCCCGCCCCATAGCTGACATGCTCCTCCCCCCCCCAACGCCCCGTCCTGCTCACGCTCCCCCCCCAAATTTTAAGGAAACAGGCCTGTCAGAAGGATCCCCAAGCTAAGCCAGGCTTAATCCAATACCCCAAGGCACCTCATAAATACGGCCACCCCCCCTCACCTCCGCCATCGCCGTCCACATTGATGAATGTGTCACATGGAAAAGATTTAGATGTGTGATGTCATCCCCCAACACAGAGGCCGTACGCGGCGCTGCTCGCGCTCACGGCGAATCAGCCACCGGTGGCAGAGGAACCTTAAAGCAGAAGCCTTTGAAAGAGCTGCATTCGTAATCAGCATTACGCAGCAGGCATAGTCATTTACGCAGCAGGCATAGTCATTTACGCACATTCACACGCAGTCCCACCCCCGCATACACGTGCTGTCCGGTCTAGAAAAGGGACACCAGTGCAGACCTTTGCCTTTTCGTTTTACAGCGTGGTTTGCACAGTGCCCCCATGGTGAGGGAGGGGCAATGAGGGGCCATGTGGGTCGCTGAGCGGGCAGGGGGACAAATGGTTACCAAGCACCCCAGGGGAAGGATCTGAAGCTAGGAGCATCCATGACCAAACTCCACATGCAGCACATTCAAGTAAGTGTTTCACCTTTTTATGGGTAACAGAGAAACTCATTTCAAATGTTTATTTTCAACAGGCAGTAGATTCATATTCCGAAAATGTCCTGTTACCGAACCTCACCCCGGAGACACCCACAGAACGCTAAAATACCCTGAAGCAGGACTCTGGAGGCTGTAACCTTCGTCCTGGCTTGAGATTTCTTTGTGTAAAGAATTTTGCTTAGCTCAAGACATTATAGTGTAAACTAGTGTTCAACTGGCCACAAAATACAGGCCTCCTCCCCCTTTTACAACCATTTTTGCAAAAACAATATTAACAAGCTGGTACGTTTGGTGCTTTTCAGCTCAGAGCAGAAACAAGCTATGGACACAGAACCTTTCTAACAATAACAGTATTAATACAGCAGAGCAGAACGTTCATATATGACACACAAAGTGTAAAAATCCCAGTTTTGGCAGCAAGGCATTAAGCAAACACCATAACGGCGTGAGGTTCAGCGGCACCACCATAGACTCCAGGGGTGTGTGGATTTGAAACTCTAAAGGCTGTTTGCTTATATTACGTGTCTTCTGTGACTTCGATTGTCTTGATGAGAAAAACACAGTCAGTCAGTCTTGAATCTCCATAGACTTTATGAGGAGATGATTCAACCGCTCAGACTGGCACTACAGGACATGTGATGGGCTTAAAGCAGCCGGGTCTCGGGCTGTCCACACGAAAGCAGTGACCGACCCCCAGCCGGGTCTCGGGCTGTCCACACGAAAGCAGTGACCGTCCCCCAGCCGGGTCTCGGGCTGTCCACACGAAAGCAGTGACCGTCCCCCAGCCGAGTCTCGGGCTGTCCACACGAAAGCAGTGACCGTCCCCCAGCCGGGTCTTGTGCTGTCCACATTAGCCATAGACTTTACCCAGCATGCCGCAGAACACGTCAGTGAGCCCCAGAAGAAAAGCTGGCCCAAAAAAGCACTAAAACAATGAAATAACCATTTTTACATGACTTAGACCTTTGGATCATTTATGGGCTTGAAACACACATCCCAGATTTAGAGATGAAATTCTTATGTTTATATAATGAGATTACTTTATGAAACAAATAAAAATGTGTTTTATATATCTATGACCAATGCATTTCTGCGGAAAAGCTAATGACCAGGTGCTAGACCTGACCCTTTTGGGTGATGTACCGCTGGGCAGAATTCTGGTTCTGAACCCCAAGTTGCTTCCGTTAACGTCTGGGTCTGACGGTCATAAAGAGATCACAAGATTTATGCAGTAGCAGAAATAACTTTATGGAAAGTTTCAGTCAATCTGGCTCTCAAAGCAAAACAACAGAACTTGATGAATTTCAGTGTCAGCTATAGCACAGGTCCAAAAAACAACAAACAAAAAATATTTCTGTCAAAGAAAAGTTTAATACATCAGCAGAAACTGCAGTGAAAATCACATTAAAATTCACCCTTATTGTTAAAAAAAAAAAAATCAAAATTGAATGTAAATAGAAAAATATATCGTGAAAATGCACTAAAAGTTTTTTTTTTTTTATTTACACACAACCTTCACTGTGAATGTGCCAAGCTTGTGCTAACACCTCTGGCTCTCCTAGTGAAACACCTCTGGTTTACATGGTTATAGGTGTCTCCACCTACAGCAGTGATGAGGGTGAGACTCAGAAGCCAGGCACCTCTCCTCTCCCGCTGGGGGCTTGGAGATGCTCATGGCCATTCAGTAACCTAACAGACAGACCGCATTGCAAAATACTGACCTGATCCGCTTTTTTGGGATATTTCAGGTAAGTTCAGTCGCTCACTGGACTGAGAACAAGCCTTCAAAACAAACATGATTAAGTGTACAGGTAGAGTATGTGATAAAAAGCTTGTGTACTGCCTGAAAGGTTACCAGTTCGAGTCCACTGCAATAATGTACAAAAATCATAGGGAACGTTACTCTAGGTACACAGAGAAACCCCACCCCAGAGTGTCCATGAATCTGTGAGCATTAAAAATTAATAAATAATTTTAGGGAAATTAACGCAGACCGTTACAGCTGACAATTTGCTTTGATCACAATCCCTCAAATCGTGCTCCAGGTTTTAACATGAAGGTACAGTCCGACTGTTTATTTTCTTATGAGGGTGGAAGGGGTGGGCTAAAGAAAGCAGAGTGAATGGAAGCCCCCCCTCCAAACTAAACATCACACCAGCCTGCTTTACATTAAGCAGCTCTGGGAAAAGATGGAAATGGGCTTTACTAACTGCTGGGGCGGATCCCTGACTGCGGCTTCTGCTAGCCTGCTTGGTTCTGCTACAGCACCCAGTTCCGCTAGCCTGCTTGGTTCTGCTACAGCACCCAGTTCCGCTAGCCTGCTTGGTTCTGCTACAGCACCCTGTTCCACTAGTCTATCTGGTTCTGCTGCAGCACCCAGTTCCGCTAGCCTGCTTGGTTCTGCTGCAGCACCCAGTTCCGCTAGCCTGCTTGGTTCTGCTGCAGCACCCAGTTCCACTAGCCTGCTTGGTTCAGCTACAGCACCCGGTTCCGTTAGCCTACTAGGTTCTGCTACAGCACCCCGTTCAAATAGCCTGCCTGGTTCTGCTACAGCATCTGGTTCCGCTAGCCCAAATGCGCTGTTTTAGTTGTGTAGCAGATTCATCGTTATCAGTGCAGCCAGAAACCGGCAAGTATACAACAGCCTGCTCACCCTTTCACAGAGGAGCACAGGGAAATGACTGGAAATAAAACGGGATTCTAAGGGCTTTTTGACCCGTGCAGCTGAGGGTTGCAGCCGGCGTGGAGAGGAATAAGTGGCCAGGACATGCCGTACTGGTCCATTTGCCATCCAGCAAGAACACCCATCCACAGCCTGCCTGACACTCTCTCAGGTTTAAGGGACAATTACAGTACTTAGCTTAGCTGGGAAAATATGCCAGACAACAAAACATATTAAAAAAGGGATTCCGGAAACACCCATTAAGCAATACATTGTAGAAATACACTGAGATTAGACTCCTTCTGGCAAGTTAAAATACTGCCCCCTGGTGTTCCTGTTTGCAAAATACAGGGTACCACATATTTATGGTTCAGTGATATAATCCAATAATGTAACCGCCTAACAGAGTGTGATGTGCGCTCTCTCAATACAAAATCAACAAATTACAGACAAGCAGCTCGAAATGAGTTCAGAATCACCGGCATGGATACCGGCTTGGTTCCGGACTGGTCCAACTCTTGCGGCTGCAGCATTAGGGGAATGGCAAGGTTTACAAATGAGCTGAGCACGTTCTGCCATGCAAAATGAAAACACACCGAAACAACATTAACCAGACAGACATGGGATCTCACCCCAAAACCAAATTCAGTGTATTCCAGTGTCAGCCTGGTTGTCAGCGTGGGCACAGTGTTATGGCGGAATTCGTACTCCAGATTTGTACAGAATCATGGTTGTCTTGTTGATGAGCCAGAACATTCCTCTTGCACCAGGACAGTATTTCTTCATGGTGGACACACTTTCTCTGATTGTGTAAACATACTTTACACATAGCCGTCCTTGCATGGTGTGAGTCCAGACCAATGTGACGTCTCATCATTTTAGCTTCAGTTCACGTGTGAGCGAGAGGAAAACCACTTATTGCACAGGAGTTTAAAAACAACCTGGATATAACAAGACCCACTGCAAAACAGGTAGGAAAGGGTCCTTCCAACAGCAGGGGGTGCCACAGTTTTATCTAATGGTTCTAGTGCTAGTGACATCCAGAGCAAGACTCTGTTCAGGTTATGCTGGTTCTCAGGTGGCTTCGGGATCAAACAGTAAGGTCATCATCCAATAGATGGAGAAGGTCATGCTTTCTAAACCCCAGTGAAACAGTGAAATAGAGGAAGTACACTTCAACAGAACAAAATTAAAATATATCTTATTATAAAACTGCTAAAACATATGGAGTGAACCAGTGTGACCTGGACAGACAGGATCTCATCCTGAGCACCTTCTGGGGACCAAACCTCTGATGGGTCAGGCGATACATTCATGCTGCAGGAGACCAAGCGTGCTCAACATGACCAGCTGACCAACCCCCCCCTAAACACACGTGGAATATGGGCGGGGGCTCACATCACCTGACCCAGGAAGGTGCCAGGCATCGTCACACCTCGGCGGGTGCCAGCTTGTTTCCTTGACGATGGTTCCCATGGTTTCTGGAAGCTGAGCCTCGCACGCCTGGAGAGCAGCCCAGACGCGCGTCACCCAGATGTGGCTTTTTAACGTGAGACGCAAGAGCCTACTGCACTGAGGAGGAGGTGCTACGGGTGCTCTGCACCTCCTTCAGGGGGGTGTGCGCGTCTCACTCTCTCGTCCCACCTCCATAAACATAGTAGACTTCTGTGTTGGTGAAGGTCGACACACACACACACACACACACACACACACACACACACACACACACACACACACACACACACACACACACACACACAGGGTGTCTGTGTTCTCCCTCCTGGGAGCAGCGCCCCAAGGCCCACCAGGTCAGCACTCAGAGCTCGGCAGGCCTGCCAAGGCGACATCTTCAGTGCGGAAACTGTACCCATACTGGAGAGGACAGAAAAAGACGAGACAAAGGCAGAAGCGTGTTAAAGGGACGTGACCCGCCCTCAGGGCTCAGGACAGACAGGCGCTTACAGGTATGGCATGCATCAGAGCCAAAGCGTGTGTGTGCGACTACACTGCTCCTTCAGCTCCACTCCCACAGTCCCCTCACCCTTAGAAGATGAAGCTTTTTATTTGCTGCTTATGAAAGTATGAGAGCACTGGTGTGGGCTGTTTGCATATCCCTTCATGCTCTCCTTTTCTTTAAGACACACACACACACGCACCTACCGGTGAGAGCGGAACTTGGGGTTTGAGTGCTGGGTTAGCTGATTATCCTGTGCCACTGGAGCATTTTTCGATGAGTTAAGGGCCTTGTTGCTACTCTGCCAAACAGGGGATTCAAACCAGCAACCTTCCGTTCACAGGCACAGAGGCTGATTCACACACTACCTCCTGCATTAATGCTGGGGTGCAGTGATGGTGCATGATCATGCTCCTTGAGCCTCAATCTAACACACCTGACACAGATAATCTGGCCCTTCCATAGCACCTCAGGATTAGAGCCAAATAAGCTTCACCATAGCTGGCTGTACCTGTACCCGGTGTGTAACATTAAGGCTGCACCTAAAATCTGCGGGGTGGCAGATCGCGAGGGGCAGGGCTGGTGACCGCTGTCCTAGAGATTCCTCTGCATCTCTCAGTCTGGCGAATGATACTTCCTCTATGGGAAGGGGAGAGATACAAGCAACCAGTGCCCCCCAGTGGACACATCTGAGAAAACAGGAGAGGAAATGCCCGTGCCAGCGCTAAGCCCCAAGGAGGGGGCCCGGTCCCCTGAAACAGCCTGCCTCTTAGCAAAAAGCATGAACTCCCCTCAACCTCTAACAGGCCGATAAGCTGCGCATCTGCTTGTGTTTCACGCAAACCTCCCTCTAGATCCCTCATGCAACACTGCCAAAGGAACATGCTTCAGCTGTTTACATGAGAAAGTGCATTCGGCTACAGTTATGCGTGACATTAGCAATTCTTAACGACTGCAGTAAAAACATTTATGCACATACAAAATGACAAAAGATTTCACAAAGCAGCGATTGCTTTGTAGTCTCACAGAGCCCTGAATGCGAGGCCCTGCCTTTCAGGGGACAAGCAATCAAACTGTCACTGCATACCTCAGATGGTCGTATCATGTAGGAGCCAATCTGTACCAAAAGAGCCAACAGCGGCAGCCCGCATGCTGAACTGCAGCCGGAAGCCAGAACCAATCAAACACCCCCCCGGACCCCAATGCAGAGCTCAGCTGCTCCTCCCACAGCAGCTCGGAGGGCACGGGGAGGGCGTGGGACCATGGGAAGAACCTGCAATACAATCCAGAGACACTAGGTGGTGCTGCGAGATCATAAACGGCTCCCCCCCCCCCCCACGCCCCATCTCCGAGGCTGCAGCCAGCCAAGGAGGACGGCGCAGGAAAAGTGTCCTGCTCGCACCACGGCCCGTCTCGTGTCTACCAGAAAGTAACGAGTGCTACAAACGGCAGACGTGCCACTCTGCGGTTAGTTATAATAAAAGTCTGCGAGGGCTTTCCACGGAAGAGGGGGAAAAAAAAAAACCAGGAAA
>JAODJU010000040.1:2354004-2365645 GCA_026776725.1 Gnathonemus echidnorhynchus | reverse complement strand
GAGTCTGCTGCTCCAGTGATTGAGATGATAATCACTTTCACAACTTGCTCTTTGTAAATTGTCATATTTGGCAATAATAGAACATGACCTACCAGTGAAGCGTACCACTAGTTACTAATATGTATCAAAAGGTTAATGCTGAATCAATGTACACAGAGACACTGTACCTTTTGTGTTACTTGCTTAACCAGATTAGTTCCATCTATTGTCAGGACATTGTGGAGAATCGTATAACTCAGAGATACATATTTTCCAGAAGGAGGTTTCTCCACCGCAGCATGGTGGCTGGCGATGTGGACTCCAAACCCAAAGCTTGTTCGCTAAAGTCCGAAGAAGTTTTCTGCTGAATTACCCTTAATAAAACCACCAGGAAATCATAACAGAGTCTTATTGCACATTATTTACTCTGGTCAGCTTATTTTACCATCTCACTTATGATGCTTGTAAGCAAACATACAATCATCATTCATTGTATTGACAACATTAGCAAGTTTCTGAATATTTTTATTTTTATTTGCTTTTAACTTTGATGTATACTTATTTGAAATCTTCTTGATATGGACACTAAAAGATAATACTGTGATTTGTAGGTGCATATCTTCTCTTGATTAGTCCTGAATGTCCTAGATTCCTCTCTGATAAGACAAACACACAGAGATATGAATCAAACTTTAACGGCAGAGCGGACAGCAGAACTTCCACGTGGGACTGTGTGACCTTCCTGAAGAACATGACATTCGCGTAGGACGGACTCCGAGCACAATCCCATCTTTCTCGTAGATCCCCTCAACAATGACATTGTGATTTTCGATGTGCCCTTACACAACACTGTTAGATTTGACGACTCCCAGGCAAAAGCGCGTGGCTGACAAAACACTCGGCACTGTGAGGAGTTCTAGAGGAGAACAGGACGTCTGCTGCCTTGTGACCGTTGGAATATCTAGAGACAGCATAACGCAGCAAACCCCACCCCTGTGATGTCATTGCGGATTCTGTGCTACTTGTGGCGATTTCAGTCCCCCCCCCCAAAAAAAAAGTATACTGTGACACAGGGTCACCACGACACTCCGGAAAGGTCCCCAACATCCACCCAACAAGGCTCATGGCATAACATGGTAAGATTAGGGTAGATACGACAGAAACAGCAGTCAATCATTACACTTGTAGATTCACCTCCAGGGCCCCTTGTTCCCAGAAACATAACCACTGTAGACACCCACCAAAGGCAGGTCCAGAGTCAGGTAATGGTGTGTGGCTCACCTGGTTAGGGCTCTGTGGCTCTGATTGGTCCTTCACTCCCCCCCCCCCCAGTGGCACTGGATAATTCCTGACCCTGTCCCCTGAGCCCCAAGCTTCACACGCATCTGTTCATATTTGTGTATGTATCTCAAATGAGATCAGGGTGAAATATGTCAGAAGAAGCAGCTCAATATACTTGTACAAATGGCAACTAAATCAACACATTGAATGTTTAACTGTCAGCCCAAAACTCCCCTTTAAATACACACCAGATTCAGTGTTCCAAGAAATTATGGTGAACAGTTTAAAAGTTGTCTGTTAACCTCTATGACTAATGTCTTTACTAAGCAACCAGCTCTAAACAGAAATGCTTTTGCCATTAACACAACCACTCCAGTCTCTGCTACCTTGACTAGACTTTCCACTCACAGGCACAGAATCGTAACTCAGAGCCACACGCCATTTTGCTAACATTTCTATTATTTCCAGCCCAGTATAAGTGACTTCACTTTCAGGGGACGCACCAATGAGTTCAGTTTATACATTTATGTTCAGAGATTTTCAATAGCACTGAGGTCTCAAATGTCCACGTTTCTCAAACACCCAGCAGGAAAACTCGTCCCATCTGCCCTGGTGACACTCTATAACGCATTTTACAAAAAATAAAATAGTTTGAGCCATAAGAGACTGGGTGGAAAAGGGCAGACAAGTATGAAAGTCTGAAACCAAACAATACAGTTAACATAAACAGAGTCTTATATAGAATAAGTAATATATAGAATATTTTTTGAACTATCCTTTTTCCTCGAAGTCACTGAATACCATCGCATTTAGTGTGCTCTAGCTCCCCCTAGCGTGACCCATGTGCTGCCGCGCAACACACTTGTACACGCGAAACATTTAAGTAGCTCAGATGTATAAAAGTTCAGCTGGAAGAAAACACAAAGTGGTTGATTTTTACAAACATTTTGTCTTTTATCTTTGTTGCCATACTGAAAGTTCATAATAAATGAAAATTTTTACTCTTAAATATACCACACCAGCACAAAGCGGCAAATAACGTCTGAGGGTTTGACTACAGTGTATTGGGAAATGCTTTTTACATTACAAGCATGCAACACATATACGGAATTTTGAAAAATGTTCCAGCAGACAAGACACGAACAAAAGACGAATAAAGCAAGTAAACTTCCATCATTCAAATAAAGATTACCTAAAATGTATTTTACACATACCGATAGGGCATTATTCAGTAAACAAAGACTGGTCCCGAAAGTGCCAAGCGACAGTCGTTTTCTTACACTGACAAAGAATAAGAAACTATACATTTCTCAAAAACTGGCCACTCAAATACAAATGTACATATTTGCGATTGGCGTCAGTGTTCAGTTACGGACCCATGCAGAGTAACACAAAGCATCGTCCCCACAAAGCGATAACCACGTAAGAGAATACCAAGATTTCTTTTTATGCATCTCACGTCATTCTTCGATGCATTACGCATGTTAAACACACATGTATTTTACCGAATATAAGCATACACAGTACGAAACCATTAGCGCTAAATCCCACCGGCTATTCGTCCCAAAACACATCTGCCACTACGATGCCTACGTTGTGCATGAGTGATATTTACTTCAGCGAATGGAAGCCACCACATTTTGAGCAGCTGGGCGAAAACCGACCAATGGGAGCACAGATTTCCTAAAAAGGCGGTTCTTCGGCCATTACGGACGTAAGCGTTGTTCGGAGGAGGAAGAAGTCGATTCTGGAAGCCATTCCGTTGCGCAGTCCTATTAAGAAAAACCTACTATTTTTGCGTATACTACGCACATTTTGGGTTTTTTAAAACGGGCGATTTCTAATAAAATGGCATCGCAGGCGAAGAAGAGAAAAATGAATTTCTCAGAGAGGGAAGTGGAAATTATAGTGGAGGAAATGGAGAAACAAAAGCACATACTGGTTAACCACTTCAATGCTGGAGTCACACATATAACGAAAAACAACGCGTGGGTAGAGATCCTAAAGCGGGTCAACGCCGTGACAACTTGTCAGCGGGAACTGGCCGAGGTGAAGAAGAAGTGGTCCGACTTGAAGACCGAGGTCCGCCGCAAAGTGGCCCAGGCGCGGGCGGCGATGGAGGGGACAGGTGACTGCACCTCGGTCCCCGTCATCCTCACTTCCATGCAGCAGAGGATCTGCAACCTGCTTGGGGAGGCGACCATCATCAGCCTGCCTGCGGGAGACGGCGGCACGGAGATTGCCGTGCCTGTGCCCATGAGCTCGGCTACGACAGTAACGTTAACGCAGAGTAAGTTTCCGTACGGCGGGACGGGCAGGCTCTGGGCGTCGGCGCGTGTGTGCGCAGCCCGCCCCCTCCCGGTTCAGTAACGTCGGTCCCCGTGTCGCGGGTAATCCAAATTTAATGCAAGACGACACGCCTTTTTTCTTCCAGGTTAAGGAGGCTCTGCACGTGCCGGTTAAAGTTAAGGGATCATTTTGGGACTCTCCACTTTTTAATTTTTTTTTTTTTGCAACGTATCTTGTCGGTTTACAAAAGATCTGCATGGAGAACTGGCTGACTAATGGTCTCTGACCACAGTTTACACCCATTTATTAAAGCAGGCTCATTTTCTCTGTTTTATGATGTTAACTTGCTCAGGGCAGTTGGGCAGAAAGTTGACCCCCCAGAGTTTTTTTTCTCCTTAGTCGGGAGTTTTTGGTTCCTCTCCTCTGTTGTCTTCTGGCTTGCTATATTTCTCTCTTCCCATTTCCCCCTTTCCATACATTCTGTGTAAACGATGTCGTAATGGATTGCGTCACGCTCTTTTCAAGTGCTTTGGGGCGACTATATGAAAAAGTCAAATTACGCTGTTTAATGACCTGCGGGCAAGAAGTTAAAGTTTGTGCCGACTCTTTAATCGTAGATATTCCCACGGCATCTGCTGCGGCTTGCGAAGTTCAGAAAACTCTAGAAGGTAAAAAAAAAAAATGTCTTTTGGATTACTTATTTTAAACATTTTTATGTTAAAAATAATCTAACATATAAGAGCAGAGAATTCTAACATTCAAAACTGAGATGTTTAAAAGTGGTTCGTTGCAATGGAAAATATTCCATTTAAAACTATACATTGAAGATCCCTGTCTGGGATCAAAGAGGGACAGGTGAGACAAGGAAGCGCCGTCGCGAGAAGCCCAGCCCCCAGTGCGGAGCGGCGGCTGTCAGCACGACGGCCGCCACATCGATGGGAGCCGGTTTTTAATATTCTGTTAATAAACGTCAGAGCATCTGTAGCTGCCCCCCCCTCCATCTGCCAATGATAGACTTTCAAGCCGTGAACCTCGACTTGCTCAGGGCTTCTCCACTTTATTTTTTGAGGGTGGGCAATGGAGCCTAAGGGGGAGGGGTGGATGTTCTGTTTTGAAGTGATGACCCCCAGGAAGCTGTCAGCCCCCAAACACATCCGCTCTGACGACTGCACTGAACTCGGCGTGATGGTCGTCGCAGAGCAGGGCTTTTACCAAATTACAGAGAGCAAGACAGGGAGGGAGGGGCAGGTGTCCGGACCCCTGGAGCAGATCGATAGCACCCCCCTGTGGAGACAGAGTTTCACCCCCACACGTGCCTTCCTGTCACTTAAAGCTCTGCTCCCACAGAGATGCCTCGCAGAACGACACTGGCCACCACGCCCCCTTTTGGCGATCCCCGCAGCCATGTTGGGGGAAAAAAAAAAACCAGTGTGTAAAAAACGGTAGTCACTGTGCTGGGCTGAATCTTATGTGACAGAGCCTGAACACAGGGCCGGGGGGGCATACAGAGAGGCGGGAGCCCGGCTGGCCGTGGGGGGGGGGATGGGGGCAGGGCATACAGAGAGGGGGGGGCCCGGCTGGCCGTGGGCCGGCACTTCCAGCAGAGCGCTCTCTCTGCCGCTTGGTGTCTCTCTCCCGCTGGATAAGAGCCGCTGCTGCAGTCGCCGACTCCTTTCTTAGCGTCACCGAGGGCCAGTTCTCTGCATGCAGCCCCCTGCTCCCCCCCAGCCCAGAACGAATGCAGGGAAGACGCAGCTGCCACGACTCCGCGAGGAGCGGCAGGTTCTTACGTAGGCCTGCTGCTGTGTAGTGACGTGAGATCACCATAAAATAAACACGGTGAAACTCTTTAAAGGGAAACACGGGGCCATTTCAAGGCACAAAGGAGCCCCACCGCACATTCAGGGCCATGGGGGTGACGGGCTTCCTGTCAGGGAAGAAGACGGTGCGCCTGCTTCACAAGAGGCCTCTGGACCCGCTGACAGCGGCCGGGTACGGCTACGACCACAAACCTTCATGACAGAATTAGAATTTAGTGATCAGTGGTCATTGTTGACACCACAGCACACAGTGCACAACAATGAAATGTGTCCTCTGCATTTAACCCATATGTGACACCGTGACATAGCAGGGGGCAGCTAATTCAGCGCCCGGGGAGCAGTGCTGGGGGGCGGTACCTTGCTCAGGGTACCTCAGTGGTGCCTTGCTGGTCGGGGATTCGAACCTGCAATCATTCAATTATAAGTGTGCTTCCCTAACCATTAAGCCACCACTGCCCACCACTGACAGAGCAGGATTATTACCATGCTAACAAACAGCATACAGTTTAAGGTACAGGACCTGCACATACTGAGATACCTGAATATGTAATAAATGTAAGGATCACTTCATTGGTATTTGTTAATTGTAACAATATCTGTATTTAAGAACTCTGAGGAGATTAGTATGGGCTTAATGAGATTGTGATTATGGACCAAGGGCTCACCTGAGGTGGCACACAGGCTGATGCAGTGCTGCTGGATGGGGGGCGAGGGCGCTGACTTCCCATGAAAGCAGGCGGGGGGCGTTGTGAGGGAGTGCCTGGAAGACAGAAGCCAGCTGAACCCATGGGGGCGCCAACCTTGGGGGATACGACAGGAGAGGGAACAGATGCATGGAGGGCGTGGCCCAAGGGGGAGGAGGAGCTTAGTGGTCTATGACCCGCCTCCTCTCACACAGTGATCAAAGAGTCTGCAATGGGTAGTGCAGGAGAAAGGTACTGCCCAACACACTCCACCCAGCAGACTTCTGGGTAGCATGTCCACCTGTGCACACAGACTCCACCAAAAAGGCTGTCCTCCACACGCCTAATCTCTGCCAGCAAGGGGTGAATGTCACCCTAAGGGAGGGGTCTCCCACTTGGGTCCCAGAGGAAGCCAGGTAGGATATAAACCCTAGTGCACCCGAATTGGAGACGCCTGCCCTGAGGTCACCTCCGTCATAGACGCAGTCACGCAACAAAACGCGGTTCTCGACGTGAATGCCGCACCGCTAGCTGTAACACCACTGTGTGTGTGGGAATAGCAGCTTTAACATTAAACATCTACCACAAAAAAGGATAACAAAGTTAGCACGCTGGGGGCATTAGTTATGCAGTGATGCACCACAGTCGTACACATGGAATATTAGCATGTTGTGAACAAAATCGTTTTTAACAAAATTGTTTGTAGCAAATCTGCGAAAAAAAAAAGTATACATTTAAGGGCAAACTGGCTGTTTTATAAACACCGTTTTGCACGATGCTGCTTTCAAAGCAATCTGTGGGCTGTCTGCATAGTCTCCCAGGCCATACAGAGAAAAATCAATGAAATTACCGCAACATCACTAAATAACCTGCGACTCTGCGGAGGGCTGCAGCCAATTCCACATAGCTATTTTTCCCAGTGGGCCAGCAAGGAGAAGGCAGACATACTTACTAGGATTGAGATCGCAATGGGCCTCTTGAGTAAACAATCACGTCTGCTTAAAGCTTTTTTTTTTTTTTTTTAAAGATAAGCGAATCAAAATGTATTAATGCTGTGAAGCCAGACTGAAGAATAAGCTGCAATACGTGTGGAGGTACGAAATGAAAGGTAGAGTGGAGAGAGAAGGACGAGGAAAGTGCGAGGACATTTATAGATTTGTTTGCCTATATTTGTTTCTATGTTTTTTCATACCTTTGTTTTCTTGGTTGCTTGTCCTTTTGTCTGTTTTGACTTTTTTGTTAATCGCGCATGTGAAGGTGAAAGTTCCAGAAATAAAATCAATATAATAATAGCAACGATGATGAGGTGAATTATCATTTGCTATGTCTGATAAGAGCCCCCAGTCAGCACTTTACAGACGTGCCTCGACTTGTGCTAAGGTATTTCGGTGTTTGGGCCTCAATTGTCATGAGGCGTTTTAGCCGGTAAAACGGCAAGTGGGGCATTTTCCCACTCTGCGTGAGCACTGCAGGTCAGCTGGGGGGCTGTGGACAACTCCGACGAGCCTCCCAAACAGCTCCTTATTCTCTCAGAAAGAAAAAACTCCAACTGGGGTTAATTAATTCTAAATTTATCACCAAAAGCTAGTGATGAGTGATACAGCCACCCTATAGGTTTAAATTTAACCTCACTGAACATCTCCTCAGTAGCAGAATGAGGAGATGCTCCAAACCATCCACGCTGTCCTCTGTACGGGCATGATTTAAATATCTTTGTCAGCCATGCTAAACTGCCGCCCCCCTCCAATGACATTAGGTGGGAAGGTCTGGCATTTCCACCCCACCCCCTCCGCCCCAGTGCCTGACAACAGGCAGTCATCTTACCACCCAGGGAAGATGGGAGGCTGTGAAATGGAGACATGTGCCGTGTGGCCAGTTACACACCCTCCCTCTTCTGGGGTCTACTAGGTGGTGCAGGATCTTGGCAGCCCAGCGTTATAGATGATTTAAACTCCGAGGAACACAGTCTGGCATCCTGTTCTATTAATAATAATAATAAAAAAAAAAAAAAAACACTGTACACTGTGTCATAGTGACGTAGCTAATTTGTTCCCAGAACAAAGTGACAAAAATAATCTAGCTGGTCAGTCGATATTCAATATTAAATTATAAATGATTAAAACTCATCAGTGTAACAAAGAGTGTGATAGTGCACTAGCGTGGTCGCATTTCCACTGCGAGCATGACAACCGGTGCTGGATCGATGGGTGTGCGAAAGAGAAAACCCTGCAGCGTCACACCGAGCCGTCGTGAGACCACCGTGACAGCAAGGAAGGATACTCTATCGCCCCCTGGAGGCCACGAAGCTCTTACACCGAATGGTTCAGAAAACGGAGGGAAAGGGATTTTGGTGACTGTCTGGCCTCTTCCCAAAGCCAAAATATAGTTAGAAAAGGAGGGCAATTACAGGGATGCATTTGATTTTGTCTTTCATGTGTTAAAATTTTCCTGTCATTTTTAATCAAATAAATAAACGGGATAATTTCTATCAACAGCAATAAAACAGGCTGCCTGGCAGGTTACAATATTTATGAGCTAAAGTCTCAAACTCTGATTTATTTGCCTTGATAGGGTCGACCCCCCTCCCCCTTTTATTTACATCAGCATTTGGCTGTGTTAAATCTAAGCCAGTGGTGAATTTTTAAAAGGTTGGCATCAATCTTGCGGGACCGATTGGCACGTTTAATGAAGACCTGCCTCGTCCTACCGAAGGGAGAATGTGGATCGACACGACTTTCCATACGGAGAGACATTTCACAAACGCAGATAAACCGCAAGAGATTGTTTGGATGCTCTTTCCACGCGTCTAAATCTGTCTAGATGGTTTAGCTACCAGAATTGCGGAAAGAAAAGGAACAACCATTTATGGAAAACAATTCAGGATAAGCTTAGCCTGTGAATAAGCATCATTCAAGATAAGCTTTTTGATAAGGTTACGCATGAAACTACTGCATTTTATGACCATTTCAATAATTCTGTGAAACTGCAATTTCATCTCGTTTCACAAAGGGTTAAAGGAATTTATACATTTTTGAATTTATTAAAAGGTTAATAACAGCTCCTGCTGACAGCAGCAGACTGGAAACTGACCGGAGGGATGGACTGTGGCAGGGCCTTGGTGACACATGAACCATATAAAACATTCAACTTCTCTGCAACCTTCTCCACACACAAACTGTGCACACTTAAAACCAACCAACACTCTTCATCTAGAAGGGGAGAGTCACGAAATAAACCCATAAAGAAATGCAGCAGTCAGAGTTTTTAAGAAAGGATATTAGCATATCGCTAAGAAACTTTCCTGTTTGGAGCACAAGGAACATGAGCGTAATGTAGATGGCAGGATTTGCGAGCACCTTTTAAGCACACTGGCTGAAGGAGCATATGGCAAATCAATTACCAGCCTAATTCTTAAAACAAAAACATGGCAAGTGTATTGCTACATAATCAGCAGCAGCGGCTTGGTTCAGATTATGTCGGCCACTGGAGTTTTGAACACAATTAATCATCATTCTAGGCAACGAGAAGCCATATTGACACTTATTTCTAATTTGAATATTTAATTACAGTGTAGTTCCTCATTAAATTACTGTGAAAGTGGGAGTGCAGTCTGGACGATTTAAACAATTACAGCTTTTAACTCATTAGCCACTGGGCCAATGAAGGAAAATACCAAAAACTCATAGAGACACGCATGCAGAAACGCGCATACACTTGCACACACATGCGTGCGCATATGCAATCGCAATGTTGGCTCTGATACAGCATCCCCATGGAAATCATCTATGTGTGTGTTAATACTTCTGCATTTAATATTTGATTTGCTTATTTGGTTTGTTTAATTTATTCCTTCCCCCAGAAAATCAAAAGGGTTAATTCCCCCTCATACTCCGCCTACAGAAATTATCAACCATATGATGAAAACCAAAAATCCGGCAGCAAACTAATTGTTATGCAGAACAGAACCAGAACAAAGAGCCGAGCGCACAAGCTAATGTGCTGGATTTGTATGAGCATGAGGCGCTTTGAGGAGAACGCTTAGCAGCAATCCCAGCTAAGCCCACAGACGGCGCCAGCAACCCACTTCACCACAGGAACAATACAGAACCGACCCAAACAAGGTGCTGGCTTCTCCGACATGGCCTCAGGGGGCGGCTAGCATTTCCGCGACCAGAGAGGGGACCCCATCCCATGCTGGCGCGTTCCCGTTGCCATGGCAGTATTGGGGGTCCCCAACAAGATGGTTCTGATTACGAAGTTAACCCAGCAGGACATGAACTTTGGACTTTTAGGACGGCCCAGCAACATCTTCAGTGCCCTTTAAAAAGACACACCACTTATTTTCTAATACAAAACTTTGTTTCAACCCCTGAAGAATATTTCTTCCTGCATACACAGAGCTAAAGCAAACAAAATCATTCTTAAAATTTTTTTCATTAAAAAAACAGAAAAAACGCAAAATGTTTCTATCCGATTAAAACTTTCCAGCAATATTAACATGAATATTTACTGGCATCACTAATATTAATGCCAGTGTGTTTTTTTCCTATTTCTATTCCGTTTTCATTTACAGGTATCCCCCGCTTTACGAGTGTTTTGCTTTTACGAAAGACGAACGTTATATTATTAAGGCCCACATTAGCACCTGTTTTCGCTAAATTGGGTTTTGGCTTTTTAACGAAAAAAGAAAGAAAAGCAAAAAAAGCATTTAGCATTTGTGATGAACAAAGCGAACCAATTAAATATAGTCATGGGCTGCATGATGTTTCGGTCAAAGGACCGCATGGAGCCGAAAAATTACTATTGTCTAGTGATGTCATAGCCGTCGTAGCGTCATATTGCAACACATTACACCAGTATCACCACAAACACGTGAGTAAACAAACCTACTGCACTGCCAGTCACACAAAAGTAAAGCTCGTACAATTATGTACAGTACAGTACACATTACATGATAACTATGTTACGGCTTTCGGTGTGATTTGAGAGTTTATTTTCTCAGTCTGGGAATGCTCAGGTTCTTTTTTGCCATAACAGTAATTGCTTCTTTGCTTTACCCATTTCATCTTACCTAAAGGTTTCACAGGAACATTCTACCTCTAACGCAGGGGATACCTGTATATGTTTTATTGTTTCGTATAGAAAACATTCTGCATCACTGGTGGTGTTGTACTGTGCACTGAAAGAGGTAAGATTTGATCTGCCACCAACAGCAATAACTTAATAGACCTTAAAATAGCTGCCTGAACTGTCCTTAAGCTAAGCCACTGCAAGCACATTAGCATGTTAGTGGAAAGGCTAGGGTCTGTACAGAGGCCTTGGGGGGGGGGGTCAGGCAGGACAGCCGAGTGGGCCTTTATCTCAAACACGTAGTCACACAGTACCACGACGTGGCAGTGGAATGTGCCGTCAGCCTAGAAAAACTTAAAAGCCGCTGTAATAGTTCTCTTTTCAATTAAAGCATCCAGATCATTTTTTACAGTAACAGTAACTAGGCTAAATAGAATCTCCAAACTAGGGCTGCACGATATATCGAAAAATTATCGTTATCGCGATAATAGTATACGCAATATCTGTATCGCAAAGAGT
>JAODJU010000040.1:2326664-2340670 GCA_026776725.1 Gnathonemus echidnorhynchus | reverse complement strand
AACCTAACAAAATACAAGAGTTTTTGCATTTTTAGTTTTTTCATAGCAGTCACCGATTTTTATAAAATAGAGTTTTATAAAAAATGGATATTTATCACGTTATGGGGACATTGTGTCCCCATAAGGATAGGTAAACCCGCTCGCGCACGCGTGCACACACACACACACACACACATTTCTAATTAAATTCACTTAATTCTAAATTTTAAAAGTAAAAGATGTCAATTCTAAGTTTTCACAAACACTTAAAAATATTTACACAAAACCCAAAAAAGGTTTGCAGGAAAGGTTTCACAATAATTCAACAAAATCTGCATCTGGGGCCTTCGTGTGTGGATTCCAAAAAATCTGAGGTATCGCCCTAAAAAATTAAGAGGCACACGGCTGCGCCCGGATAAGGAGGCCCTGACAGCGAGGGGTCTCAGCAGAAAGGCAGCGTGGAAAGAGGGATGGGCAGGGATTCGGAGAGGACGCCTCTCCGCCTAAGTGTGCCATGTGCCGTTTAGCGGATTCCTGGTGCCAGCCTGTGGTACTTCATCAACATGCCACGCCATCTCCCGCCGGGAACCAAAACAGAAGGGGGGGAGGGAGCTGCCGCTGAAGGGAGTGTGTGTGTGTGTGTGAGAGAGAGAGAGCGAGAGAGAGAGAGAGCAGAGAGTGAAGAGCGACGCAGGAGTGTGACATCAGAGAAACGGAAGGAGGCAGGCGCTGCCCTGAAGCCCCCTGCTGGCTCTGGGTTCCATGTTTGCTCTGTGTTTAGCTAAATCCATAGGCTGAGTCCCCCCCCCCCATCATAGCTCTCACACTGGGAATGCTAACACTGCAGTGCTGCTTCTTGTCTCGTGGCACTGGGGGTCGTCTAAGCTCTCAGAAGTGGTGAACAAAGCAACCCCCCCCCAAGAGGACAAGGAGTAGAGGTAGACAGGAAGAGACCCATAACAGGAGATCTCTTGGGATGGTCTCAGAGGAGGTTCAGTGTTCCACGACGTAAACCCCCTCTGCAATAAAAAGGCATACCCTCTGTATTTAGTCTTTGGTAATTAAAATTTCTGGGTTACAGAACCCACACTCCACGGCACTCAGTTCCTCTCAGGAGCACAAAACCAAACAAAAAGAGTTCCCTCTTACTTCACAAAAAAAAAAATGCCACGGCAAACTGAATGAGGGTGGTTAAATGAAAGCAGGACGATGGCACAGAAACGCCAGACTCCCTTGCTGGCTTACCCACTGCAAATCCCCACGACAGTGTGTTAATTGGCTGGTTTTCAGCTGCGTGGCATTTGATTCAAACGGGACGAGATGATAATTCTCCTGATTAATGCCGCGTCGTTTGATTAAACCGGAGTGAAGCAGCCAAGTGATCACAAAGCAACGATGATACTCACCACGCAGTAGCCTGACGGAGCACGCTTGCGGGAAGCCACCACCCCAACTCCAGTTATGGGGTTCACAGATACTTCCGGAAGAGCCCCGGCCAGATCCAACACCTTTGGCATTGCGGCAGGGCTCTGAAATGTAGGGGCAAGACTGTCAGCACCCTAATAAAACAGAAAACCCCTCTGCTGGGTGTCAAACAACATGGGAAATGTTGTTGGGGGGAAAATGCAAAGACGACAAGGTGCTGAGAAGTCGCAAGACTTTGCCTCGCATTTAAAAATCAGTGGGGAAAATATGAATAATATCATAAGTGAATATCTAAACAGGAAGTATCTAAACGGCAGTGAACCTTTGGAAGCTATATGCTGCTAGTGAGGACCGAGACCTTAAGGAAACAGATAAAAGCAAGCAGTTTGCATTATTACATTCACAAGTCCATCTATATCCATTAGAGCATCTAACAAAATTCAGAACCTGACTACATAAAGAAAAGGTGACATTTCAGAGTATGCTCGTTCACACCCTCTTATAACTCGTGAATCTTCACTATTAAATTAATGACAAAAATAACTAAAACTTTGAAAAGAACCTCTGAGCCAAAAATATACAGGGCAAGAGAAAGAATGAAGTTAAAACCTACAGCAAGGGAACTATTAAGTTGTCTTAAGTTGTTATTAAGTTGTGCAACTCCTTCATTATACAGTCCATTTCAGGTAATATAATTTTTATTTTTACTCTTGCCAGAGTGCCGGTAATTTATTCAATAAAATTTAAGGCGACAGTCAGCCTGCTTGATGCTATGTGGCCCTACTACATATGCAGGAAGCTCCCTAAAAGTAAGCCGTGTCCCCAATGTTCAAGGACAAGACAAAAAAAACCATGATTATTCCACAGCTACAGTCGGGGAGCACCAAAGATCCACCCCGAGAGGTTTCAGTGCTTATTAAACAAAAGCCATTTTCCTGCAGCAAGCCTCATGTGTTATGGGTTTCTCTCCAGCTAAAACCAGACCCAGCATATGGAGGACAGAGACAGCGGGTGGCCGTTGGTAGCCGAAAACGACAGGGGGTTGGTCTGCTTTCTACAATGGCTGAGTCAACTAACCTAGCCCTCCAAAAAAAAAAAAAAAAAAAAACACCCAACATATACCCTGGGGTCAGAATTGGGCTTGTATCACTTCTCAACAAACAAGGGAGAAAGACTTATGGTGGTGGGGTTTGTCTGTGCACAGCTGGCAACTCAAGGTCACTCCCAGAAAGCTGAAGAACGAGCTCCTCCGAGTCAGAAGCAAGGTCCAGGAGATGCATAATCAAAGCCACCTGAGCATATCTGTTGTTCAAACATGCATTTTAAAATCAAGCCTCATTTACATCATTGTCTTGGTGTTTTCACCAGAAGACGCTTTAATCTGTATCATATGTACCACACACTATACGGTGAATGATTATCTTTGCAAGAAGCTAAACAGGGTGACACTGCCCCCTTACTAAGGACGGAGCAGTAATTGGTGAAGCCATATATGGGTCTTACGAACATTGCTTGTTGTGTGCTGAGCTCTAGCACAGGTAATAAGGAGCCCTCTTCTCTGGAACAGAGGAATAACATAAATGGATGGTGTTGGGTTTAAACGTGAATGCAACATGTGGGTGTGTCTCAAACTGCGGTGGAACAGTAAAGGCATTATGGTCAATAGAATTCCAGATTGTATAGATGAGTGATGGTAGTGTGCATTATTTAGCATGGAACAGTGGGTTTTTTGCTGTTTTTAATGTATATCAGCACTTCCCTATCATGGGATAAACTGAGCTGGAAGGATGACAAGCTTGTGGGCAGCAGAGTTCAAAAAAGCATCTAGCTATCCATCTATCGCCTTTCCACAACAACACACCACAGGCAATTCATCTAACTGTATATTTTGGACTGAGGGGGGCACCTCGAGTACCCAGAGAAAACCTGTGCAAGCTTCACACACACAGATCCAGAGGTAGGAACTGAACCAACAGCCTTGGAGGTGTGAGGCTGCACACTTGGCCGCTTTAAAAAAGTAATCATTAAATTCTGAAGTTGGACTTCTCAATGCCAGCCAGTTGCTTCACAGGGAGAAGTATTCTGTCAGTTTTCTTGGTTTACAGCCATACTTATCCACACAATTAAACATCGTTAAAGCATAAAACATGCGGTGTAACCAAGTTTGCACATTAAGTAGTTTTTTAGCAATATTTTTCATATTACAATCATATTCCCTAACACGGCGGATCGGAAAGGCTTTCCCAGCGCCGCACTCGCACTGCGCTCCTCATCGCCTCTCTGGGTGGATGTGCATCCATTAAAAAGAAATTAAAAAGATTTTATTACTTGCTTGCAAGCAGGCGGCGGTCTTTAAAGCTTCTGGAAGCCAGTACTGGCGTTTCTTCTTACTCCCTCCACTTTCACCTTCAGCTCACGTTACATGAGATTGCACCCTAATACTGACTCATGATGTTTTTTTTATAGCTCCAGTTAGGGGGGGTGGTGGTATCAGTTAAAATAAAACCGAACTAATACCAGATCATGACCATCACTGCGATCTGTCAGCGGACTCCTGCGCGGTTTTATCGCCCGGCAGTTTCAGGCCAAGTTCCCGTTAACACGCAGCGGGTTTACGGTTGGCCGCGGTACCGCGACCGCAGGTTTACGACGCCCCCCTCCCCTCCGTGTCCAATTCGGCTGAGTCCAGACTTTCAACGCGATGAAACCTGAAGCGTTTAATGCCTCAGACACCACCGTGCTCCAACAGCGAGCTATCGTCATACTCGTCCTGAATGATTATGCGCTGCTTTCGGTTACCTCCGAAGAAAAGCCCGACATTCTGCCAAATGCGCCTCAAACTGCAGCTGGCGCACTTTCTTTACATTTTTTTCAAGCTTACAGATCATAAGCCTACAACTGTACAGAAGTCTCACGTGCATCACATGCACGCCGTTTAAGTGCTTAACTGGTACAATGAATCTCTATTATTACCCTGGTATTTCCCGTTATCAGTCTACTCAAACCTCATGAATGAGACAGCTTCCGTCAAAATATCATCTCAGGACAAAGGTAAATAACCAAACGAAGGAAACAGACACCTCCGCCAAACTGTTAAATCCTATAGGGGCAGATCACAATATTAATATTTTTAAGTTGACAGGTGACCATAACCAGCGGAACATATTGTATAAATCATTATTATATCCACAAGGAAATAAACATTACCCTAAACTTTATAGCAGAAGATTGCATTTGGAGGGAAATGCCTTAAAATGAAACAGATTTACACCAAAACTGCATCTATGAGTGTATTAATCAAAAACAAACCGGTTATTTAATGCGATAAAAGCGTAACATCAATTTCCATACAGTGTCACCGAATATATTAAAATCAGAGCGGAGTCGCTTCCTCGCAGCCTATTCATAAAGTAAAGGGAGAATGTTCTGCCTAAACAGGCTGCTTTGAAAGACCCGGCCCCGGCTTCCCAAACAACCAGGCGGCCCAGCTGCTACGGGCGATTAGAAACTATCGTGCTGGGGCTGAATAACAAGCCGGGGCGGCATATATTTCCAAGGAGGTCTCCTAAATGCAGATCTATGGCCGCCTGCTCCTGTCCAAAGACGCTTTGGCTTAATGCGCATTCAGTAACGGTGGAGAAGATTAGTGATCTCGCAGACGTTCCCTTGCCATATTATTAAATTATCTTTAAAGCATTTTAAAGATAATTTAAATGGCACGGTTTACTGCGCTCAATCTAAACGTTTACTGAATTTATTGTAATTAGGGTTTATTAAATCGGGGTTGACTTGGAGTGGCAGAGGTCTTTCCGTTTGCCAAAAGTTTGTTGGGGTGCCTTATTTGGGAAAAGCAAATTAACTTAGAGACGGAGAACCATCACTTTCTCGCGTTAATTTGCACACTAATCAATCGGGATTTTCCGAAACAGTGACAAGCCATTTCGTTACAAGCTGACTTTTATTGGAAAATTGAAGTCTGTCAGTGCAGGCTAAAGTAAACTCGCAGTGTGCTAATAATGGAGACTTATCTTGAAAACCTGTCAAGCAATTTAACCCCATGTGCACAAAAAAGCAACAACCTCCGAGGAGAAAACGGTTTCTGGAGCTCTCTGGAGACTGAAAGAAAACCGTGCAAAAGTAGAGACTGTTTAGGCATGCAAATAAGGCAGCCGTCTACCAAAGGGCACGGGATAACCTTGCCGGTCACGGTGTTGTCCTTTCAGGACATCAGTCCTCGGGGGAACCCAGTTAATATCTGCGAGAAGTTAACAAGTGAAAGGATCTTTGGAGAGCGCCAGCTAATGGCCGGGGGACAGCGACGCACACGCCGGAGATCACAAAGGCTGTTCCGACCAAGGCTTGTGTTGCGCTCCGGGCTGTTTAGGGAAGTTGAGCTAAAATTCCCCAGCATCACACAGGAGCAGCTAAAATAGCAGATACGGAACCCCATTTAAAATCACGTTTAGAAACACTGTTCGTGGGTCAGGCAAAAAAATGAAGTGCTTGCAACTGGAGAAAAAAAACGCAGGTAAATGTGATGCTTCTTGCCAAGGCACCAGCAAAAGGAGGCCAAACCGATAAGGAGGCGATGAAGGTGCCGATTAAAGGTGCATTTTAAACCGGCACTGCATCTGCTAAAAACAGGAAAATATACAGCAGCTCCTTATGTCTTTGGGGAAAAAAATTCTCAGCATGTTTTATTTAAAGGTATGATACCTAAAAACGCAAGATTGATACTAACAAAGCTTGTCAATTAAAAGGCACTTTCACATGCGTCTTGAATGCCAACCAACCGCCCAAGAGACATTTCAATAATTTAATAAGAAAATAATTTAAAACGTCATGCGGCTAACTAACAACACGTGAGGGTGATTGCAGGAGATATTAATCCGCTCATGCGGCGCTAAGCTAAGCTAAACCACCGGGCTGCGCAGTTGTGCCACCGTTGCTACAGTAACGAGCTCCGCGTGCCACTAGCAGTAGCTTGCTGGCTAACGCGACATAAATAAACCAGTTACGAGGGATTGTACATTTATAATGCCAAGTTAAAAAAAGGATTCGTGTACACGTGGTTTTACAAGTAGTTTTATACACTGGTGTCGACGCAGAGTCAAAGTAAAGCGGCGGCAGTTTTAAGCACTTTCTCTCAACCTCCCCTGTCTCTCCAGAGGCCTGCGCCGTCAGCCTCATAGTACGGCCAGACGAACTTAACTGCTAGCCGCGGTGCTTCGTCCAACCTCCTCCTCACGCAAAGGCAGCTGCTCATGGCTGGGAGAGCAGCGGGCCCGCTTCGCAGAGTTCGGCGTAGCAGCGCGGCCGCCACTGGAGCCGCGAAACCTCCAACTGCCGCCTCAAGGTCGGCGTCCCGCGCGGGGGATCGAGCCTAAACTTTCACGGGACCGAGTCTGCACGTGATCCACCTGCCTGCGGTTCCCGGTCTGCTCTGCGCGCACCTGTTTACCTCATTAATGTATTTATTTGTTTATTTATTATTTAGAAGTCATTCATTATAGAGAGCTTTAAGAAATGAGGGCATTCCTGGGAGCATCGTGAAAGGCTTCATTCTATGCGTCGTAAAAAAAGCAGAGATCTATCACTTTATGTAATAACAGAGGGGGCAGAGAATTATTTATTAATGATAATATCGTCATATTACTGCTACTAATTATTCTTAAATGGAACATAGCTGTTAACATATAATCCAGGTCTATTTTTGGAAATGGAGTTTAGAAAATCGTTTAAATACGTTTTTTAAAAATAATTTAACGAATCGAGAACATAAAACTTAATACGGTGGCCTATATCCGTAGCATTCCACCACATTCACGTAAAAATCCGTATATCCGTTAGAAAATTGTATTAGTTTATTGTTTTAACTGTAGCAAAGGTTTATGTGTAACAAGCTGTTTAAACTCCTGTCCCGTAATTATAGCAGCAAGCATATATTTATATACTATACTCTTATACATTCTTTACACGCATGTTTGAATTGCACTGACATAAATGCTCTGAGATTTTACTCTACGTTTAACTGCAATATACATTCACTGTCCATTTTATTAGGTACACCTGTTCAGCTGCTCATTGAAGCAAATATCTGATCACGTCAGCAGCAAAGTGTATAAGATCATTCAGATACAGGCCAGGAGCTTCAGTTAATCTTCACATCACACGTCAGAATGGGGAAGGAAGGTGATTTAAGTGACTTTGAATGTGGCATGGTTATTAGTGCCAGACGGGCTGGTTTGAGTATTTCAGAAACTACTGATCTACTGGGATTTTCATGCACAACCATCACTAAGGTTTACAGAGAATGGGAGGAAAAAGAAAAAACATCCAGTGAGCGACGGTTCTCTGGGTGGAAATGCCTTCTTCATAGCAGAGGTTAGAAATGAATGGCCAGACTGGTTCAAGATGACAGAAAGGTAACAGTAACTCAAATAACCACTCATTACATCCAAGGTATGCAGAAGAGCATCTTGTAATGCACAACACTTTGAACCTTGAAGCAGACGGGCTACAGCAGCAGAAGACCGCAGTCCTGTATGACTCCTTTCAGCTAAGAACAGGAAACAGGCTACAGTGGGCATGGACTCACCAAAACTGGGAAGACTGGGAAAACGTTTTGATCAGATGAGTCTCGACTTCTGCTGCGACTTTCAGAGTGGGGTCAGAATTTGATATAAACAACATGAAAGCATGGATCCATCCTGCCTTGCATCCATAATTCAGGCTGCGGGTGCTGTAATGCTGTGGGGGATATTATCTTGTTACCCATTGAGCCCCTTAGTACCAATCTAGCATCATTTAAATGCCACAGCCTACCTGAGTATTGTTACTGACCATGTCCATCCCTGTATGACCACAGTGCACCCAGCTTCTAATGGCTACTTACAGCAGGATAAGACACCATGTCAGAAAGCTCATATCATCCTGGACTGGTTTCTTGAACATGACCATGAGATCACTGCACTCAAATGGCCTCCACAGTCACCAGATCTCAATCCAATAGAGCACCTGTGGGATGTGGTGGACGGGAGATTTGCATCATGAAGGTGCAGCAGACGGATCTGTAGCAGCTCTGCAGAGGTGGAAATTTCAGGTCCAGAAAGTACAAATCCAGACCGTGATTTAGTTTCAACCAACCAGCTGAGCATATAGAGTCACAGTTACAGAGTACTCAGCTGGTTGGTTGAAACAAAATCCTGGTCTGGAGTCGTACTTTCTGGACCTGAAATTTCCACCTCTGCAGCTCTGTGATGCCATCATGTCAACATGGACCAAAGTCTCTGATGAATGTTTCAAGGACCTTGTTGAATCTATTCCATGAAGAATTAAGGCAGTTCTGAAGGTAGAAGGTGCTCCAACCCCATACTAACTAGTGTACCTAATAAAGTGGCCAGTGACTGTATATATTTAAGTAATGCCGGTTTCTTAAACCCCATAATACCAGCCTCACCTTGACGAATGCGTAGCTAGTTCCATAGTTTGGGAAACTAAATACCAACATTCTTTGTTTGAGTCACGTCGACCTGAGTCATTTTTCCATGTGGCACCTACCCATGTGCTAAATATGCCAGACACTGAATTAAAACCACAAAGACGTGTATGTATGTCAGAAAGTGATACCGTTTCTTTAGGTCATTGGAAGTCCTCTGGGAGTGTGTGTATATATACCTGAGTAGCCTATATATATATATATACACACACACACGCACACATATATATGTACCCATACACACATGGGATATGAAGACCGATAGGGAAGTGTAAAATAACATTAACAGCAAAAGAACAGTGAGATGGAGAAAATGCTGGCGTTCCGGCCACAGAACAAGACTGACATGCTTGCATAAATCATGTTGTGATGATCTTCCAAAGCCTCGGTTGGTTGGTAATATAATAAACAGCCTGACACCAAGAATTGGGATCATGCTTCGCTCCGCCGTTTGCAGCTAATCCCCTCCAGGAGACATGGTCTAACCACTGCTTTACTCATTTATTGGTCGTCCCTCCTCGCCAGACGTCAAATACCCCCTCTGGGGGCCTGGGGGTGAGTTGCTGCACACCGCATACCCCCTCGCTGTGCTCTTATTCCCATGAATGGCTCCCACTTCTGAGGCTCTGCCTCACTGGTCACGTTTGCGCAGCCGCTCATGGGGGCAGGGGCACAAGCGCGAGAAGATAGAGCAGCGCGGCCAGCTGTCCGTGTGCTTGCCTCTAAGCTAATGACGGGGCTGTCCAATCGCCACACGTTCTTCTTAAAATTTCGCATGATCATCAATTAGGGTGTTTTGATACATGGGCCATTTTGAAGGACTGTTTAATAAAACAACATGTCTAAAAAACCAGCCTTAATCAGGCATTCACTCAGGACACCTATTGGTAAGCAGCTGATTATGATGTATGTGTGTGGTAATTTCTGCTTTATGTATCCAGTGCAAGTTTATAGATGTGTCCTCCGGGTCACTTCGCCTTCATGTGATTATTTCCAAGTTGTTCCATTTGTGACCATTTTGACCAAAACCACAATTGGACCATGAAGCAGACAAAAAAGGAACGGGGCAGGGGGGCAGGCTGCAGTGGAGCTGCAGGAAATATGCCGTGTGTTTTCCTTGCGGGTTTTAGCTTCTCTGGCATCCTAGCTAGCTTGTACCCTGGCCTTGTGCTCTGTCTTGCCTTGGATGGGCTCCAGTCTGGGCCATCCTCCCATGAGGCAGTTAGAAGATGGATGGAAGGATAGTTTTAGCTTTAAATAAGTTTAGAACAGTTTGTGTGGAGTCATCTGTGATGAAGCAGAATCATTGGCAGAGCCTCAAATGCAGATCAAACATCCTGCTGGAGTTATTAATGCAGGGTAAGATCAAATGTACAGGAACGAAACAAGACTCAATTAACATAATAAGGTAAGGGGGTCTCTAGGAGCCATCATCACTCATGGCCGACGGACTGAGGATCGATACTCTGGGAATCAAGTCGCTGTGTGGACATGTGGGGGGGGGGTCAGTGGACGGCTGTGTGGCCATAGGGGTTTTGCACCCAAGGGCTCATCTTCCTCATGAGGAAGAAGAATGTTGCCCAGCACAGCAAGGCCCATTTGAGCTGAAAGCAGAAGTGCACGACCCCTGTGTACGAATAACAGGATCAGCATAATCCTGTGTGCCGCTAATGTGCCACCCCATGGGGGGGGGGCGGGGGGGGGCGCATAGCCGCCTAGCACACAGCGGTGAGCAAGGGTCTCTGTTTTTTCTACTGTTATACCTTTCGTGTTACACCCATCTCCAATGGGGAGGTGGGATTGTCAGTTGCAATATGACCAATACTCATCTTGGTTGCTATGTTTGCCGCAGTAGAAATTCGGAAATGGAAATTTATTTATTTTGTGCTAAAGTGAGCATCTTTGTTGGCCACGATTGTGGTTCCATGCATCTCCCTGTGAGACTGCTGCGTTGTTTCCTTTCCAAAACACCAAAGGCTTATGAGACAGAGGACTCAGAACAGGAAAGTGTTAGGATGTCATTTTAGTGTAAATATGGCCTTCCAGGAATATATGCTATACATTTACCAAATGGTTTTCTGGTAGACACTTAGAAAAAAATGTGGCAGATGTTCAGCATTTAATATTTGGATGATTTGTAAAAGTGTGTGAATTTTACCCTCTGTACCCTGCTGGTGATGTCAGTGGGTGAAATTTATCAGAAGATAAAAGGGCCACTTTCCTGGTCATGGTGGATGTAATACAATTTCCTTTGAATATTCATCATCTGACAAGTAAGGAATCGTGTGGTGAATGGAATTATCTTTCAATATAATATATATTTTTTCTGGAGTTTTCTTATAAATTGATGTTACAATTTGAAACCTCACATCTCCTTCCAGCTCTTTTTCTTCATTCATTATTCTTTATTTGTTGTTTTAAAAAACCACTACTTTCAGGGTCCAAGATGTAGTTTAAATAGTTTTATTTTATTCGTAAGCCATTAATCGCTTGTTTTTTTCCCTACCGCTTAAATGGACGCCAAGGCAAAACGCAAAAAGTCAGTTTGTTTTTTGCTGTTTGTTTGCTTAGTTTTTCTTTTTAGTGTCTACCCAGAATCTGTGACTGCCTTCACAGTTTTGACAGAACAGAAGTGACGTCTGGAATCTCACGCTTTAACTCGAATTCGCAGTTAAGCTGAGCGTGATCCGAGTTGATAAAATAAAATCTCAGCTGCCAAAATACATGTTAAAAAAAACAACAAAGACAGGGAGGCAGTGGAGCGATTTGAGAAGAGGCCCACTTGTTAGAATAATGGTCTAATTATGGAAAAGGTGCAGAGGA
Source organism: Gnathonemus echidnorhynchus (assembly GCA_026776725.1). Classification (NCBI taxonomy): domain Eukaryota; kingdom Metazoa; phylum Chordata; class Actinopteri; order Osteoglossiformes; family Mormyridae; genus Gnathonemus; species Gnathonemus echidnorhynchus. Next base: position 2,328,945 of record JAODJU010000040.1, on the reverse strand, counting down.
GCTTGGCACTTAAAGGTGGTGATATCAGCACTCCGGCTGTGAGAGGCGCTGGCACGTCGGGGCGTGGAGCCACGGGGGACGTCTCGGTGCTGGCCGGATCCCGCTCACGCCGAGTGCTGCCACTGTTCAACACCGAGCCGCGGCCGTCTGTCTGTCACTGGCACTGTCCCGCCTGCCAGATACGCTGGTGCCCCTAATTTGTAACGACGTTTATTTGCGACGTGTGTCTTCACCTGGTGTCTTGGTGTCTCTGCACCTATTTACTTTGTTAATTAATGTTTCTTGTTAAATATGGAAAAGGGGTACAGGTGTATGCAGTCTTTTTAAGAAGAATCTGACAGCAGCGTTTTTTTTTTAAATTGTCGTCACCTGATTAGTAGTAATAGCTGTTGGAGTAATTATGAATATGTGTCTGTTTGCTGAGAGCTGTTTTTCGGCATCGTGGAGCTGAGCCGTCGAAGAAACGTCACTGGACTACATGCTGACACTCTCTTAGCCCATGACGTTTGTCACACACAAATGCCGGGGTGGGTTCCTGGCCGTTGATGGAAGAGGAAGGGTCCGGTCCCACTGCCGTTCCAGGAAAAGGTCATCCACAGTGTTTTCTAATTTACTGACACCAGTCTGGGGACTTCTGAGATGGAGATTTCGACCGTAGCGGGGTAATAATATCCTTATCACAGCCTGGGAAATCTAACATGCCCCCGTGCCCTCATCACTACGGAGAAGCCATTACTAGCTGCTAGAGTGGAAATCCGCAGGTCTCATTTCAAATATGATTCCTTTTTTTCTTCCTCGTCTAGCAGCACATAAAGAGGTCCCATGTCTCCTAAATAGCTTATAATAACGTGCTTTAAGATACTCACCCTTAGCACCCCCCAAGGATCGGGCAGAGACTCGCAATATAATATCCATGCTTTTCTGTGTGTAATTAAAGGTCAGTTTGGGTTAGCCCAGTGCCGCCTTCGCTGACAAATCCCGCAAGCTTTGTGCTCCTGCATCGTGATAGCTGTGCCAAACGCGATTAAATCTTTTTTTTTTTGCCATCTGTTTCCTTGGCTCTGCAGACTCATAACCTAACAGCGTACCTGTGTTCCAGTGTTTGGCCATGGAGGAATCTCTCCCAGCTTTGAGGTGTTTGTGTCCTTAGTGCCGTTTCTCATGCAGATTTATGTTCCCCGTGCTCTTCTGATTCTGGGTGAAGATCACCCAGATCATGACATTTAGGGAAAATGGGCCGGGATTCTAGGAATATTTTCACCCTCTTGTACAAAGTCTGCTGGTTGAAGTGGAGTTCAGGTACCTTGGGAGAACCTGCAGACAGCAGGAGTTCGAGACCATTGCAGAACCATGCCCAGATCAAAATGTCGGACTGCACTTTCTAAACTGGTTACCGTGAACATGGCTCGCTGTGAGGTTGACTTATTGTCACATAAATGGCATTCAGATCCTGAGATCTGGGAGGGTGGCCTGTTAAAGGTTCCAAATCAAGGAAGATTCACCTTTAATGTTGTATTTAAACTGACTGCCATAAGTGTTGGGTCTTATTTCACTCAGTCACCAAGTAGAAGTGATTATGGCTTAGTGTTAGGGTTGCAGTAGGAGATCTGGAGAATGTTCCACAAAGCAAGATTTCTCAGCTGGGTTAACTTGAGGTAGACATCATGATTGTCCAATAGGAATGCTCCTTGCTTAAACTCTTGTTGGACAGGCATGATTCTAGCTAAGGTTAACCCAGCTAACTGAGAAATCCTGCCTGGTGGAACGCCCCCCCCACCCCCAGTCTGCTACCTGCCTGCCACTCAGGTGGCTGTTTAATGACCCTGACAGACAGCGGGGGCCACAAACGGATATGAGAGTCACACACCAGCAAAATGGTGCAATGGAGCAAGAAAATAAAGTAAATAAACACATGCAAAAAATAATAAATTATATATATATATATAAATAAATAAAAAATATATAAATAATAATAATAATTATTATTATTATCATCAACATCAGTAATAATAATAATGACAACAACAATATATAATATAACCTGTTCCAGCCGTGTGGCATTACAGCAGTAAAATGTAATTGTCTGACTCTTTTGGTTTGATAGAAGGATGATGCTTCATGTGAAACTGCTGAGCTGGGTCCCTGCGTTCCAGGCGGGGGCTGGGTGCTCCCACGCGGGGGTCGTCCTCTGTCAGCCCCCCCCAGCCCCGTCTGGCCTGCTCTGACTGACTGCGCCTCACTGCCCTTGTGCAGCCGTGTGGCGGTTGCGGCCCCCCCCCCC
>JAODJU010000040.1:2314423-2325462 GCA_026776725.1 Gnathonemus echidnorhynchus | reverse complement strand
GGGGGGGGGGGGGGTTGGGGGGCTATAGCGACTAAACGGCAGCTCTGTGGGTAAAAGGTCTGAAAAGATATTTTTTTGCTGGCCTCTAGGTGGCATGTCTGGAAGGAGCTAACCGAATTGGAAAATGTTACTGGATTTTAATTCCAGCGTGAAGGGTTTTTGTTTTCGATGTAAAAATGGCATTAAAAGGTCATCCCTGACTTCAGCAGAAGGTTACTTACAGAGCAAATGCACGTTTGATAACTACGTTTTCATTGAGTCAATATGATAGTATTTTCTTCTGCAGGCTGTTTATGCAGAGAGCGGAGAACGGAGCCGTGGTCTCACAGAGCCCACAGGGCCGCCACACGTCTGACTGCAGTATCCATCTTATTCACAAAAACCACCCGTACAATAAGTGACGGCATCTCCTTTAAGACCAGCCGCCAGAGCAACCTGACAGCACCATCGAATAAGGTCTAAGATTTATAACCACGCCCTTAGTGATTTGTCTGTTAAAGGGGGCGGGAGGTGTGTTATTGACCTATCAGGTGCCTGTTTTTATTTAGTCAGCAGCATGGGCCTCGGTTATGAGTCCTATTTAAATGAAGCGTTACTTGATAGCTCCCCTTTTGTTGGCTGGAGGGGGGGGGGGGAGCGGGGTGTTCGAGATTGAAGGGCGGGGCCCCTTTATTGGCACTCGTTTGGAGCGGATCTCGTTAAAAGAGAAAGTGAAGGCTGAAAACGGAAGCTGGGTATCGACTGAATACATCTTATCATTTATCATAATTTCTCCTTCCGCTTTGTTGCAGCTCCAGCATTTAAGGGAGATGGATGATGCAAGATGTCCTCCTCCTTTCCCACTCTTTCTGGTCTAGTAAGTGTGTCCGATGCAGAATTATTCTGGCACTTTATTATTTTCTAGTAAGCGTTTGTCACAGCACTCGGGAACATGTCAGTAGTGCTTCCCAGCGCGGGCATTTACGCGCCCCTGCGCCTGTCTGTGTGCTTCACTTCCTACTGCTCCGCTTCGTTCCCAGCTCTCCGAGATCTGCAGAGTGGTTCTGGTCACATATAAATTGAGTCACCAAACTCTGTGACTCTATTGACGACAGAGAGAGAGACTGGAGCTGACCCACCGCTCCTCAGTCTGGCCGCCTCGATGACATGAGCAAACGCAACCTGCCGTCGGACCCCGCACTTCAAAGGTTGCCTCTTAACCGGAACATTCTGCTTGATTTAGAGTGGTTAATGACAGACTTCAGTAGCGATGGCCTCGGTGACAACGGTGTGGGAAATGTTTCCACCTCCAGTTGACAAACATCAGGACCACCTGATGTCCACACAGGTTTTTAAGCAGTCCTGTTACTTTCCAAAGTCTCTTTTTTCTACATGCTTCTTACTGTCATCCACCCCCCCCCCCCCACCAAACGCACATTTGGTGCAGAATGACAATGAGTCTGTTGACAGAAGCTCTGGATGCCAGTCTGGTCCACGCTGGCTGTCTTTGGACCTCACCCGGTGGGGCGGGGGGTTCAAAATCCCAAGCCTGGAGTTGTGAGCCAGTGTGCCACCCCTGTGCAATAAAACGTGGTTAATTCTCATAAGAAAAAGGATGGTCTAAGGAGCACGTTTCCCAGAGAGAGATTGTGGGGAGGAAGACAACCGACAGGTGGAGTAAAACTTAGACACACTAGCTAGTCGGCTGTAAGGGAAGCTAAATCAGAGCCAGTAATAGGTAAGTACTGTGTAGTTACCCTGCCCCTTTACCTTGTGCAGGCCAGACTGCCGACTGCTCTGGGCATGATGATGAAGGCCCAGCCTCCATAGGGCCCCCGCAAAAGGGGATGGCCAGTGGGGGGACGGGGACCAGGGACGGGCCAGCGTTCAGTTCGCCAACTCAACATCAACACGGTTTGCTAAAAATAGAGTTAAAATGGAAAAGTGGACAGGCACTGGCAGTGAATGTGGCAGTCAGGGGCGTTCATTGGGGGGGGGGGCACTGCAGAGGATTGTGGGCCGGGAAGTGGTTGCTGGCGCTTGTTCTGTTGAGGGGGGGGGGGTTTACGCTAAACCCTGTGACGGCCCGCCATTAATATTACAGTGTGGGAATTCCCTGGGGGTGTGGGAGCAGGTCTCCCTCCCTGGTGTCTCACAGGCACCTCTGGAAACAGCGTCCAGGAGGAAAAAACTGCTGACTCTCGGAATAAGCCGGGACACAGCCCACCATCTGCTCCATCCCACCCCCCCGCTCCGTCCTGCTTACCTGCTCGGACCCCCTCTGCTTTTAAAACCCATCGAGTCAGCATTAAAGTCCCGTGTGCACTTTCTGCATGGCGCGCTCTTCACATGCCTCTGTGTGCTGGCCGGAATCTGCCACATGATGAAGCAACAAGGAGAGCTCTGCAGTGGTCTGCTCAAGCCAGTTTGAGCTGTTTCCTGCAGGTATTTCATACAGTGATCATGCAGTGTTCCTACAGTCTATATGTAGTGATCATGCAGCGTTCATATACCGTAATGTTCCTGTAGTGTTGTTGCAGTATTCATGCAGTATTTATGCAGTGTTGCTGTAGTGTTCATGCAATGTCCATGCAGTGTTTCTGTAGTTTGATTTACATGTCACCTGTGAGTTTCTGGATCTTTCGGCAAGCTCCAAAAGTATGTCCGTGTAACTGTTCATGGCCGACTCACAAATAATCAAAACCACAAATGTCAAATTCGTGAATCTGGAGAGGCAGCTGTACAGCAATGAGTTACATGTGTATATGCTTTTGAAGTACAGTTACCTCTCTGACATCATGCATTGCAACTGGAAAATGGTTACTAGGGTTGCTTATTAAAGACTGGCATGGTTTGATGGAAGGTTGACTATGCCATGTTTTTAGTAATTTATAAGCACATTTGTGCATCTATAATGCATCTATAATGCCCTATTGATACCTTTATAATGCAGTTATAAAGCATTCTTAATGCTTATACCGACCATTATAATGCACTGTAAAGGTATCTGTAGTGCATTATAGATGGGAGCATCACAAAAAATGAATATTGCATAATGCACATGGCTATAATATGCTCTGCCTTTTGATAAATATTTATAGCCATGTTTATAATGCTTTATGAATGCTTTATTATTTGTTTATGAATGCGCTTATAAATGACTAAAAACATGACCAAGTAAAGTATTACCCTTCTGGGTACCACTCAGACAGCTCTCAGTAGCACCACCGGGGTCCTGGGATATAAACCATCATCTTACTGGTTATAAGTCGGTGTTGCTGTGTGGCCAGGCCACACACTCATTTATGTGGGACACCTGCATGCTTGTAACCGTGGCAGCCACATCTCCTTAGCAACGTTCTTTTTGGGGGTGGAGCAAACTTGTAATTTTTTTTGCCTGTAGCCCTCCGCACCCCACCTGTGCTCCCCCTGGGTGGGGGGTGGGGGCAATCAGAAGATTACACAAATTGGGAAATTCCTACGTTTGTACACGGTGCTTATTCATGCGAAACACCAGAGGGTGCTCTGGAGTTGGGATTTCGGGGGGGGGGTTGGGGGGGTGAATTATTGGTTCAATAAGAAACAAGAATAATATGAATATGGCCATGTGGAGACCTGGGGATCCAGAGTCAGACCCTGATTTACGGATACGGCCGAGACTAACAGGCCGGTAGGGGAGCACGGATGTGTGGACTGGGCCCCCGCACCCAGCCCCGAATGCCCCCCAGCCCGCTGATTTAGCGTAGCGAGCGTGATGGCCTCCCCCCCAGCCATAAATAAGCGGGGAGGATGTGGCGTCGTTAAGGCAAGCTGAGGTGTGGTTTGCTTAAGTCCGATTGTAAGGCTAACTGGGGGGGCGAGGGGGTGGGCCAGAGTGATGGGGGGGTGTAATATCTCTCCCTTAACATTTTTATCGCTCTTCTTTTTGTGTGCATTTTTTATACACTCAGACACTCCGTCCTGTTAATGGCCTGCTGCTGGAAAAGGGGGGGGGGAAGGCGGGTCAGAAAAAGCCCCCAATTCCTGCCACTTGAAATCATGTCGATACCAAATGCAAAATGTGCTAAAAATATCCCCTTTTTATTGGGCTATTGTGTTGTGGCTTGATCATGTCAGTTATGTTCTCTATGACTGCAAAGGCCCCACTTAATTCTCACATAAACACTGTATTATGCAGTGATTTTTATTGGTTGAAATATGGCTTTAACTGCAGGTAAACTGGCACTGACTTCTGGTTTTCCAGCTGCTACTTTATCTTTTTAAACCCTATTTATTCAACAGAAGCTTAAGCTATATGCAGAAACTCTGTTTTTATGCTGATATTTTTCAACTGTTGTACTTGTGAAAAAAGTCACCTTCAGCGGTGTTGTTGTTTTGTCGGCCACCAGCTTATTTAGAAATCAGTGCGTTTGGAGTGCAAAGAGGATGCTTACACGACGAAAACAAAAGAACTGAGCCCTTAGTTATTTCTGTTCAGTTTCAGGTCAATATTCTGCATAAATAGTATTTTTTTCTTTTTTGTATGAAGGCTCTGTGTGTGAAAAATCTCAAGAGATACATCTGAACTCAAAATGTAGGAAGTGAGTGTCAGGTTCAGCCTCTCATCAGGGGATGTCATAGTTTGTATGGAGCCACGTTTTGTTCTAATCACAAAGTCCTTCCCCAATAGCCCCCTGCTTTTGTTGCAGTGTTTAATTAACAAGCAAACAATGAAGTCTGGGAGATTTGAGTTTGTTTGTTTGTATGTTTGTTTGATGGTTTGATTGACTGGGTCTCATGCACCCAGGAGTGTTACCAGATTATATCTGGCCCATCTAACTGGTGTAACCAGACTCGCTGTTTCTCCAAAAACCACTCAGTAAAGCCACAGCACCAACGGCCTGGCAGGTGATTCAGGCGTTAGACGTCCTTCGCGAGGAACCTGAAGGAAATGCAACAAAAACGTCCTGTGACATTAGCAGCCATGGAAAAAGAGGAAGAAGCCAAAACCTGTGGTGATCACACTGTAAACCTCGCTCACAGGAGAATCTCACAGAACACAATCAAATGGAGTGATTAAAACCATAAAGGTATCATGTCTATTTCAGCTCTTTCCTCAGAATAAAGTTTTTGATAAGGGAATAGTCAAGGTGTTTTTGCTCATCGGCTCAAGCGCGGGGAGAACTCCCATGCTCTGTTTATGCGATCCTTTGGGAACAGCTGTATCCCCATCCCTGACACACACACACACACACGCGCACACCCTGAGGAATCGCTGATTTCCATTATTATTAATACCTGCCTGTTTAATTTTGGGCGCCGTCATGCCATGTCTGGCTAAACTACAAGAGACAGCCCCTTATTGATTACCTTCCCAGAAGCCCCGGCGTGCGGCCCAGCTGATCGCGCCTTTCACGAGCGGGCGGCTCGAGCACGCCGGATAATAAGCCGCCGCATCCTTCGTTGAAAGAAATTGGATGTGCAGTCAGTCACTGTCCAAGCGAATCGCGTTTTGGCCTGTCAGGGGGTCTGGGCACAGATTAGCGTCTCCCCAAGTGGTAAAAATGGGGGTGGGGGGAACTCCGGGAAGTGTCTCACAGCACAACAAGAGGCTCTCTGCGATGGAAACGGCCAAACGTTCTGTCCCCGTGCTGACACGTCAAGCCCACGTTTCCGTTTGCTGCAGTATAGATACTAGCAGGACGCTTTGTCGCTCAGCAGGTTTGAACACAATGATTGTGATGGGAAGGTTGCTGGTTCAAATCCTGGGGTAGGCAGAGTGATTTTATCGTCAGGCCCTTGCACAAGACCCTTCAGGGACGGCTTTCCCTGCTATCTGCTTAAGATAAAAGCTGATGCTAAATGAATAAAATGCAGCCTCTGCGTAGCTCCAGTGATGCTCTACAAGCGACAGAACTTGTTTTCTATTGTCTTATAAGGAATATATTTGAAGAATAGCAGCATCAGAGTGATGGAGGTGATATACTGGGATCAAAGGACTTAAAGTTATCAAAACCTGATTTGGGCTATTTACCTGCATGTATAACGATAGACTGTTGTCTATATATTGTGATCATCACAATTCCATCTTCTGAGCTGATTTTTTTGTCTCATAAGGAGAAGGGAGATAATGGTGGTTTTGACCACTGAAAGATCACATTGTTAACCTCCCATTTGAGTCCATGGATGTTTTGATCCATGTGCCCATAACAATAGGAATTCCTGTCACATTCCGCTTTCCGCAGTCCCAACAGTCGATGTTCCCCAGACATTGCAGAGAAATCAATTCCTCTGCCGATGAAGATTGAACTCATCGATTTCCTCCAAACCCCCTTCGAAGTCATCTTCAGCCAGGAGCCGGCCTGGTCCTTTCTGCGGTGCACGTCTGTGAATGGGAGATGATTAGCCGGCCATGAAATTCGCATGATCGTGGCAGCAGGAAGAAGATCACACGCCAGAAGCTTCTCAGTGTGTAGTAACTTCAGCCTTGGGTTGCTGTGATCTCAGGAGGAGAGGCTGTGGGATAAAGTGCATGAGACCATTTTGTGCACAGTCACAGCCTACGGCCAGTATAGAGCCCTTGGTTCACGTAAGCACTGTGTTTTTGAATAGAAGGGTTTGCAGGAACGTCATACCAACCTGGGGAGAGTGCAGCCTCTGGAATCACAGCCCCAGACAGCTGGCGGCCACGGCAATGCTCCTGAAGATTTTTTTAGCTCTTTTTTTTTTGACAGAAAAGATAACGCAGACGAGCAGGGAACAAGCATTTTCTACTGATGCTGGGAGGGAGCAAAATCCAATATGGAACCTCAGGCTCCAAGATTTAATGCCGCTGTACCAGAAAGTCAAGGATGCCGTGGGAGAAATTCTCCCATAAACTAGTCAGCCGTCGTTAATAATGTATCAGGACTGGAGTTTTGCCTCTCCGAGAAACCTGTGGGGGGGGTTAGGGTGAACAACAAGGCGAGCGGTGGAGCTACTGTGTACGCGGCACGTTTGGCACTGGGGAACGAGCAGGAAGAAGATCGCCGCTTTGTTTGGTCTCCCGAGAGCGCGAGCTGTTAATCGACAGCACATAGAGAGTATTTAACGTAATAATAGAGATTGCCATCGCATGAAAATGTTCCTTTTAAATGTCAAACACTGGGGAATGAATGAGAAGTAGAGGAGGAGGCGGCCGGAACAATGCGGCGATGTCTGCGGTGTGCCGCGCGGCCGGCGGACAGCAGTAATTGGCACGCCGGCACACGGCTCCTTTTGTGCCGCACCCGGCGCTTAAAATATGGATGATACTGTTTTCATTGTTGGGTTTTTATTGGATTCTGCCGGGGTGGAGCGGCACAATCCGCAGACTCTGACCTTTTCCTGGCTTGCCGGCGAAATAAACAAACGACGGCGCTGATGTATTTTCTGCCGGAGCCGAAGGCTCGGATGTGGCTGCGGACGGGGAGCGTCAGGGACGGAGGAGTGACAGACGCTTTCTCCAGGGAACAGATCCTCTGTGGTTTGGGAACGAGGGGTGAGGTGTGGTGGGCGGTGGGGTTTGGGAACAGGCCGTGTTAATGACTGATGTTCTCCCAATGGAAACCCAGTGACTTCAGGCTTTCTCTGTCTTGACCTCCTGGTGTCCTGACCTCTTGGTATCCTGTTCTCCTGGTATTCTGTTCTTCTGTCGTTCTGTTCTCCTGGTATCCTGATCTCCAGGCCTCCTGGCCTTGGGATGACTGTCATATAAATATCGATTTAAGTTACGTCTCAGTGTGGAAATGTTTCATCTTTTCCAACTGTTAATATTTCACCGCCATGCTTTTGCTGCTCTGTGTGAAGTAGGAATTCCTTATAGATATTTGAAGACACGTACAGCTCTCCCTGGATCTCATTCCCGATCTCTAGCTCTCCTCCTTCTCCTCCCTCCAAAGCCATTATACTCATCCCAATCTCTGCTCTCTCAGTCCACTCCGACCATCCATTGTTAACCCCTGCATAAATACAACGAGAGTTGAATTATTAAATTAAAGGTGCACTGTCGCCTTAAATCATGCATGAACGTGATAACAATCCAGAGCCAGACCCAGTGGGGGGGGTCTGTATCTCTGCAGCTTCAAATCCAATCAGCACCCCCGACTCGATCGTTATAATCGACCACCTATCAGGGCCATTGAGGAGCCACCCGACTCTGCCTACAGCCAATAAGCCTTCGTGATCATCGCTAATTACCGATAACGACGGCAACTCGCATCGGGCAGCGGCCTGGATCACGCCGGGTCTTGTGATCGGGGTGCACAAGCTCTGGGGAAACGTGAATTCACGTTCCCACGACAAATGGATAGCTAGACGCGGGGAGGCCACGCTCATTTAAAAGACCCTTAACATTAGAATGTATAATTACATTTCATACAAGAAGTTAAATCTGTTTTATATATGGAACACCGGAGTGTCATGCTTTAACTATATTTTACATATTTAAAATATATTTTAGGTATTTTTAATTGCATAGTTTTGCTGTAATAACTACTATGTCTCTAATAGCATCAACTAATTAACTTAACAGAAAGTGAGCACCATCTGTCAGTGTTTGTGGTGTAACTTGATATCCGGCATTGAACCCTTCAGAAAATGTTTGTTCAACAATTAATGAACTACCCTGATGTTCAGTGACATGTAAATGAAAAGTCAATATTTAGGTAATAAGCGATGAACAGGAGACCGGCGCCGTTTGACAAGGTGAACAGGAAGTAGGACGCTTGCTCTGTATGTCTGTTTTATTACTGTGCTATTAGGGGTTTTCAAAAAAATGATAAATCTGCTGTTTCTTTGTATTAGCCTTTAGCCTTTTAGCATTTCTGCTGTGCAGTTCCTTTGGCTTGTGTGGGTCATGTGATGAAAGTAGCCTTGAAATCCACAGTGGGTGGGATTTCCATGTGTTGTCAATCACAGACCGGACTGATCAACTTACTATAGGTTACTTTGTGCGTTCCCATTGGGTTAAACCGGGCAGTGATTGACAGCTGAGGGTAAATCCCACCTACCGTGGGTTTTCTGAGTTTCTTGGTTCGTTCACAAGTTTGTAGCACCGCTGTAGCTGTGGTAATGAAAAATTAACCATTTATATTTTTACACTAGAGCTGCCAAAAATATTGAATTATTTTGGAGGTATGCATGTCCTCTCCATGACAGGCAGGTTTCCAGCTGGTATCGTGTTTTCCTCCAAAGACACACATTTACATGAATTGGCAGCTCTAAATGGAATGTAGCTCCTGCGTGTCCCAAACAAACGTTCGTTTGAGATGCCGGTGATGGTCCGGGGCATGAGAATACATCCCAGTCAGAGGAGCACCTCCACCGGTAAAGACCACCCCGGTGCTGTTTAGAAAAGGATAACGATTCACCGAGAACAGCTAACGATGTTGCTCACAACATCCTGGAGAAATGGATGGTGGTATGGTTTCTTTGGTGGGGGGGGTGGGGTCTCCCCAGTGTGATGGCAATGCCCTGTACGGCATTTCCACATTTTCTCATAACCTCCATCCTTTTGTCTCAGTGACACCAACATCAAAAAATAAGGGTGCAGAAGCGTTTTCTTATGACTCCTCTTAGGTTGCCCGAGTCTTATAAGTGTTGTTTTTTTCCCCCAGCAGAATAAACCGGGAGAACTGAGCAGGCAAATGTGCTCAGGAAATGGGGGGGCGACCCGCCTCCAGTGAGCCCCTTTGTGTCGGTGTTGTCTGCCAAAACAAAGAGGTATTAAAAGTACATCGGTTTCAAGGGCAAAGCGCTCATCAGTGCTGGGGGGTCATTAGAGCGCCGTGGCTGTTCAGGCTGTGTGTCCAAGCTGGCCCAGGCGAGTCATGGGCAAAATTCATTAGTGACATCCCATGACGTCCCTGAAGGGACCCCCCCTTTCCGGTTCGACCCGGACACGCGGGCCTTTACGGCAGACCCAAACTCCCAATCCTTTTCTCCAGCACTCCTCAAATAAAGAGCAGCACTGCACTGTTGACCTTCTTCACTGCTGAGCCCACGTTTCCACACAGTTCAGAAACCAGAGCGAAAGCCCAGCCTTCCTTCGGCCCATCAGGGGCAGAGCCACAGGGGAGCTAACCCCATCTGAAAGCCAATTGGCCCTGAGAGTGTCCCTTCCCCTGTCACTCACCAATTTAAAGCATATCAATGGACCCTCTGTATGAGTTATGCCTAGAATGGCCCCTGCTATCTGCACATATGATGTTGCGAGGCACACATGAGATAAGGGGGGCAAAGCTGAACAAAACAGAGGCAGAGCTACAGAGGAAGCTGTTGCACGAATGAGGGAATGACAGAAAGATGGAGAGAGAGAGCGCCGTTCTCCGTCATGATCTGCATGCAGCGTTTGCACCCCCTGCGTAACTTACAGAGGAAGTCCCCGGGGACGCTGGGTGGCGAGAAGTTGCTCCTTCTTCCTCACGCATCCGCCGGAGCGCTTAGTTAGGCAGCTCTCATCCTTTTTCCTGTCCCGCTCACGTGTCTGCGCTCTAAAGCCCGAAAACACGCCGCTTCTCAGCCCCGACTCCCAGCGGGTCCCCGGAACAGCACGGCACGCCGCAACCGCGGTTATGTTTCATTGGATAGTCGCAGACAAATAAATCCAAATATGTATTTTGGCCGCGTGTTTGCAGAGTGTGTGTGTGTACTCGGGGCAAACCCAGAGGGCTTTGGAAATGATTACTAAACATAAATAAAAGGAGAAAGATGCAGATTTGTCTACGTTCTGTTAAAAATACAGACGCACCCAAAGTTTGTGTCTTTTTTTTTGTTATTGTTAGAGGAGAAGGGAGATTGTCTTCTGGAGGGAGATATTCTGAGCCCTCTCCCAGCGGCAAAGAGGAAGCAAGGGGTGGGGTGGAGGGGGGGATCAGAGTGCGGGCCCAGGTGAAGCACATCTGGCCAGGCATTTATATAATAAACACAATGTCGCAGATAAAAGTCACGGCAATATTGAGGCCTGCCAGCCCGCCACAAATCAAGCTGTCCATTACCGTCTGTGTGGGGTGTGTGCTCTTAATGAAACGGTTTAGGCCGTCTGACGAGGGTGAAGGGAAGTC
>JAODJU010000040.1:2255329-2266189 GCA_026776725.1 Gnathonemus echidnorhynchus | reverse complement strand
CTATTGTGCTCGGCAACAATGAAAAATTCATATTCTCGCCTTTTCCCTCCTCTCTCTCCATTCCCTCCTTCTGTCTGCCGACTCTCTCTCGCTCCCTCTCTTATTCTGTGATATATTTAAATGTTAATAACCATTCAGTCTTGACACCTTATCTACCCAGCGCCGAGTTTAACAGGAAATCTATTTAATCTGAAGAATCTCATTACACGATCATGGCGGCGCGGCTGGGAAGAGGGGAAGATGGAGAGGGAAGAAAGGAGGAAAGACAGAGAGGGAGGGAGAAAAGAAGGGATAAAAGGGAGGGCAAAATGGCCGCGGAGAAGGAGATTCTTTAATTTAATTTATCGCCGGGCATGGAGCGACGGAAGAGAGAAATGAAGGGCCAGCCTCTGTTTCAGCAGATAATGATTAAATGTTTTCTATTGTGCTACAGCTGGTAGGTTTCATCATCGCAGGAGAGGTGGATGGGAGGAAGAAAAGGAGAAAAACGGAGAGACCCTCGGTGCTTTTGAGTGCGTTCCAAATATTAACTCCTTTTAAGGGCATTAAAAGATTATCAGTGATTTAAGTGAATGTCTGTCAGGGACATTAGTGGCAGGCATGCAGGCTGTTCCCAAAAGCCCAGCAACACAAGCCTCCCTTCCCATCTCGATTATCTCATTCACCCAGCAGTATTTAATTTCATTTCCATGAATATGCAATGAATTTAATTTTGAACACTATTTTCATCTGCTCCTGTAATCACAAAAAATGCCAGTGTAATTAGTTTCTAATTACTTGCTTTAATTGTTGTAGTAATCATTTTAATTACCCAAATGCGCAGACATTAAAAGCAGAAAGGGAAAGTAACCCACCCACACCTCCTACCTCGCGATCCCCACGCTGGAGCTGGGCGTCTTGCTTTTAAAATGGGGCGGCCTGCGCTCTCAGGACAGGAGGACCAGGGGTGCGTTGCGTGGACACTTGATAATTTCAGTGCGGGGGAGGTGGGGGGGTGCTGAAAAACAGGGATTTTGGACTCCCTTCAGAGCCGCGCATCGGTGCAATCTGCTCTGTGGAAATTTGCATGCCCTGCAAAGCCATTACGCTAAAATATACAGTTATTGTACCTTTCTGGGAGCAGAGCCATACAAATGCTCATCGCATGTGCTTATAGCTCAGTCTAGCAGATGGTAAATCATGAAATTTTATGAAATGATTATGCCGGCGAGGTGTTTTGAAAAGGAGCAGCTGTGAGAGAGACGGCCTGCTATAAACACTCACAGGTGTTGCGACTTTGCCCCACTGCCAGCCACAACATAAAAAATTAAATTATAAACAAACCGCCGAACGTTGTAATCTCCTTCACAGACACACTACTTACAGGGGGAAATTGCTTAAACTAAGCAAAGAATTAAATTTTAATTTCCATAAAATATTTATCGGGGCTAAGGAATTTCATAGCGGGCCCGCACTCGCCTGCCAAGTTTGGAAATTGCCGGGAAGTGTGCCGTGGCTGGGCCCCGGCACGGACGACGATCCATTAGGCAGGACCCTAATGGCCGCTTCAGCCGAGCCCATATGGGCGAGCGGCCTTAATCTGGCCGGAACGGGCCGTGCCAGCTCCCTCAACAAGCTTGCTTTTCTCATTAAGGTTTTATTCCTACCTTAGTATTTAATTAGCCACCCCAGCACAGAGGCCGTCATTGTCAAGCGGAACCCCCTGGCCCCTACCTCCTTCGAAATGCGACTGCCGCCCGCCAGTTAAAGGGCTATAATTTCGTACCCCCCCTGTGGCCGTTGGAGTTTGTATCTCACCTGAGGGCCGTGGCCTGGTGCCGGCGTGTGCGCGTGTGCCTGTGTGTGCGTGTCGGCACAGTCGGGGGTGTAACAAGGCAGCCATTACAATTAGCAGTGAGGAAAACCATTTAAAACGGTCAATTGTGTTTTATCGAGCTGCCACTTATGTAAAATAAAACAAGTAGTAATCAGGGAGGGGCGTGGAAGGCTAATATTTCTGGCGGATATCACTTTGGAGATGCCCAAGGTGGCTTCCCACGATAGATCCTGGCTCTCTTCTGAGATATCTGCCGAGGGGGGAGCTCAAGCCCCCCAGGCCTCCATCTGACGGACAGCATCTCTTACCTGCGAGGACAGGTCTGCAGGACATGCCTCCGGAACCATTGGTAGCCCTTTGATGATACCAGGAACATAGTATTTTAATGAGCGTGAAGGGCTTAAGGCTGCTAAGATGGACTGAGAGAGAGAGCGAGCAGCTCCTAGGGTGGCTTTAGAGGGCTTTGACCAGTGCTGTTACAGTGTCGATTTTTTAGTTTAGCTCATATTTTATATTATTTTCAATTTTTTTTTGAAATCCAGTTTAGTTAGCTTCCAGGATAGACTCCAAACCCCCACAACTCTCAATAGGACAAGCAGGAACAGAGGATAATATATATTTATTATTTTAGTAATGTTATTTCTATGGATAGACTGAAGATTGTACAGCTGTTGGCTGTATGAAAACACAGTGCACATTATGTCCTCAAACTGGGCAAAACAGGTATAATTCATGGTTTACAAGTAACATTGTGAATGACCCGTAAAAATTACCTTACTAAATAGTATTAAAAAACAGCAGCAGAAAATATTTGACATTTGTTTTTACTTCATTTAGTTTTGGAAGGAATATTTTTACTTTCGTTTAGTTTAGTTCTTTTTTTTATTTTTCGTATTTTATTTCGGTTTGACTTTTCATTGACAACCCTGGTTTCACCCCATTAAAATATGCTGCACTATGTATAATTTACATACTTGGTGTTACATCCTAGCAAACGTGACAAAATAAACGAAAACAACATGCTGACATACGCAGGAGCTGGACTCGTCCTGAGGACACTACACTAGCTGTGCTTTGACGACAGGAAAACAAGGCCGGCAGGGAGACGTTAGCTGATCTGTACGTAATATTCAACGTCATGCCAAGAGCATCGACTGACATTGCCCAGAAAATATGACCGTCACGTATGCCATGTCGATGGAGGTCTCTACCCGCTAACCACTATTTTAAATAATTTTGTTAAGGTTAAATTATCACATAAGCCTCAGCTGACCCCTGCTAAACCCTGTCACAATCCGTAAAGTCAAGCGACCAAATCCGACAGAGTATTTTGACATCTGGGGCAGAGTTTTGCGAAGGCGGGTGCAGCCGGTAGTCCTTAAACATTTGCATTAGCGATGCCGCTGTTTTAGCGTAATTTAGCTCCAGCTACTCACTGAACGCTCCTCTCCTCCTGTTTTTTTTTTTTTTGCCAAAATCCTTTAATGTCTCCACATTAATTGCCTCTGACAGGGTTCATTGGAAAAGTATTCAAATGAGATGCATGCATGCTTGTGCTCCGCCAGCACCGGCCTATAGACCAAGAGGTTGCACCACAAGGGATTCTGGGAAAGATATGCATACTCAGACTCACTGCTGGACATGAGTGTCCTAAATAGACAGGAAGTGTATCGCGGTGGGTGCCCTCTCTCCCGTTATTTCTTTTGTTGTTGTTTGTTTGCTTGTTTGTCTGACTTATTTCCACTTTCCAGAACATGATCTAAACCGGCCACAGGCTACAGAAACCCGGTTTCACACCATCCCCACCCTCGGCCTTCCTGCACACCCAATAGCAGCGCAGAGCTGGTCGCCCATGAAAATCAGGTGGCCCATTCTGATTGGATGGCTGAAGCCCGCAGGGACCAGTGACACTGGTTGGGGCACCTGAGCTGGCCAGGCCATACAGGTGCATGGAGACAGCTTTGCATCTCTGCACTTGAGCCCCCGCGGGCCTCGAACATGACTCGAGCTCAAGAATGATGTTATTTATACTCATGACGCTTTAGCTCCTTAGGAGCATCTAGGACTTCTTACACGGTACGTGACAGAACCTCCTTCACATACAGGCAGAAGAGCTATTTTACCAAAAGCAGCTCAGCTCCACTTCCATTCACACTGTGCTTAAGGAACATGGAGTCTGGGTTACAGACTGGGGCTGTCATGGGCTGTTCCTGGCCTAAGATCATGGGCTGTTCCTGTACTTCTTAAAGTGTAGGGTATAGTTGAATCCAATAAAATATTATGTGTGACTAGTCTGACTGCCAGAGATGCATACCCCCTAAAGCTTGTTTATGGAATGCTACCCCCCCCCCCAGCATCACACAGGAATCTCGTTACAGATCATAATGACAAAGTCACCCTTTCCAGTTATTCCCTGTGATTTCCGTGCTATCTCCTAGGGAGACAATATACCGTTTGGTGCACGGTGGGCTGTAAAGCACTGAGCAGGAGGCGGAGCAGGTGCCTCCTGGTATCTGGTGCGATTCAAGGATTTTTTTTTAAATAGGGGTCATAAGACAGGCAATAATTCATACAGAGGGGCCAACCTTACCGTTAGCCAATGATATGTTTTGAATCTGTGAGTGACAGGGGAGGTGGCACTCTTGTGGCCAATCAGCTTTCAGCCGGGGCTAGTGCCCCTGTGGCTCCGCCCCTGTATACATTCCTTTCTGGTATTTCTGTACCTCTCACACCTGTAAGCTTAATATTACGGTAAAAGCAAAGCTAAAAGAACCAACAACGGCATGTAAATCTCTATGCCTCGGCTAGCTGAGGCAGTTGACAGGTTCACACGTTTGTACAGTGGGATATTTTACAGGATGAGATTACGGTGAGGACTGTCCTCAAAGGTGCAAGATAAAGGAGGCTTCGGATCCAGGCCGCACCTTTAACTACGGTACTGCCTTAGAAGGTGCGGTAGATCCTGCTGGAGTAATATAACCCATACGTCTCAAATTGATGACTATTATAAAATGCGTCTTTGGCTAATTGAATAAAACGATCAAATCCCATGTTTTCAGATATCTGTCGTGCAGTAAAGCGTAAAGCGTGCAGGGGGGCGGGGTGCTTCAAATCAGCAGCAGTAGCTTAAGGATGCAGAATATGGTAATTAAATGTGCTGGCGAATTATCCCAAACTCATCAACAAGCACTTTTTAATGAAATAACATCTTTAAATGAACACTGGGAGAAAGTAAGAAGTGAGAAATGGCTTTTCAGTGGAGTTTGAATTTTTAATTGCCTGTCGGGAGAATATTAGATAAAGCTTGATTAGAAATAAATTGAAAATCTCTTCTGAACGACTTCACTGATACAATTATTAAAGGAGACTGGAAGAGGAGACTATCTAGAAAATGGCTTCAGAAGCTCAGGAAATTTGATTGATTAGACATAAATAAGTATTTTCTTTTAACTCAGACCACTGACATACCTAATGCTCTGTAACCATTATTTTATTTTTTCACAACATCAAAGAGACACTATTTTCTTTTGATTGTGCATGATAATGGGTTTTTGTCTTAGGTGTTTATTGCTGTGGGTGTACAGTGACCTCTGTTTATTCATTGCATCAAAAAAATAAATGTGTAATGTTTATTTAATATGCCTTTTTAGGAAAGTTCAAGCAGTAGATCTAATGGTCGGGTCGCGGAAATTTGAAAACTGATGTGTGCACACAGACACACACATATACATGTGAGCTCATGCAGAAATGCATCTGCTAGCATGAGATGATGTATAAGTCGATATGCTGAAAAATGATTACACACAAAGCGGTGGTAAGATGGGGCCCTGATGATCCAGGAGTGTCCCCCAGAAGATTCCCAAGCAGGTGCGGCACTGGAGGTACCTCTTCATCTTACTGGGAACCAGCCGACGTGGACCACCCCTTGAGGAACCTGACCCAGTTTTGAGCATCTCCTACCTGGGAAAGGTCCTGCTCTGGGCCAACATCACCATCCTGAGCCTCACTGAGGAACACAGAGACCTTCGGATCGGGAGAAGGCCGTGTTGCTGTGAACTCGGTTTGTGTTGCGCATCGATCAGCAAAGCTGTGCGACATGCTTTTCTGAAAAGCTCTTCACCACAGAAATCCACAGACTGAAGTAAAACACAAACAGATAAAATCCCCACGCTGCTATGACTGTTCCCACATATGTAGCCACATACATCTTGCGAAACTTAATTTAGGCTTAAAAACCGCAGAAAGGCATCCTTTATGTCCTTGACAGCAACTGACGTAACTCATTTCATGAACGAAGCCAATGTCTGCTGACTGTTTACATCAGTGTAGGTGTGTATATGCATAATATATATAATTAGTTAATAAAAACTGCACCAGTTACATTGGGTGGTGTCTCTTTGAAAACTTAAGCCCAATAAATCATTTACACAATTTTCACTCTAAGCAATGATACAGTAAAAAGCCGGGTGTTATTTCACTAGCATGAATTAATCAATGATTTTTACAGCTGCATTTCATTATCTGGTTATTTTATTAAAACGCTCATTCTAATCTTTATTATCTTTATTAAGATTATAAATTAAGAGACCAGCCAATGCACTGCAAAAAGTTGAGTGCTTGGTAATTAAGTTCCTTGGCTTTGGCCCTTGTGCTGGTTAGCGTCAGAAGCGGCACTAATCGCTCACGGTCAATCGTCAGGGCTGACTCATCCCCGGGATCGCACCTCCGCAAATCCCGAGAGGGGCGCCGACGTAGCCTTAGATGAAATGTTTAACCTGAAATGCCACAGTACATACCTGAATGACGAGTGTAATTTTGAAAAGGGGGGGCGGGTTGGGTCGCAGGACAAACTCAGGTGCCTCCCCCTCACCATTCAAAAGGCAGTTAAATTACAGCCATCCTAACATTTTCACAGCTTAGAAAAGAAAACGCAGATTTCAGAGTAAAAATAAACCAATAACATAACATACAGCCTTTTAACTTTAGGAGCAAAAAGCACCACGCAATTATAGTCAATTAAATAAATGATCCATCAGTTAAGTCTTCACTATTAGACAAACCCAAACATCTTAAACTTAGAAATGCTTTGCAGAGCAAAAACATCAGTCTCAAACATTTTTTCTCGAAAGGGTGCATTTAACTGCAAAATAAATATATGCATACGAACTGCATTAGAATTAATCATCAACTACAGATGTAGAAGGAAACGTACAGCTCAGTGTCTTGGAAATAAAGGCACAGCCATATGCTTAAATTTTGTTTTTTGTGCAAAATGATACTTTATGTCAGCTGCATGACAGCCAGAATAATAATGCGAACTAAATGCCTGTAAATCACAGGGCCTGTATGAACGCATAATCTAGTTAATAAAAGGTTCTGACTAATGACCTTAGTTACTGATTTTCACATTCGAGTTGCGAATTCAGCCGGCGGGATTTTCAGAAACCGAGGTAAAACCATTTAGGGTGATAAAGGCTGGTGCTTCCCGGCTTATCCGGCACCACGTTGCCGCATCCCGCGGTCCGTCTTTCCGCCAAACAAATCACGGCGAGACCAAACGCGCATGACACGAAACGGCGCTCCATGCGCCTCGATAAGCGCAGCCGCCGAACCTACCTGCATAAAGAAGAGTTATTAGGTTTATTACGAACAGGACGCATTCATAAGAGATCAGAATAACTTACGGGAACGAATCGCGGACATTTATTTTTGGACGGATCCAAAATAACGTGCCGCTACCGGCTGTAAAATCCACCCACGGAAACGGAATGGGGGAAAAAAATCTTGAAAATCTCAAGTACTTCCTGCTCCTTTTTTATACATATGTCTTCCTCTGGTATGATTTTGACCCCTGACTTTCTGCCCAGATTTATCTCACATGTCTGTCGTCATCATTGGTTCTTTGGCGCTGTTAGCACCCAATTAAACTTAAAGGTCTGCAGGAGGAATCCAACTGAAAAATTATTTGAGCCCCTAATTATATAATTTCCACCTCTGCCACGCATAAATTCCGGCTACATTTTTAATGGCCTTTATTACTTGTTCAGCAACTTATAAATTTCAATGATCCTTGAAAAAAAGGATGGAGTCACCTAGCTGCAGCGACGAGTGCCGCCGTCCCGGCGACGGTTCTAATGTTTGCGGCTGACCTTTGCACTACCGGCTGATTTATTAGCCAGTCGCCCGGCTCCCTCGCTGCCGGCACCGACTCAGCACTCGCTGGCGGCAGTCTGCCTCCCGGGTGGGTGAGTAACGCCTCCTCTGTGGCCATCCCAGCATGCTCCACGCCGCCTCCTTGCTGTGCTCTATCAAACGCTTACGGTGGGTAAATGCTAACAGAATGTGATTAAAAAAAAAAAACCGCTAAAATACGGCTAAATAGTTCCCTGTTTTCTTTTATTTGTCGAGGCTGTGGCTTCTGGGTAAGGCTCCCGACACCCTGCATAGGACGAGCAGTTACAGAAAATGGATGAATGGGTGGATGGGTAGTTTCCTGTACTTGATTGTCAGTGCCTTCTCTTAGGTAGACATATTAGCATTAGTGTTCAGCATCTTACAGGGTACCTTTACGGTCACATTAACTAACCCGCACTCTGCCTGATGACTGGGGCAGAAAGACTGACCAACCCGACGCCGTGACGAGTTTCCTGACACGTGACCGACTTTCTGCTAATCATTCTCAGTCCCCTAACTAGTGACTCGTGGGTCATTCCAACCCTATTAGTACCGAAATGGCACTGAAGATCCCGCTGGAACCCTGCGCCGGCCTGAAATGTCTTTTAGGGCCACGGCTTTCAGGCCGAGCCGAGTCCATGATGAATAGTGATGGAGCGACTTAAAGCTGATGCCAGCTTTTACGATGTGATGCCCAATAGGTTCACACACACAAACGCATACGCAGTAAGGACACGGCTGTGCTGCTTCACACGTGTGTGATGTTTCTAAAGCATAACGACACAATTAGCACAATAACCACAAAATTCATTAGTGATGCTGCAATAATGAGACTCAGACGATGCTTGAAAAAAGTGGCGCGGGGCCTAAATCTGCCATCTGATCTCCGGCCCCGTCGGACTGGCAGACCTATAGTGCACACGCACCTCTTAAAGAGACCTGGCCTATTTATAGCAGTAATTGGTGTGGCTTTATATTTTCAATAAAAGTCAAGGGGAGCAGAAGGCTATCTCGGTGAGATAACTACTTCCAGATAACAGTAGCCATCACCGTGACAGCGGGGTCAGGGGTCGGCCGGCTGGCGAGCATGTGCAGCGGGGTGTGCGAGGTAGAGGACGCCGGGGACATCGGGGCCGCCTCCACTGACCAGCTGAGCCAATGGGATCTCACCGAGGTGGGATGGGGGGGGCGGCGCAGACTGATACACACACACACACACACACACACATGCGTGCACAGACACACACAAACAAAGCTGATGAAAAGACTATAAAACGAGATGAAATCAATTTTTGCCAACAGCGTCGTTTAGTGAGCAAGAAAAAAATAAAATAGCACCACAGTTACCCTCTGCAGGATGATTCTGGTGTCCATGCAGATCCATTCACCTGTTACCGGAGGCATTCCCACCAAAACCACACCAGCGAACTCCTGCCCACGAGCCGAAGCAGCACCTGTGTCTGCTTGCGAGTATCTCATGCATAGAGGTGTGTCACAGGCATGGAATGAAAACCAAGATGGCCGACCATCGTCAGAGCCGTCTCCGATCCTGAACCAAATTGATCCGAATTGCCGAGGAACTGAATCCATCCGCCGACTGAGCTACTTCTTTTGGGGGGGCGAGTGGGTCCTTCCCGTGATGAGCCTTTCAGAGCGGTAGACAGAAATATGCGGAGAGGACCTGGACTGCAGGTGTACAGTAGTGTATGGAATTATTGATGGATACCTGTCAAGGGCTAACTTCTGCGTTTCAGACACAGAATAAAAATTAAATGAAAAGCGAATGCGCGAGGCCAGCATGCTTCTCTGTGCACGCAGGCTACCCAGGATTCAGTATTTATCGCTGGGCTGACGCCAGTTCGATTACGCTGAACTCACAACAGCCGGCAGCAGCATCTAAAGGGTATTGATGAATAATTCTACAGTGCGAGGGTCTGGGGGGGGCGAGCGTGTGGGAAATAAACAGTAACCATGGTCAGGATAAGCCCTGTCAGGGAATATACATATCCGAATCGCTCTAGACGTTTGTGCCGGTGAACTGCGGCAGAATGTTCCAGATGAGAAAGGCCCAAACCAGGTCTCTGTTGCCCAAGAGCCACCGGGAAACATCCAGAGAGCAAAGCGGATGTCTGGGGGGGGGGTGGATGAATTGCAGGGATGGTGAGTGTGTGTATACATGTTTTCCCTCCTTTTTTTTTAATAACATTGATTAGACAAAATGGTTGGGGGGGTGGGGAGGGGAAAGAGGAGATATAAATAAATAAGGGATAGGGCCGTGTGCACAAAGGAGGCCGCCGATGCGGGCATTCTATCACAGCGGACGCATATCGACTGCTGCTCTGCAGTCACTCACTCATCAGCGTGAGGCCGGCCTGATTGAGTTGCCAACAGCTAGTAAATGAGGCTTCCATCCAGCGCGGGTCGAAAATGAACTGCAATCTTTTCAGACCTCGCTGTTTGGCCAGCAGCGAGAGATTTAAAACCCCAGAGGACTCCAAATAAGTTTACCGAAAGAACCGAGGGGGGGGGGGTGGATTTGGGGGGGTTAAAATCCACAACCGTAACTAAAGAGAGTGGCTGTGGATCTACTTGCGTGTGTGTGTGTGTGTGTGTGTGGTTTTATGGCTAGTTTTACCATAACGATCCTTGCTATGCAGCCCCCACCCCCACAGGCCATGTATACTGCTGATGAATGCAAAACTCACCTCTGTGTCGCTCAATTTAAAAGATACTTTCTAAAAAGGCCAGTTTTCTTCAGAAACTTTCAGCTGTTTAAAAAATAGAGGCAAAAATGCAGAAAAGGGCAGGAGCGGCGAGCAGTGGAATGGGGTGTGATGCTACTGGGGGGGGGGTCCTTCTGTACACACACC
>JAODJU010000040.1:2240751-2255229 GCA_026776725.1 Gnathonemus echidnorhynchus | reverse complement strand
TACCCCCCCCCCCCCCCCCCCCCGTCACCCCTGCTACGGAATTCCGGCATTGGCCGTTTTCCTTGCTCTATGGCCAGCAGTGACAGAACAGTACGCAGTTAATTATCGTTAATGAAACTCTTCTCGTGGGGGGGGGCGGTGGAGTCAAGCGGCTTGAACCGGAGCGTTCCACACGCGAGCCGTTTGAACCTGCAGCCCCCAGCCCCCCCCTGCCACCACCCCCTCTCCCCACATGCTAATTTACCTCCAGGTTGCACTGCCTGTTTTTAAATATGGTTAATTGACTTAAGAGCCCATCAGAGCGCTCCATCTTCATTAGCTTAATGAAACGGCCCCGTGTTCGGCTGCTCGCTACAGACCCGGCGACGCGCCGCAGTCTGACGCCCCTTTCGGAGACACACTCCCACTCCACTGCGCTCATGTCAAGAGCTACGCCGTCTCGCGGAAATCCAGGGGTCGGGGGAGAGGCATGCCCCCCCCAGGGTACGACAGCATGTTGCAATCAATTAATCTAGCGTGCGGAATAAGCGGGACGTGGTGTTGGCACTGGGGGCTGGGGACAAGGGGCTTTTCCGGGAAACGGGGCAGAGGGGGCCGGGTTTTAACCCAAAGTCGAAGCAATAAATCAGCAGAGGTTCGGAGCTGCCCCCCCGACACTGGCCTTCACCCCTGGGCCTTCCTGAGATGTGACCAGCAGACAGAGATGTATGCTAGCAGGCGACCTGCAACGGCGGAGCCCTTCCCCGCGTTACACGTTCCTCATCCTCACAGATTTTTCCTGTATTCTTGTCCATGCTGATCATCAGCTGTAGATACTTTTTTTAAATGATTAAATGGTGACACAGTCAACCCAATTGCGATCCAACAAGACCATTTTTACATTGCGGTTGTGTTACTGTGAAAGCTCGCTCGTATTCTGCTTGGGACTTTGGATTCCATGTCTGCGCAGATGCCACTGATCTTGAGTATCAGCCCTTTGTTTAGCCGTATTGGTTGATATATTAAATTATCGTCATCCTATTATTAAGTGTACTAATGGATTGTACACTGATGCATTCATTTTAGTGTAGCTTAACATATAAATATGACTCTTGCTATCTACTATTGCTTCAGCTATGAACGATGATTATAGTACCGGCTCTAAGGTGCTTTAAGAAGCTTGTCTATGGACAGAACACCTTATGTCCCCACCTGTTGCCACCCCCCCCTTTGGACACGCTCGTGATGCCCCCTGCAGGCCATGAAAGGTGACGTGGGGCCCAGATAAATCAAATGCCGGGCCGCACTTTTTCCTGCTACTGCTAAAGAAGCAGGACGCGGGGGGGTGTCTATCCACAGTGTACACAGACTCTGCATGCGGCCATTTTTCTCTCCTGGGGGGGATGTCTCTAACTGTTTCCGTTCGTTTTTTTCCTTTTTTTGTCGAACTTTTCATCCCAGATCCACCAGGGGGACGCTTCCCATAAATCATCCCATCCCCACGACCTCACCATCCACCCTCAACTCTGACCCACCCCCCTCCTTCAGTCCCAGCCCCCCCAATCAGCCCCAGGATGAGCTGCTCCTCTGAGGTCACTTAGCTAAAGAGACAGCCGCGGGAGGCGTAACACGGTAAAGTAATATGACGGTCCGCGGCGGGGTCGCGCCCCTGCACCCCTGCCCCAGTGTGCCTGGGGGCCACTTGGAGTTAATGGCCTGTGGATGGTGGGGCACGGGGGGGCCGTAAACGCAAACTCCAGGACTGCTAGCCAGAGCGGGGTCCTCAGCGCCTGCTAACTGGGTAGCGGGCCATGTAGCCTCAGATAGACGTTGGCTGAATGTAAAAGGGTCTCAGCAACCCATCCTGCTCTCCCTGACATCTGG
Source organism: Gnathonemus echidnorhynchus (assembly GCA_026776725.1). Classification (NCBI taxonomy): domain Eukaryota; kingdom Metazoa; phylum Chordata; class Actinopteri; order Osteoglossiformes; family Mormyridae; genus Gnathonemus; species Gnathonemus echidnorhynchus. The sequence goes on along the minus strand of JAODJU010000040.1, from coordinate 2,253,366 downwards.
GTGGTCTTTGCGGCCTCCTCGCTGGCTGATTTAGCCAGATGTGAGGCGTGCGGAGCTGCCATGGCCGGGGAAGGCTACAGCAAACTCCCATAACGCCATTACTAATGGAGCTTCCCTTTGTCCGAGGCTTGAAAACAATCCAATTGTCAGGCAGTCAGTGACACAGGCGGTGTCGGCTGTGGCATGACTACCAACGGTAATGCACCTAATGCGTGTAATGTGCGCCTGGGTTGCGCTCCCGCAGGTGGGCCACTGTCGCAATAAAGGCTCGATATTAAAGTGCTACGAATGACAGAGGTTGTGGCCGGCCCGCTCCCTCCAGGTCGCATTCCCGTCTCCATGTCGCATTCCCACGTGTGACCATAGATAGGAAAAAACTGTGAATTCACGGAGCGCGTTCCTGATCACATGATTAAAATGCACACCCATCACTGGCTGGCCTGACTCATCAGCCGCTTTATCACCGGATTCCTAATTGCTGATCTTCATGCCGTGTGAGCAGCAGCATCGACATGCCGTGCCGGGATTAAGTGAAACTGTCATCTTCTGGAGGGAAGAAAGCGATATATCCATAAAGACAGCAGCATCGACCGGCCTCTGGCACCAGCCACGCCGCACTTTATCACCGCGATCTCAAATTGATCTGAAATAATCAAAGTGTGAGCTGTGGGCTTTGAACTCCTCACCTTTAAAAGCCGGCGATTCCTCTCTTTATTACCCCAGACCCTCTGCTCTGTCAGCCGCACCTCCCACACATCCGCTCCCTCCCTGAAATGAATAAAAACAAACAAAAATCCGGCCATCGCAGAGGCGGACGTGACCGGACCCCCCCGGTACGATGGCTGCCCTGGAAACCCTCGGACGGTGGGAACCGCTTCAGGAGGGTGAAGACCGAAAGCTGCAAAGGCTGCTGGGAGGAGCTACCTGGTCCTTAATGCACAGAAGCCCATGAGGAGCTGCGGTACTCTGCACTTAGAGGCCCAGCCGCCTCCTTACCGACTCGCCTGAGGTTGATTTCCCATTACTTTCGGGGGGGAGTGTGACTCAGCGGATGTGAGTGGGTGGTCGTGAGTTCAAATCCCAGGGTCGGCCGAGTGGTTTCGCTGTCTGGCCCTTAACCCCCAATTGCTTCAGGGACATTGTGCCCCTGCTCTCTCAATTGTTTACCATTTTGGAATGAAGCATCTGCAAAATAAACTGTAAATTAATGGCAGATTAAAAGGTTTTATACAGAATGTTTGGCTTGGGATCCGCAGATAAAGGAACCTGCACTCCCCCCCCCCCCGCCCCTGTTACCAGGAGACCGGCTGTGATAAACTCTAAATTGTACTTTGATTGTCTGTTTGGAAAGCAGGATAAACAGAGCCACTTCAGAGCTGTGGCCACGGGCGATAAGGTAGCCGGACGCTTGCTTGCCGTGCTGGCGGGCCATGCCTCTCACCAGGTCGAGGTAATAACCTCTCTGACGCGAAGACTTGGTGAGAAATACCCTTCAGCCTCACCTCCATCTCTCTAACGGGGCACGTCGAGATGGCCGAGATAGTGAGCTATAGTTAAGGTCCAGATCGGCTATCTGGCCTTGAATGATGGAGAAGCTTGCGAGGGGACATGTTTATTGTCACCCAGATGGTCCACAATGCGGTCTTGGTGGAGCTCACATCCATCCCGGGGTAATTCATGGTTCAGATCCTTTGTGCGGTGACTGATAAGGCCTTCACTTCAGCACACACCGGCCACTTGTCTCAAGGAGACTCCAAAGAACTTCTCTTGATACAAACAGTGGCCAAACCATCAACCATTGACCTCCCCCACCCCCCACCCCCTCAAATACCCCATCTCGCGCAGCCTCACATCCAAAAGCTGCACTTCTACAAATAAAACCTAAGGAGATATCACAGCCAGGAGTGAAGTCATTTATAACTTGGGTATCCTACCATCTTGATTTTAATAACAACACAAACAAACAAAAGAACACAAGGCAGAAAAAACCCAAGAGGGACATTTCCCTGTTCTACGACATCCCTGTTCACTTTCCTGTTTGAGGACTTCCCTGTTCACTTCCCTATTTGAAGATATCCCTGTTCACTTCCCTGTCTGAGGACGTTCCTGTTCACTTCCCTGTTTCAGGACATCCCAGCCCAAACTCCATGGATGTGGGCTCTGAATTCTCCGTGCTGTGATTTTTTTTTTCCCTGTGGATAACCCCCAGTGTCTCTACTCACAATACCATGAAGCTTTACAGCCAGAAGCTACTGCCTGCGGACCCACAGTTGTACTTTGAGTCTGAATTCTCACGTGTATGCTAACATTTTACCTATTTACAAAGCCGGGTGTTTTCATTCAAGACATAAAGGTTAAGAACCTAGTTCCAGGGTACTTGATCAAGGCCTGTCTTGGGACTTGAACTGGTAACCTCAAGCTTATGAGTTTATGTCTTTAAACACGACTGTTCTGGCTTTAGAAAAATATAAAAAAGCAAGTAGGTCACATTCCATGAATGAATCTGCAGAGTGACTAATTAATAAAGATCAGCTTCCCTTGGGTCAGCGGGAGAAAAAAAGAACTATTTCAATAAATATCTGCTAATTGTGCTTTAGTCAAAGCCTGTTATTAGCATTAGCACATAAACCCAGATGGTGGTGAACCGTAACTGTTGGTACGGTAAATTCTAACTATAAAAACAGGCGGTAGGTTTATGCCGTGTGTCGACAATATCGAGAACACCATCCTTTATGTCGCTTGTCGACTAAACAATACAAAATTGATTATGTGTCAAAATAAGCCATGGTTACCAATATTGCAAAAACCTACTGCTGAAATAAATTTTGCATGAAGCAAGAGAAAAAAACCAAAAGGAGCCGTTCGCTTTGGAATCTCGGATGCCGGCCGGCAGTTTTCCATTGCTGTGGTTCTTGTCCGGGACGGATGGGTGGTAAACGTTTTAGGGATGCTGGCGTAGCCACCGTGGGCTCAGGCACATTTAATGTCCTGTATTTGTTTGTTTGCTTATTTGTTTGTGTGTGTGGACATGTGGTTCAGAGGCCAGCCAGGGGGGCCACGGGTCCCCTGGGGGGGTCAAGACTGACCGTCTGTTGCCAAATACGTGTGTCAGCCGCAGTCATTTCCCACCTCTGATGTGTCTTACTCTGTGTCTGTCCCGTATCGCACTGCTGTCTGTCCCGTATCACTCTGTGTCTGTCCCGTATCACTCTGCTGTCTGTCCCGTATCGCACTGCTGTCTGTCCCGTATCACTCTGTGTCTGTCCCGTATCCTGCTGCTGTCTGTCCCGTAACGCTCTGCTGTCTGTCCCGTATCACTCTGCTGTCTGTCCCGTATCACTCTGCTGTCTGTCCCGTATTGCACTGCTGTCTGTCCCGTATCCCACTGCTGTCTGTCCTATCTATCCTGCACACCAGTCCCAGCCTGAAACTGTAAGAATATAAGTATTTAGAAATAGGATAATAAAACTTGAACCCTGAAACTTGAATGGAGAACCTCCAGAAGAAGTGGTCTTATACAGGAACAGATATGATCTAAAAGTATGGGGGCATCTGGTGTCCCAGGTCAAAGACATCCCTGACTGACGCTCATCCATAATAACAGACATACTGACAAATTAATAAACCAATTGCAGAAATGAATTGATTATAGATGATCCCAGCCCCATTAGCATGAAGGGACACTCTCTGTTTGTTTTCCCATCTCCGTTCTTGTCATTGATTTTTCTCATGCTAAATTCACTTTAAATGGTCAATGCTCTTCTGCAATACAAATGTCTAACGAAATATTTGACAAATCGATTGAAGTAATTTAGGGAGTAAATGATGAAAAGATCGTTAGGTGAAGTCTCGACCATGTTCGGTACGGCTCTTCGTGGAGGGCTTGTGAGTGTCCAGCAGCAGGTCTATCTCTACTGCTGTTACAACCTAGAGCATAAGTTTAGCGAATATTTAAACACTCAGAAAATCAAGTAAAAAAAATAAATCTTGTCAAAGAAGGCAGGTTGCTGCTGATGACTAAAATAATTGCAGTACTGTAGTTAGCTCTTCTCTAACTCTTTTCTAAACCAACACACATTTTGAGAAGGCAGGGTCATACAGCCCCTGGGGCAATTAGGGGCTAAGGGCCTTGCTCAGGGGTCCAGTAGGGAAATCACACTGCTGACCTGGGGACTTGAACCACCAACCATCTGATCACATGTACTGCATCCTGACCTACAGAATGCCAGATTCATCCTACTCTAAATTCCAGATGTAGATATAAATTCAGGCATGTCTCCCCAGATCTGTTAAGATTGTCAGAAATTTTAGGCTTTGATATTTAGCGCTAATGCTAACCTGGATTATTCTGGATCAGTCTGGAAAATTCTGCTTGCCGAGGCGCAGTGAGTCACAGCATTACAAGCAGCTTGACCCCTCTCATCTGCCTCCCAGTGCTGAAGTGCGCTGGGCTCGCACGTTTTCCCGTGGAGACGGACTTTAGCTTTTTGCTAAGCTCCTCGCATTACTCGTGTCCTCGTCCTCCATACTGAAGCTTGGGGGGGTAAATAAATGCACATCGGGATGGAGAGCAGCTGTAAGTCGATCGATCAATTAATTTCGATACTCCTGCTCGGGTGAGATTATTTGAGAGTTCATTTTGCTGCTCGTCCCGGTGTGAGTTTATCACATATAAGATGACTCCGCTGGAGACTCTGCGCCGCGTCAGAACACTGATTACGGAAGCTGTCTCTCTCTTCTCACCTAAGATGAATCCTTAAGGTACGCCGCCAGGTGCTTTGTTCTGCATGCAGCGAGCGGCCGGGTTCAAATTGCCAATCAATTACCCAATTAAGACTGACAGGAAATTGCCTCGTGATTCCATCCTCACGGCTGCGGCTCCCTGTCGGAACGTGATTGGATGGACGTAATCAAACCCCACGTCGTTCCAGAAGAAAGGGGCTTGAAAAAAATACTGTCTGTTTCTATCGGCACTGTCTTTCCAGAACTTTCTATGCAAACTTTTTTTAAGGTACAGGAGTACACAGTGCAAAGTCACAAGAAAAGTCAGTAAATAAACTAAACGAATCCCCCAATTAAGTGCTAGCATGTCCCTGAACCTGCCTTTTTCATGACTAAAACAATAGGTTGGTGTTGATATTGATCTCCCTTTCCTCATCTTACTCCTTTGTCTGTAACGTGTACCGAACTGTGCTGCATTTTAATTTTAGGTTGTGAATAAATCATATTCCTGGATGGTGCTGGCCGGGTTTCTCCTTCAGGATAGCAGCAGCACAGCAGCAAGATCCAGGCCATAATGCACAGCTAATCGGCTGGCCTGACACTCTGCTGCTGGTCCTCTCTGGCCGGCTTCCACCAGGGGCCTTGGGGCCCCTGAGCAGGTTACACTGCTGTTTCCAGCGGGAACACTGATGCCTACACCTTGTTCAGACATGCAAATGAATAAATTAAAGGCCAATGTAATTAACAACTACACCCCGGGATGGTGTGAAGAGGCTCACAACTGAGTTTTGTGTATGTGTGTGTGTGGTCCAGGTGTACCTTACCTTGTGGGGACCAAATGGCTCCACAACATGATGAATACCTGTTTTTTTCACCTTATGGGGACCAGTTTCCGTGACTGCAATGAAAAAACTAATAATGCAAAAAGTCTTGTATTTTGTTTGGTTATGTACGGTTATAGTTAGGTTTTTTGTAAGGGTTAAGCTTGTCAAAGTTAGCATTAGAATTTTTCTCATAGAAATGTATGAGCAGTCCCCAAAACGATATGATTACACAAGTGTGTGTGCGAGCGTGTGTGTGTGTGTGTGTGTGTGTGTGTGTGTGTGTGTGTGGGGAGGAGGTACAGATTCCTTCACTCAATAACCGTCTGTCTGGTTTTAGGGATACAGTCATTAATGTTCTTAGTCCTGTAACTTTCCTGTAAAGTAAATGATTATTTCCTTGCTTATCGAAACGGTAAGTATGAGTCTAACGTATAGGACAGGGGGGCCACTAGCAGCTGTGTTTACCACCACTCAAACCACACATTCGTGTGGGGCCCCCGAGGTTTGGGCCCCCTGTTGGCTACAAACAGTCACTACACGAGGAGGATATGGTTCCTGAAGTGACTTTTTGAGTGGGACCCCAGAAATAATAAATCCACCCCTGCGGAAGGACTGTAACCGCATGTAACCACCAGCATTTTCTGAAGCCCCCACAATCCGCCCAGCTGGCCCCATTGAAACCCTAACCAGGTGACTGGCTTCTCCAGGTGCCGCTAGCTGTCATTTTGAGAGGCCTGGTAATCTATTGCCATTGGCTTTAATGTATCATAAACTTTACGATACCCGGCAATGCGTACACTATTTATTCCGATGTTTCTTTCCCTCCAAATGCCAAACTGTTTATGCAAACAAAATAACTCAATTCATTTACATGTTTAATTTGATTTAATATGGTAAATGAAGTTAAATAAGCTCACATTAAGGAAAATAAACCAGATGTTACATTGTATTTTTTTCCCCGTTAGATATGTTGGTGGGGAACATTTACCTTTAAATGAAATAAATGGAAACAGTAATGCCATGAATCTTCAAAGGTCAATAGCGGAGCTGATGTTTATTATGGCTGATCCAGGAACAGCGTTGGAGCAGGCAGCTTACTGGGGAGAGGGGCTCTGAGTTGAGACCTTTCGTATTTTCCACTGGGTATTTAAAACGTGATGCTGTTGAACTGCCATTGATGATGCAGCGAATCAAGATTTGTTTTTGTGCTCTTCAAGTGGAGACTTAAGGCTTGCCATGAACACCTACACCGTGTTCATTTCTAAGCTCTGGGCGATTAGTGCTCGTTGACCTTTACCATATGACCTTTACCATATGACTATTACCATGTGACCTTGACTATGGGATCTTGACCATGTGACCTTACTGAAGTTGGATTACCATTGTGACCCAGAAAACAGCCAAGATGCCTGAAAATGTGCTGCATTTTTCATGTGTGTAAAAGACAGGAAGAGGGTTAAAAAAAAACTCCGCCATGATGTAATTCCTGATAATTTGAGAGGAATTTTTAATAGGCCAAATATTGGTGTTACAAGACTACAAAAATATTTGGTCAATCTGCAAAACGTTTTGAGAATTTGTCTATTCTACAGGTAATTCGTTACAAAAAAAAAATTCTCAAAGTTATTTTGAAATTGGAAATGTACAGAAATGTATTATATAATGATTTTAATACAATCTAAAAGATCCTCTGCTTAAATCACTCAGATCACATGCAGACCGATACCACCTGTAACATAAAGACAGCTGAGCAACTAGAGAGGACTGTGATGTGGCAGCATGTCATGCATGTTGGGAGAGACGGGTAAAGATACATCAAAATGTATTTCAATACAAAATACCCTGTTTGTAAGTGTATAAAACAAACTACAAAATATAGCCACCAAAGTATCAAAAGCAATTAAGCAAAATAAACAGTATTTTATATTTTACAAATACATTTCACATACTTCTGTTATATCAGCCTGTTCCTTTACAAGAACACGGACTCAAATGGCCCAGCATAAGAGCTTTGTAACAGTTTACTTAAACCATGTTTTTAGGAATTTATAAACACATTTGCAATGCATTATAATGGATTCATAAAGCATAAAAAAATGGATATAAATATTTATAAAAGGGCATAACACATTATAGCCATGTTTATTATACATTATGAATGCCTTTTGAAGCTCTCATCTATAATGCACTATAGATACCTTTATAATGCAGTTATAAAGCGTCCTTAATGCTTAATCCAACCATTATAATGCACTGTAAAGGTATCTGTAGTGCATTATAGATGGGAGTCTCGTAAAGCAGTCATATTGCGTAATAAATGTGCCTATAACGTGCTTTGCCTTTTGATAAATATTTATAACCATGTTTATAATGCGAGCTGTAATGGGTTGGGGCCCCATCCTGGGTTGTTCCCTGCCTTGCACCTGTAGCCTCCTGGATAGGCTCCGGGTCCCCCAACCCTGAATAGGACAAGCGGTTTCAGAAAATGAATGGATGGATGTTTATAATGCTTTATGAATGCATTGTCATATGTTATAAATGTGTTTATTAATTATTAAAAACATTACCTTAAGTATTAATATTTTTTCATTGCTTAAGAAGACTCAATATAATTGTGAATTCAAACAAAAGATCAAATATTCTGAAGTGTCAATAATATATCTCAACTACTCATATGAGTCTTTAGATAAAGTCAATCGAATGAAAAAGGAATATTAACAAACAGAAAGATTTTCTTTTTTTGTAATTTAATGGACAAAACTACTTCCTTTTTTGCACCACAGATGCAAATAACTCAAACAACAAAATGAAAAATGACAAATACAAGTTTCACATTTTCACTCAGCAACATCTTACAAACTTTAAAGATGAATAGGCCTGAATGGATCTGGTAAGTGATCAACAATTGGCTGTAATGTCCATTCATTAAAATGTATGAGAAAATTAAACTTCCTCCTCGTGTATGCATATATCATGGGGAAAGTATTTCCTGTATTTTGAAAATACATTTTGAATGGCCATCCCTGGGCACATTTTTATTTGTGACTGCAAGGCAGCATGACACGAGGGCAGAGCATAGTTAGTGGGCATAACAAACGGAGTTATGTTAGCGAGAAGTCGCCCACTCGTGGCTGATTAATTAACATGTCATCATAGGTAATACAGCCGGTGTTCTTATAAACCACAGCTCTACAATTAGGAACCAAGATGGCCGCCAGGCCCGCAGTTGTTCTCTCATTGTGTCCCAGCCCTCAAAGTCATTGTTTGAGCATAAAATAGCCAAAGACCCAAATCCTCAGCCTTGAAATGAGGCTTTAATCCCAGCTAGGAGCCTTGTTTTTCCCTCTGTGGGCATTCATGCACAGTCTTGCTACATGACATGAGGCCGCAGGAAATTAATATGAAATGCAAATTGCGCAGACGGCCATTATGCTGCAGGAATCTGGCTGCGCTTAATTACATTTTCAGTTACTGCGTGGAGGGTATTAACGGCCGTGTTTCCTGCATGCTCGCATTCCCAATTATTTAGTATTAACGGCAATGATAACAACAGTAGTTATACATAGCTGTTGCTGGTCTAATCAGGCCCTGCGATAGCTACTCCTAGCGCCAGTCGTGTCAAATATTCACTTGCTCATTTATAAATCATTAGCTGCTGAACTCATTATATCTTAGCACCTGCACAGAGTACAATACAATTTACCAGCATCATACAATCGCTACCTTTATAAAAGCTGAGTAAATGTCTATGGAATAATTACAAATGAGATTGCAAACATTTATTACTTACTGATAAATTCTTTATAAACCTTTTATAGATAATAAAGTTTCACCAAAATATTTTAAAAAAGAAAAAACATGTTTTAGTTACACCTCTCTGACTTGTCCTCAACAACCTCACTCTAAAATTCTTTAATGGATGCGTAGCATAAAATATTGCACATAGGTTTCAGACTACAATCATTCTGTTTAATGGCTTCTTAGCGGCCTGAAAATAAAGTATTCATGAAGATCGAGGAAGATGATCCAATGAACTTCAATTTAATTGGTGCAAATTAAAGCAATACGTCTCCTGCAGCTGTCCATCTCTTTGCCACATACCCGTCACTGCTGGCCTCTACCTTGATTACAATTATTTTTTAATAGCAAAACTTGTCAGCAATTCTACCCCCTTGCCCTGATTTATGCTTGCCCTCAGTCTTGAAGGTACTGACGTTGCTCGCTCCCCTTGCAGAAAACTCATGCTACATTCTCCCAAAATGCAATGCGACTCCCGTTGCATGATGGGTACAACACGCCTCCATTTCGCTTTCCCTCCAAAAGCTCTTCCTCACAGAAATACACTAAGAGGCTTTCAGTAGATATTTTTTAAAAGTGCAAATTCAGATGGTTTTCCTTTTTTCTGCTCGAATAACATCTCCAAGCAATTAGAGAGCAGAATGACATTTCTGACTTTTAATTTGGCACGGAGTGATCTGTCTTTGATGCTGACACCTTATCCAGCCACTAGAGATGCTGAGCTAAGGGCCGCATGTTTCAGTATCATTGTTATTTAGCCGTGGAAAGGGTCACGTTATCTCCGCGCTTCATGCTGACAGCGTTTAGCGGCCCGGGAAGAAAGCGGAATTGATCTGAGTCCGTTTTAAAATGGTCCAAATGTTCTTTCCTGGATAGTTTACATTTTTCCCCTTTTGTATCCGTAGACTGAGGATAACATCAATCAACGGCTGGCTCATTTGAGATGTCAGCTTCTTGAAATTTCAGCGGCGTGGGAGTGAAGTGGCACTGAAAGGCCCGATGTGGAAAAAATGACTTGGCGGTGATATTCATTATGACCGCATTAAGGTGTTTTCTCTGTCTCTGCGCCGTGTTTTATGACAAAGGTGACTACAGTGGCGGATTAACAATGTTATCCTTTAGTGGTGAAGCCCAACGGGAAGTGAAGGGATCTTCAGGAATTTCCACACATCCTTAGCGATCTTTTTTTCAAACACGACGTAACGTGTAAACCAGTCGCTTGATGTTAGCGCTTTCGTGCTGGACACAGTCACTGTCTTAATCATTAAGCTACAATCACCGGGCTTGTTTTACAATTAGTTCTGAGCACTTACTCAAGTCATTCTCTTTATTTATTTGCATTTTCTTTTTTCCCTCCATGAAATATCAGCAACGGATTCGCTCGGATCCAGCTCACCGAGCGCTGATAAAGCTCGGCAAACCAACGCACACAATGCGGGAAGCGGAGCATGTTGTCAAATGGGCCGTGCGCGGGTAATTATGGCAGCCCCGCCTGCTAGGGGTACATCGCACGCCAGCTGAATCGGAGGGAGCGGCCCGTCCAGCACATCCGTGGGGGGGAGGGGGGGTACCACTCACCTCGTTGCAGATAATGAGTCAGCCCTTCTCGGACGCACTGTTGGGGGGCTTGGGGATTTCTGGCGTATGATGAGAATAAACTCTGTCATGAAGCTTATGATTTTCAGCAGACCTGACTCTCCAGACAAGCGGGGGCCCCTCGGGGAAGGTTCCGGAAAGCTCTTCACACTGGCCACTGCACCCCAGGACGTGGCTTTACAGCCAGTGATCTTTCCAAACACAATTAAGCAGGGAGGGTTTGTGGGCCTCAGCACAAATAGACCCACGCTGCATGAAAAGGTACGAAATTTCCAGAAGGAAAGATAAAATAATAATTTGGGCTGCTTCCAGAGTCGACTTCCTAATTGGTGGGTTTGCCTGATGTCCCCCTGGCTGGCTGCAGCAGGAGACCTGCCAGAACCACATCAGCTGGCTGCCTTCTTTAGTCCAAGGGTCTCAGGCATCGGGGTGGGGGGGTGGGGACAGAGCACCACTGGTTCCACTCTGCCCCAAATAAACTTGGATATTCTCCATCCATCAGGTGACTGCATGGAGATCTGACCTGTCATAAATTCAGTCTGCGGGGTTGGTGACAGCACTGAAGCCAATCTCCACGAGAGAATAAAAAGCCGGTGATGGAGCAACCCCCCCCCCCCACCCACACCCACGTGTTCCAGGCCCCTCAAGATCCCGAGCTCGCCCTTTACCCTCACACCTCGCAGCTCCTCTTTCTCTGGGTCTGCTCCCCCCCCCTCTCTCCATGGGTAAGCAGGTAATCATGAGCTGTCACAGAAAGGTGACCCATTAATGTGATGGATACGGTGAGAAAAACAAATGGTGTGAATCGTGTGGATTGCTGTCCTTACTGTGTACCTTGGCCTTTTGTTCTGTCATATCAATATCCACACCGGGCCTCATTACACAGGCACTCTGCGGCGTGAGCGGCCCGCTGGGGTCACGGCCGACCCCGCCGGCCCTATGCCTGGCTGGGAGCGAGCTCCTCGACGCGCCCCTGGCCCCGCCAGGCACACCGGGGAGGAGGTGGGGGGCAGAGAGGGAGGGAGGGACGGGGACAGGGGACAGAGGGGTGGGAGCAGCCATCAGTGAGCGGGGGACAGTAGGGTCTGTGTCGGTCTCCACCGGGAACAGCCAGCTGCCCGTTCTTGTATATTATTATTACTGTCAGTATTATTGTTATTATGTAGTAGTATTTGTAGTATTTAATCTACTGTAGGAATTTCTGGGAAATTTTGCCTAAATGAAGCTATTTACCTACAAAATCTTCAGGCATTATTTTAGCCCTGATGTCCTGAAGTGGGGTCCAGCACGTCTGTATACGCAATTCAGGTTCATTTCATTTCATTTCTTTTCATTTCATATGTGTTGTGTTGTTACTGTGTGAGGACTTTATGGTGTTAGGGTGAGGGTGTGCAGCTGCTTCTGCCTCCATTCTTCATCGGCAGCCCTGGCGCATTTCATTGACTCTCTGTACCTGTTTGTGTTTATAGCTTGTTTTCTTATTGTAGGTCACCTCTGACCTGTACGGGGCATTCTGCAGAAACGTCTACTTACTCAATATATGTAAATTACTAGTTGGTCTCCGGGCGGCATGGTGGTGCAGTGGTTAACACTGTTGTCTCACACCTCTGGGACCCGGGTTCGAGTCTCCGCCTGGGTCACGTGTGTGGAGTTTGCATGTTCTCCCCGTGTCGTC
>JAODJU010000040.1:2202212-2212682 GCA_026776725.1 Gnathonemus echidnorhynchus | reverse complement strand
CGATCGGTTTGTGCGCGTGCCTGTGAGCGAGCGGTGTGTGCATGTGAGCGATCGGTTTGTGTGCGTGCCTGTGAGCGAGCGGTGTGTGCATGTGAGCGATCGGTTTGTGTGCGTGCCTGTGAGCGAGCGGTGTATGCGTGTTCCTGTGAGCGAGCGGTGTGTGCACATGCCTGTGAGCGAGCGGTGTGTGTGCGTGCCTGTGAGCGAGCGGTGTGTGCGCGTGCCTGTGAGTGATTGGTTTGTGTGTGTGTGTGCATGTGCTCCATAACCTTCTCCTGAAGTAGCACAAGGGCTTTTATTTTAGGATTGGGGGGTGACGGTGAAGAGGGGGATGCTGGGATTGTAGCGTACGGTAACCGCGGGCTCCCGGTAAGCAATGAAACATGACCGACATGGCGGCGCTTCCTCCGCCGGCGTGCAGCTATTAAAAATAGGTCACGGCGGCCGCAACGGCGAGTCGAGCTTGGCGGCCATAGATCACCGGCGGCTCCGCAACGGCGTCCCTCATTATACCGTATTTGGTCAATAAACCATTAACATGCGGTGGAGGGTGTTAATAAGGATTTCATGAGATGGAAAAAAAAGTGTGGATCTGGTGGGGGGGCCTGGGGGGGCGTAATCTATGGCAGCAGCTCTAGTTAGTTAGAACGATACTTATTTAATAGAAATGTAACATCTACCATGCTACTATGCCCCCTCCCAAAACAGACACACATACAGTCACATGACATCCAGACCCCCACACTGCCTGCTAACCCCAAACATCCAGACCCCCACACTGCCTGCTAACCCCAAACATCCAGACCCCCGCACTGCCTGCTGACCCCAAACATCCAGACCCCCGCACTGCCTGCTGACCCCAAACATCCAGACCCCCACACTGCCCATTTCAATGAAGAAACCAGACAAAAAGAGAGAGGAAATGGACCCATGTCCCCCCCACCACCACCCGCCCCGAGCTGGCAGCATGTAAAACAGAGCTCTGTTTGCCACACCCACTAAAGACAGGCGTAACATTATGTTAGCGCTATTAAGGATATTTATAAGGCATTGTGTCCCTGATAGGTGTAGCGCGCAATGAAAAAAACATCTTCTGTGTGGATTGGGCAGCCGTTTGGGGTTCCGGCAGGGCGGCCCAGCTCGTCAGTGTGCGGAAGGTGAGACTCATGCTCGTGAGGAAGCTCCACGGGGCGATACGGCATTCATAAGGTCGGCTTTTCATCTGTGATCTATTGCATAAACAAACAGTGCCGCAGGGCTGGAGGCAACTTCTTAAACAACTGAAGGCTGTACCCCGCCCCCCCCTCCCAGCCACTCCAGCCCCCCTTCCCTAGTCAGAATGCAGCAGCATACACACTTTTATAAATACAGCAGGGCGTAAATCTCCTTGCCGGACAGGCAGATGAGCCTCCTTTGGCGGTTAAAACAACGGAGATTTTTCACCATTTTGCACAGAAATAACGAGACTGAACCGGCCTTAATGATCCTTCCAGATAGACTTCAGAGGCTCTCGTGTGATTTGGGGTTAGATGCGGGGATTAAGCGGGGCAGCCAGCCGCCCCGGGGCTGGCGTGGCAGAGCTGGAACAAAGCGGGCGGGTGCTGCACGGGCGCCGAGGCAAGGCGGACGGCACACCGCGCTTATAGGAGCTTACGGGGGAAAAGGGGGCGATGTCATCGTCATCACAGAGTGGCCTGAAAGGCATGTCCTTCAGTGTCAAACCCAGCTTCGGATCCTGGACCACGGGACCTGCCACACAAATTGGAGAGGACTGAGACAAAATTAGGGTTCTGCAGCCTAGGAGCCCAGCCCCCCCACGCAGTGCCAGCGTGTCGCGGACGCGGCGACTTTACTCGATAATTTCTCCTCGCTCTGATTTAATTTGTTTTAGGTTTCTTCTCCGTCTTCCTTGTGTACCTCCATCCCTGCCCGTGAAAATGGGGTTTATATTGATGAGCAGGGCCTAGTATTGATTTCCCATCATTCCTTGTGTGGACATTTTCTGGTCTATTATACTACAGTTGCAGCATATTCCCGCAGCAGCTGTAAAGTGGAAATATGGACAACCTGACCTTGGCAATATGGAGATAATGAAATATCCTTAATGACCCTTCCTGAAAGATTTTACAGGCTCGACTATAGACTGCCTACCCATGTACAATAATAGTTAGCGGTGGTCGACTAAATCCGTAGCTGGCCATACGTTTGTGGCTGGGTAGTTAACCCTTGCATTCAGCCAAATCAATATTACTATTAGGGGTACATCAGAGGCCCTTAATGGTACAGCAGAGGTCCATGGACTGCACCATGAGCACGGGGGTGTTAATTCTGGGGGAGGAACATGGGGGTACATGAGAGCCCCTTAAGGGTACAACAGAATCATGTGTGTTAATTCCTGCTCATCAGTGGTGCAAACTCAATTTTCAATACTTAAGTAAATACTTAAGTAAAAGCACAGATACCACACCAAAGTGTTACTCAAGTAAAGGTCAGCCAGTAAAATTTTACACAAGTAAAATTGATAAACACCTGGTATTAAAATCACTTAAGTAAAAACTATTGCTATTACAAATACCATTCCCTCCTTGTACAGTAGATTCACCCAAGACAGGTTTGAGTATAGCATTGTAAGTTACAGTGCAGCAAAATAAGGAAACTGAGTTACATATTTATCTTTCATTCAGGAAAAAAAACAGTGAAGTCTGTCAAGCTTGCTGGTGCAGATTTGCGGAAGGACTTTTTAATGTATTGGGCCTGGCAATGAATTACAAACATTCTATGTGCCTGTACTTTTAAAGCCTTGTCCTCCACTACAGAAAAATATTGGACAGTATTTTTCATATGTTAACTGATACATACTGTAGTGCTTCTCTGCATATTGTTTCATCTTCATACAGACAATATGTAAAGCAAAAATCATGAATCATATTTTACCCAGAATCATGCAGCCCTGCTCAGGTGTTGTGCATGCAGTAGTTTTCTTTCTTTCTTTTTTCTTGTTTTTTATCTTAAACGATGTAACGAGTAACGATGGTTGTGTAGAATGTATAGGAGTGTAAGGTCAATGTTTGGCTTAGAAATATAGCAAAGTGAAAGTAAAAGTTGCAACAACTTAAAATACTCAAGTGAAGTTCAAATCAGGAAAAAACACTTTCCTACAGTAACTAAGTATTTGTTGGATGCTTCATTATTTCATTACTTGGTGGCTGAACAGTGGATTCCCTGCCTGTAGAGCTGTACTGTGCTTTGGCTGGTTTACGTGCTACATCAGCTGAAATGCATGTATTTTACCACCATTTAATTGACTGGTAAGTGTGGGCTTGAGCTTAATGACTTGTCCTGCTCTTTTAAGAGGTGCTCAAGATCATTTGTTAACATTACCCAAAAAATGGACATTGTGTTACATACTGTCCCTGATAATTTCCCTGCTTTCCAAGTTCACTTCAGGAAACCCAGTCTGAATACAGAGGTATCTAGACTCCATCACTTTTAATTCAGCCCTGCCAAGCCTCACTTTCACCATGAGTTAATTACGGTCTCCTCCCAGAGCCCAAACTAGGTGCTTATGGGGGTTGGGAGGGCGGGATGGGTGACTAAAAACTGATTGGCCTGCAGAGTTCCCTCTCCCCTGTCACTCACTGATTCAAAACAAATCACTGGTCAGATTTAGATGGACTTCTGCATCACCCACATTATTCTGATTATGGATTCTCTGAAGGACTGGCACCCCCCCTCCCCCCAGGGTCTTCCCAGCTGCCTCCCCTGTGCTTCCTGGCACGGGCTCCAAGCGGACTGTGGTTCCACATCAGATAAGTGGACGGATGGACGGATTATGAAGATGTATCGATCAGTAATAAGTATGCTAATTAATTAATGAGCAGATTATTAAAAGCTCCCATCTATGACAGACTGACATAATGATGACTTCCCCGAGCAGAGCAGATGGCCGTCGGCATGTGGAGCCCAGCAGACTCATAACACCAGTTTGGGACGTGATTTGAAGGCCACTGTCCTTGGACACAAACCCCTTTGCGTTCAGATTAGGCTTTTCTGCTTAAAAAACACAGGAACTCAGACACAGGGCCTTACATTTGACTGGCCAAAATACGGGCTGGATTCAGCAGCCGTGTTTACATCACAGACATGGAGGGACTGTGCTAAAGACACGCCGCACAGTTTCGCACAGTTAGCGGTCTGCTCCCGTCACGGTTACACGGCGCACATCTGGCCTTTCATTCTGCAGATATAACAGCTTTGCACTTGGGGAGGGCTTCAGCTGAGACTCCCCATCAGGGAGAACCTTGCTGCACACAAACAGGTTCTCTGCACCAGGTCATCACGTTTATCAATAAGATTTATTTTTGCTGCTTCTATTTTGCAGTACTGGTGCATGAGAACAAAGGGAGGACTAAGCAGGAGTGACAGAGCAGTGGTGATGTTTACCGCCACTCAAACCACGCATTTGTGTGGGGCCCCAAGGTTTGGGGGGTCTCCTATTGGCCACAAACAATCGCTATGCTACATGTTAAACATATCGCTAATTTACGAGATGCTGAAGCAGTATGTTCTGCTGACCAGCTTATTAGCTACGATCTTCTGATGCTGCTTGCTGGCTATTTATTTTGTGGGGGAAAGGGGGTCGCAAAGTGACTTTTTGAGTGTAGCCCCTGGGGAAGAAAGGACATTCACAAATTGTTTAGGACTTATTCTCAGAGGAGAGTAACTGGTCAGTTGAGGCCCCCTGAACCCAGTCAATGGGTATCTCTTCCAAACGCCCGACTGAGGCCAAGGAGCAGAGACCTGCAGGAAGGACCAGCTAGTCCTGGCTGTACAGTCATTAGCAGAGGCCGCAGGGGACATCTGCGTTTCCTGCTGGGGGGGACACTGAGTAAATAGTCTGCTGCTGGCTTGTCCCCAGATTATACGACAAGAGCAGTAACACCGCAGCCTCTGAATTAGCGGCTCACTTTAAAAGGAGCCAGCAGATGCTAACGTGTGTTCAGAGGAGCTCAACAGCTCAATCAGGCCAAAATAATGGGGCACGATTTCACTCAGAGAGTGCGGCGGGTGATGGATGTTCGCTGTGTCTGTGTCACCACACTTCATATACATTTAAATTGTATGTGTGCTTTCCACATCGTGTGCATTTTCGCTAGCATTTTAGCTTGCTGGAGAAGGCTGTGGTGAGTCTGTGGACTGAGGACTGAGGACTGCCCTTCAATGAGATTCAATGACCTCACATTTCCACCATAAATATCTGGCTGCATGCACAGGAAAAATGGGAATGTCACGTAAATGATGGTGTTTGCTAAATAAAATGATAACAATAAGCAGTTTCTCAAAGTGCTGTTTAGTATAAGGAAAAGCTAACTTATTTTAATATGTGGCTCAGTTCTTTAATGTATTAGTCATAGAAATAAGTGGAGAATTTTAATTCAGTTAGAATGGTAGCCATTAAATTTAAGTAGCTGGAGCGAAAACAATTAGATCATCCAACACTTGCCACACTATTGGCTTAAACACAGCAGAATTGCTCTCTGGAGATTGTAGTTTATGTAGTCCTGTACTATCTGTAGTCCTGTACTATCTGTCTTGAAAGGGTTCTGGACTAAGGTTCTGCACCTGTATGCAGTTGCCCTCCCCCCCCCCACCACCTCCTATGTCTTAGATTATAACCAAACCAACCTCAATCATTTGTGCCATGTTTGCATGCACTATAAGGACAGAGTATCGGGACACATCTCTTCATCATTGAATTCAGGTGTTTCATTCAGACTCATTGCCGCAGGTGTATAAAATCAAGCACCTAGCCATGCAGTAAGGTTTACAAACATTTGTGAAAGAACAGGTCATTCTGAAGAGCTCAGTGAATTAAAGTGTGGTGATGTCATAGGATGTCACCTATGCAATGAGTTACTTCATTAAACTTCTTCCCTGCTAGATATTCCTTGGTAAAATATAAGTGGTATTATTGCAAAGTGGAAGCCTTTAGGAACAACGGAAACTCAGTCATGAAGTGACAGAGCATGTAAAGTAACAGACCGGGGTCACCGAGTGCTGAGGCGCATAGTGTGTAAAAGTCACCAACACTCTGCTGACTCAGTAACTGCAGAGTTCCTAACCTCCTCTGGCATGAACTGCAGCACAAAAACTGTGCGCTGGGAGCTTCATGGAATGAGCTTCCATGGCTGAGCAGCCGCATGCAAACCTCATATCACCAAGCACAATGCCATGTGTCAGATGGAGTGGTCTATGGCATGCCACCACTGGACTCTGGAGCAGTGGAAACGTGTTCTGTGGAGTGACGAATAACGCTTTACTCTATGGCGGTCTGATGGACGAGTCTGGGTTTGGCAGTTGCCAGGAGAACGTTATCTGCTTGACTGCATTGTGCCAACTGTAAAGTTTGGTGGAGGAGGGATAATGATATGGGTTTTTTTTCAGGGGATGGGCTTGTTCCCCTTAGTTCCAGTGAAGGGAACTCTTAATGCTTCAGCATACCAAAATGTTTTGGACAATTCTATGCTTCCAACAGTTTGGGGAAGGCGTTTTTCTGTTCCAGCATGACTATGCTGTCGTGCACAAAGCAAGGTCTATAAAGACATGGTTGGGTGAGTTTGGTGTGGAAGAACTTATCTGGCCAACACGGAGCCCTGACCTCAATCCCATCAAACACTTTTGCGATGAACTAGAACGGTGATTGTCAGCCAGGCCTTCACGTCCAACATCAGTGCATGACCTCACAAATGCTCTTCTGGATGAATAGGCAACAATTCCTACAGACACACTCCACAATCTTCCCAGAAGCGTGGCAGCTGCAAAGGGGGGCATGAACTCCATACTGATGCCTATGGATTTAGAATGTGACGTCTTAAAAGTTCCTGTAGGTGTAATAGCCAGGTGTCCCAATACTTTTGTCCGTATGGGGTATTTTAAAGATATCTGTGCTGTAATTGCTTCTGAGTTATACCTCTTGGTTAAAATCTGAAACATAGGAGTGGTTAACTTCACGCAGTAAAACTCTGCCTGTTCATGACATTTTTAATTTGGTGCCTGGAGCTCAGGAGATGACCTCTGTTGACCTCTGGCCAGAAATCAGGACGAAGGAAACAAACTGCTTTTTGAAGTTTAGATCCTGTAACTCAATTATGCATTGGTTCTCCACAGCTAAAACAAATCTGAAAGGTTATGTAGTAATAGGCCTGAATTTCTGAGGGATGTACAGAAGATGGGTTATGGTGCAGATGTCCATGTTGGTATAGAAGCATCTGCTGACTTTTCCATGTCATGCAGAACTGAAGAGGTAGGGAAAATTCGAAATGTCTCCCCCAGTGAAGCGTTTCAATGTAGCCCTTAGTCCTGGGGAAGAGACCCACCCAGAGCTGGGAGGGCTGAGTAGCTTGAGTGAGGGAGGCCCCATTACGACATCGATTAAATTTGGTTAGGGTTAGGGTTAGGGTTAGGATTGATTAGAACCGTAAGGTCTGGTCAGTGTGGAATAGAGAAGAGAAACATGGGACTTGGGGGTGGGAGAGCAGAATGGGGGCTTTATTGGGGTGTACAGAAGGGTTTAACAAAATGGTGGGGAGGAAAACAAGGTGGACCTTGGGAGTGATCTGGCTGCGGCAAAAAAGACAACGGAAGCCAGAAGCATTATATGATCGATGTGTGGCTTCTTTGGTCATTCCATTGTGCTTCTGATTGCAGAGTTGTTGGTTCAAATCCCAAAGTCAATGATGTCACTGTTGTGTCCCTGAGTACGGATCTGAACCCCGTGCCCTCATTGTTCCAGAGACTGTCTAACTCTACTTCTTGAAAATGAACCGATGTGGAAAAGTGTCTCCTAAAGAAAAGCTAGGGAGGCACAGGGCAGGGGAATGAATGCACTTGTCACCTGACTTTACAAAATAATTTTGGGCTGCAGGAGAATTTCTGAGAGGCTCCGCATGGCTTGATAGACTCACGGTGCTTCAGAAATGGAGAGGGCGGCTCAGGAGGCCTGGAGTAGCTGCTGTGGTCTGAGGCAGTGGATGAAAGTCAGCCCCCTGAATGGGTGACATTTTGCGTAGTCACTTTGGGGAAGCTCCTTGTCACGCATCGATCCAGCCAGCCATATGTCAAATCAATAAGACTCTTGACTTTTTTTCTGGATTCAAGAATAAGGGATGTTTTTATACCGTAAAAAGGAATGCGTTTGCTCTGAGAGTTACGGGCAATCAAATGCCGAACTCAAAATGGCCATCCCTAAAGCGCCCTCCTGCTTTTCTGCTGCGTCTGACGTTCTGTTCAGTCGTTCTCAACAGCTCGTCAGCTAACGAGCCACCCAAGCCCCCCCACCCGCAGCTCCAGATCTACAAAGACATCTTAGCCTTAGCCTGAGACGTGTTGGAAATAAGAAATGCTCTATTATTGGAGACATTGGCTGTTTTTGGAGGCTGTAAGTATTTTTTAAACCCACAGAGTCATTATCCGAGCTCAGATAGATAGACCCCTGGACGTGAGCAGAACCTTAAGAATCTAAAATCAAACTTTTCTCATTACCTGGCTAGGCACACAAACTTTCAAAATTCCAGCATTTGGACCATTACAGAAAAAAAGCAAATTCCTGGTATTAAAGAGATCACATATTCCAGGGTGGCATATTTCAAATGTATCTCAGATTAATGATATATCACTGTAAGGGATCTACAAAAACCATTAGTAAGTCTGACACTTTGACGTCAGATTTTTAAAAATTCCCAAGTAATCTTTTTGATTTATGAAAGTGTGTCCAGGTCCATCGAGAGTGATTCCAGATTTATCACACCCTGGTTAGAATTATTAATGATTTTCAATTTGTAAATCTGATGTTGCAGGGTCTGTGAGAGTCCCACACACATAAGCGACGACTGACACCAGCCTCGGCGGCGTGTTCCGGAAGCCGCGATTACTTTATCAAAATATCGCTGCCTTTTGATTTACATTTCACTTATTTTTTCTCTCTCGTTCTTGCTCTTCCTGCCTCCTCCCCCCCCCCCCTCTTTCGCTCACTATTCCTCCTCTGTCCTGTCGTTTTTTTTTTCTTCCCTCAGACGGTGGCGTGCCGACAGAATTCAAAACCGGAAAAACAGCCCATTTAGTTTCCCGGTTCACCTTGGCTCGTAAATATTTATGGTGTTCCTGCTGTTCAGCAGGTGACTTTAGTAAAGTTCCTTCTTATTCTATACCGCCTGCTGCAGGTGGGGCTGCCACAGACGACATCGGGAAGAGTGTACCCCCCAACCCCAAGTGGCCCTCCCTGAAACTTGCAGGTGGGGGCTCCCCCGGGGGGAGGGGGGGACACACCAAGGGATAGCACCAACACCTCCATCCTTGCCTCTGTCCTGAAAATGCCACCTGATTCTCACACCTGACATTTCCTCATCACCCTGACATTCCCATTCTGCTTCCAGGGTGCTGTTTCCTCCCTCATCGCTGGTCCTCTATCTGTTTATTCCTCAGACCCCCCCAGTTTCTGTCTGTATGAGTATCACTCGGGCCCCTCCCCTTACCAAAGGCCCACTCCTCCCAAACCAGCCCCTGTATCACTGGCCCTCGAATCACTGGCCTCCAGATCACTGGCTCCCAGATCACTGGCCCCCAAATCACTGGCTCCCAGATCACTGGCCCTTGAATCACTGGCTCCCAGATCACTCACCCCCAAATCACTGGCTCCTAGATCACTGGCCCCCAAATCACTGGCCCTCAGATCACTGACCCCCAAATCATTGCCTCCCAGATCACTGGCCCCGGATTCTGGCCACTGAATGGAAAATCGCACCCCTGACCAGCTGTGGTTCAATTGGCATGGAGCCCCTGAATTCCAGTGGTCCCATGCTTTATGACACCAGCTTCCTTGAACAATAATAAAAATAAAAATGCAGTAATTTATTGAAGTTCTGTCCAGAACCCCTGCATGTGCACCATTGGATCTTGTCATGAGACTCGAACCTCAGATCACTAGGGTACCGCAAGCGCTATGCTACGTGCTGGCGTCAGAATCACATGCAAAGAGGCCTGATGCTGGGACGTCAGCTGGCGTGCTGCAGTGCACACACATGTCGCATTAAGCAGCATGTCTGCTTCCCCGGCTGGCTGGGCTCTGACGTCCACGACAGGTCCAGTCCTGTCAGCCGTCCCCGGCTTCCCCAGGATGAGTCAGCAATGTTCCGGGCCGCGCCCGGGACCTTCAGGTGGCGATTCACAATGTCCTGCTGAAGACGAGGACCAAGCTGACACCGTGTTATTTTCTAAACCTTGCTCTGTTTTGACACCTCATCCCAGACAGTGAGCCCCCCCCCCCCGACACACACACACACACGAAGAGATTTCACAAGTGGATCAAGGCCGAAGTCCACACACTTTCACTCTCCCATTGGCACAGAAGAAGCAGACTGGCATTTCCATACCCCACCTCCTCCACAAACACAATAAATAATCAAATATTATTTA
>JAODJU010000040.1:2168923-2193561 GCA_026776725.1 Gnathonemus echidnorhynchus | reverse complement strand
CCACCCTCCTCTACCCCCCCTTTCTGTTATTTTGCGCCTTGATGTCAGAGTACTTTAGCTGTACAAAGGCATGCCATAGCGGCTGACATGCTTCTGCTGAGAGTTAAGCAGAACATCTGTCTCCTGTCAGAAGCCTTCACAGAGCTGCCATTACCCGGCAAGGTAAGATAAGCCACCATTGCATGGGGGGGGGGGGGGGTGCGTTCGTGTTTTCCTTCCCTGACGTCTGATCGGTGTGATACAGATAGAGTCGACCACACCTCTGCCAGTGTGGATGACCAGAGTGCCCAGACCAAACCGGAAACACTTACGTTTTAAGGTTTAGGCCAAACTTCAACTGGAATTGGTTATGGTGAAAGGTTTTGGCCAAGACGACCCCCTGGTCATGAGATGCAGCATATCCTTTGCCCATGTTTATTAAAATGAGGAACACTTGAACAGATGTAAAGATCGGAGCATCTTTCCGGTCACATGGCCACGGATCATCAGCCTTGCATGTCCCCGTCTATCTGTCCATGCATGTTCACGTGTTTGGTTGGCCAGGTGAGGTCTGCCTCATCTCCATTAATCATCCCGTGACGTTTTGTAATTGTGAGCAAAGTGTGAATGGAAGTATAGTGCAAAACTTCAAAGCTCCAGTTTAACTGCTGGCCCCAAAGTATACTTAATTTGACAAAGTATGTGCAATAAATCACACACTCATTTTAAAATAACTGGTCCATTTATATTCACGTATTAAAAACCGGGACATTGCTCCTTGCGAGTCTGATGTGGAATTCACCGTGGTCCTGGGATAAGGAGGAGTATAATGACTTTCAGATAGCTGTACTTTCCAAAAGAGTCATATATCTTACTTTAACAAGCACCAATCAACATATTTCTGTATGCCCTCATATTTCTTTATTTCAGCTCACTGCTGAGAAGAATAGGGCCGGGATTCAATCCGCCTGAAAATGGATATTAAAGTTAGAACTGTATTCAGTCGTTAAATTAAGGCACCTCCGTTCGACGAGCACTCGCCGAGGTAAGTCTGGGGGTTACGGCAGATACGGTCACCCTACACGCAGCAGACTCATTATGTAGGTCCCCACCAGGAATCTTCCAGCTAATAGTTAAAGCCTTTGACGACCTCAAGCATGTGACCTCATGGAGATCTCAACGGAACTTCCGACCCCCCTCCCCAAGGGCCGAGAGAATGGCTGCCAAGCCTGATTGGACAGCATTCCCCCAATCAATCGTGGGTGGAATGTCAGTCCAACACAATATTGCACATATATGCACCTCTTGCATGTCCCTGTATATCTGTCCATGCATGTTCACGTGTTTGGTTGGCCAGGTGAGCTCTGCCTCATCTCCATTAATCATCCCGTGACGTTTTGTAATTGTGAGCAAAGTGTGAATGGAAGTATAGTGCAAAACTTCAAAGCTCCAGTTTAACTGCTGGCCCCAAATGAATCGTGGGTATTTCAATTTGGGTATTTCAGAGACACCAATTACCCTGATAGCATATCTGTCAAGTATGAGAAGGAACTGAAACAATTTCATGAGAATGATTCAAGATTCGAACCCCCAACCCTGGAGGTGAGAGGCACCAGAGCAACCTACTTAGCTACAAAAACAGGAATAATTATTCTGGCAATTATGTAGCTAATTATCAGGTTATTTTACATTGCAGCTAAGGTTTGCTTATGCTGATTATGTCAGGGAGTGGTATGATAATTAGCGTGATCATAATAATTATTATCGGTATTTTTTTGGCAAAGCTGATTGCATTTAAAAGCAATGAACTTTCATTTGCTTTTTACTGAGACTTTTTTGGTGTTAAGCTCTTCATGCCGCCTTTACAACATCACAACCAAAGGCGGCAATACAAATTCCACGCGAATGTGAAGTACTCGGCATGATAAACCTGCTTCTGAGTCTATAAAAAACAGGAAATTTAGCACCACTCTGCCCGTGTCTATAGTCAGTCACCTGCTAAATCTGCGTTCTTTAACACGTATTTCACACTTTGCGGACATCAGTGCACCGTGTAATGCCGAACACCCCCGCTATATCCTCCTGTAAGCCGTTGCACGCCGAGTTCCGGTCCTAGCGCTCGGTGCTACCCATTTCTACCCATAACAAGGTATGGAGCAGTCGGCTCTGGATTAAACCTGTGCGCAAATGGGAATTGGAGCCGATTTTAGAAAAACCACCATGAATCCGGTTTTTCTCGAACTGAATCCCAGCCTAGGGCAAGAAGTCGTTAGCGCGTTTGCCTCTACTGAGTACTGATCCATTTTTTAAACCGATCAGCGACTGTAAAAATGCATGCCGGTTTGGCGCACTCCGTGCACATGGGAAGCAATCTACAAACGGCGTCAAGACGGACGTGATCCGAGGTTAATAGGCATCGCGGAAGGAGCGCTGGCGATCTCATATGCGGCCGGGGGGACCGCGGCACCCCGCATCAGGCTGGCCTCTCTCTGCCATATTCTCAGCGCAATGAAAATACTTTTTGGTGACTAGAAAATAAAAATAGCATAACGTTATCGCAGCGGCTTCCATGGGCGATCCGTTTTGCGGCGGTGTCAGGCTGCTGGAGATGAAGCAGGTGCCTGAGATCACGATGAGATTCTCCACAGGCGTCCGGGAGGCCCGGGCCAGCGCTGCGTTAAGCACACGGGGGAATGCATGAAATATTAAAGGATCTGTGTGAAAAATAGCGGCTTCGGCTCCCTCTTTGCACCCCAAATGTGTTTATTAATTTATGTTTTAAATCATAAGACTTTCATTTGGTGTGAGCAGTGCCAGGCAATAAGCGCGGTTTAAAAATTTAATGCATAAACAATATTTTTCTATTGAAATGTAACATGGCTCTTTGAACAATCCACCACTGGCAATAAATCAAAAACGGGCGAAAATTACATTTTGTATTTAACAGAATATGAACTCGGCCCTAATAAATGATATCTTCCTTTTATTTAATTGGCGTCAGCTAAGATCTAGCAGATTGCTAATAAAATTCAGGATTTCCATATTTAATGATGCATGCTTTTCATGGTGAATTTTACATTGGGAAATGTTGTCTTTAATGAACCTTAGAGAGCTGTCTAATAGGCGTCTCTTTTAACAAATGTAACTTCTCTCATTCTAAAGGTCTTTTGGTCAAATTTGCTGATTTAGACATATTTGCCCAATTAGTCTCTGCGGTTAGCAGAGGACTGGTGAGTGGCTTGTTAACAGAGTCCGTTTGTGAGTTTATTTTCACATTGTGTGTTTGTAATGCTCATATGGAACCCTAATCTCCACTCTAATGTTCTTCCAATAAGAATCTTTTAGTGTCGCTTTTAAAATGCACATAAAATGGAAGAAGCCATTAAACGTTTATTGTTTCTTTTTTCTCTTCGGTATTGTGTTTTATATATATCACATATTCACAAACATATTAAAAATTATGATTTTATTTAAATATATGTACATATAAACGAATAAAGTCATGTCCTTCTATGAGAATTCACAGCACATTTCAATAACAGTGCTACCTTTTCCCGGCATATATAAACAAGGCCGCTTCTCCCTCCTCTGGGAAAAATCTCAGTGTGGCTGTTTTCCCAAGAGGTTCTCAGAGAAACGGGGAATCATGACTGTCAGCTTCTATCTCACATCAGTAGCCAATGACTTTCCGGTACAGACGCTCGGGTAACGAGACTTAGGAACGGCTGACATTTTGGCTAATTGTACTAGACCCTCTGGCTTCCCCCTCGCCCTCCGACCGGGTTTGGTAGAGTTTCCGTCTCTGCAGTCGCGCCTTGAAACCCAAACGGCAGCCTACCTGAGCTTACAGACTTCTCAGGGCCGTAGCACAGTCAAATAAATGAATCGGACCTTTATGAAATTGCTGGTAAAAGTATGAAATAATACCATAGAGGATGAAGACGAATGATTGTCAATATAAAGCAAAATGCTATCCTATTATTATGACAATTCAAACCTGATCATTTCTTTAAAAGGAGAATTACCTTTATAATATAAAAAACATGGTCTAGTTCCCATTTACTTAGAGTGCAGCATGTAAACGATCTGTGTGGATTTATATTGCATATAATGGAAACAAAAACCACCCCCTTGGGAAAAACAAAAAATATATCTATGGGGGAGGGGCTGTCTGGGATGATCAGGGGGCTGCTGTTGTCGGTATCGATTGTTCTACCTGCCCCCAGTGTGGGTGTGCACATTAGTGTGGTCTCTTTTGTTACCGTAGCTACCTGGAAGAATTATGTCAAAGCTAGTGTGGCTTCGGCTTTTGAACGACTCCAAACAGAATGCGGCATTATTCTGTGGTACTGGGTCAGGAACAGAGGATATATCCCGCAGGAAAATGGTGAACACAAGCTTCGGGGCCAGCGCTTTGGTGAGCCGGCTTTCTGTTATGTTTGTATAAAAGGGACCAGTTCGGGGTGGACGCCCCCCCATCCATCATAATCATAAATATTCCCTCCTTATCTGTCCTCCAGGAGACCTGTTCCCGCCAAAAACCGGAGCAGGGCTCGGCTGGGGATGAGGAGCATGTGGAGAACTGCCCAGTCATCGGCGCTCTTTATAAGGGACAGAACCGGGCTTTGGCAGCTGAAACTGCAGCTCACGGCTGCCTGCCACGAAAACTGTGCGAAAAACGTGGCGAGAATTGATGGCGCTGAAACCGATGTATTCCGCGTCTTTTTGCCAAGACGGGACACGTGTAATTCCAGCTTCTCTCTGCTCCCGTTTGAATGCATTGCGGTATTTACTCGCCCGGCCCCCCCATGACGTTGTCTCCGTGGTATTTCTGTTACAGTAGCGTATACGTTCGGTAGGGAACAAGCGCTCCCGTAATCGTCAGGCACAGGAGGCAGCTAATGCACTTCCTGGCTTTTTGACTCATCTGAGCCTTGTGGGCTAAGGAAGGTCACTGGGGGGGGGTCTCTCTTCCAAGGTTATTGGATTTCATGGCCATTTGAAATTCCGCCTTTTAGCATGAAGACTCCTGCACTCTTTCTTCATGAATGCTACGGCGCCGAGCACCAGAGCTGCAGTGTTTTGGTTAAAGGTCAAGTGCCGGCATTACGGGGTCGTCATTCTGCTGTGTTTTACAGTTTCCTTGTTCTTGTCTCCAGTTTACCCTTTATCTCTCATCGCACTGGTATTTCTAAGAGCTACGGGGCTGTTCTGTGGCTCAGTGGATCCAGGCACTGTACCCGCGATCAGAAGGTCACCAGTTCCAATCCCATGATCAATAGAGCGGTTTAAGCACCGGGCCCTTAAGCGAGGACCTTAACCCCCAGTCGCTCCATGGACTGTCTGACCCTTCTGTCTTAAAAATCTACATTGTTTTGGATATAAATCTGATGTAATGTTCTTAATATAGTTTGTGAGTTCGATGCAGAACAGCACGGTGCCACAGTCAGGCATTCTGTATTTTGTCAGTTCACTTGCAGGTTAGTGGGTTCCTTCCTGTGGCTCCAAAACCCAGACTGACTATGACCCTGTGCTGGAGGTTCTGCCTGTTTATGCAGAGAGCGCCGTGTGGATCAGCGGCTCAGGATGCTGCGTCCGTCATCAGAAAGTAGTCGGCTCACATCCCAAGCTCGGCTGAGCAAGGTCCCTGTCCCCAGTCCCTCCAGGGACTGTCCGACTCCGCTTTCTCAAGTGTACCTCGCTGTGGATAAGTTTGTTAAATGCAAAAGTTTACTAGTCACCAATTTCCTTACATGCATATAAGTCATTTTTCGTAAAATAGGAAAGTAGGCATGTTAACAAGTTTGGTGAATATATCCGAAGATATATTAAGTATCTCCGCCACGAACCCGAAGCAGGGAGGCCCAGCACGATGACCGAAAGGGATTTTATAATACGATTATTAACAGCTAAGGGGAGAAAAATATATGTTCAGGAAAATATATAGTGAAGAGTGACCAAGCTGCTCAGCTCCTAAGTGATTTTAAGCCAGGGTGCTAACTGAGGAGGTAAAATATTCATCTTGTGGATAAGGAGATGCAGTGAGCATGCGACAGAGGATGGCACTGCAAGGTCTGCCCTGCCACTGCAAGGTCCGCCCTGCCACTGCAGGGTCCGCCTCGCCACTGCACCTTTCTGGGGTATCTGGTTCTGGACGAAAAGACACAAGGACATCGATTCTGAGTGTGCGAGACCGGCAGTCCCAGGAGGGGGAGCAGACTGCAGTAAACACGTTTTCTATGAAAAATTCATACGTGTGACATGTATAACAGAAAAGGCGAAGCGCTGACGTGAAATAGCGATAACACTTTACGTAAGTATGCAAAGTGCCCAGGCAGCATTCGCACCGCGCTGATGGAAAGTCACACGTTTACCGGTAATTTAACCTCGATTAGATGATTCTCCTGAGTCGGCGAATCCACAGTCACCGATGTCCCGGCTCATTACCAGAGTCCCTGCGTCTCTTTCCAGTTATACGTCTGTGGAGCACAACGTTCCCTTTGGAAGGCAAAGCCATTGTGACGCGTGAGGATGCCCATCTGCCCAGAGTTCTTCAGCGCTAACACAGTTGACTTGCTTAGACACGTCCAGTGGCCTGTCCGTAGAATTCTGCTCAGCTCTTCCGACCGATTATTTTTTCTTTGGGCTTTGCTCCTGTTGGTATATTCTTTTGTTTTTTGACAGTTAGGATAATATTAATTACTTTGGCCTTCCTTGGCTGGTTTAATTCTTAGCTTTGGTCCACCAAGCGAATGGTTTGAGGTCACTGGAGTACTCTAAGGGGGCCCACCATAACTGACAGCATCAAGAAAAGATATAATGATCTCAATTTGCCCCGAGGGTTTCATAACGTGTATCTGTCTATAACCTGATCACTACCCTGCCTTTGTCTCCATCCCAATAAAATTGCAGGTGATGGAACTGGAAATTTGGTAGGAATGAAACAAAACTAAATGACTCATTTAACAAAATCCTAAACACAGCATACCAGACACCTAAAATCTCAAGAATCCTCTAGGCTGACCCTAGTTAACCCTAACAAGCTAATTAGTCCATTCAGGGTCACCTGGGTTTCATTATCTTGAGGCATGTGTGGGCATGGTGCTGGTGATCAATCGCCATGGCAACATGGGAGCACACCCAACCCTTCCCAAAGCCATTACCGTACTGCCTGACACGGACTCCGTCTCGTGTGCTGCTCTTACAGATGCAAACACTAGGTTGATCATTCCATGACACGTCGCGGTTGTGGCTGGTCCCCAAATTCCTCTGGTCTCTCCTCTGCATTCTCGGGTGACTTTTATCACCCTCCTGAACTCCAGGGTGCTCAGGTTGCCTTCAGCAGCTGTGAGGGAGGAATATTCAGCCATCCAAAGAAATGACTGCAGCTTGATTCTTTAGGATAATCCACAATTTAGGATCAGCACAGATCCATGCTGATCCCAGCAGTTCAGTTACATACGACGAGTGATTTGGTCGCATTTGTCAGAAGGCTCACGCTGCCTTCCGCGCGATCAGTGCCGTCCTGTCACGGGCCGTCTGTGCGTGACAGGTCACTCCCGCTGATTCAGCCGGGTCCTCACACCCCTGAACACAGCCGGAGAACAACCTCCGTGCTTCACGTCGTGCGAGGGGTAGATCGCTGATGATTGCCGAGGCGGGTCTTATGTCAAACGTGGATATGAATGCTTGTCATCTAACACCCGTTTGCCGATCCGATATCAGGCAAGCGGCCTGTGATAAGACGTGATCATGTGACTGTCAGGCAGCTCTTACAGCGACTTGTGTTTTATAATAAACAGCAGCTGTGTGTGACAGCCATCCAAATGCGTTTCTACGTGTGAATGTTTGTTATAACCTTCAGCAAGGAATTCCAGGACGCAGTGTTCATGAAAGCAAAAAGTTTATTCATGTTTGAAACTACATATAACTACCACAAGGAAGACTTTTCAGTCCAGGGTGTAGTCTGGTTAAAAAGTAACACGAAACATTTTTAATACATTAGAATCACTGCCACAAATAATCTTTCCATGACTTTATCAGTTTTAGAATCACATACAATACAAAAAAAAGCAAAATTGGACCCTGTCAGACAGAGCTTGAATGTACATTTCTGAATACTGAAAACTCTATGCATTACAGCTGTTTTTTGTTACGTTTTTTTCTTATTTTTTGCATGAATTAGTAACAAGATGAGCAACATTCAAAATGTTTGTCCGTATGTACAACAGTTTAACTGTTTGGTGTTAATTCGTGGGCCCCACTCACCCCTCCCCCAGCCACAAATACTCTTTATCATCATCATCATCATAATCATTATTTTTTAATATTTTTTAAAAGTTGCAAGAAAGCAACTTAGTTTTCTTAAAAGATTAAAATATACATTAGATTACAGGAAGGGAAAGGAGGAGTTTATTACAAGATGCAGTCAAATAAACTAAATAAAATACAAAGTAAGAATTCCCAAAAAAACCGACATGGTAGTGATATTGTTCAGAGGTAGTAAGTGAGCACTCTAAGCTATAGAACACGCTGGAATTCTATTGGTTTCTATGAGTTTGCATGAGGTAATAAAGCTGTGTTTTGATTGGTGGAATGGATAAATACTCTTACGCTACATTATTTACAATATGTGGGGATGTTTTACGTGGCTGGTGTTGCCAGCAGGCAAAAAGTACCACATGGACTGTCGTTAGAAACACAGCTGTTTCCAGACATGGCCTCAAAGACATATAATGCTTAATATATTCACTTTATTATTTTTTTTTTGTTAAACCATGTCCAATTTAGAGTGTTTTTCCGACAATGAAATGCATGTATGTTTCATTCAGTGCCACTGCAAAGGGTCCGTAATGCATCAGAAACTGGTGGGTGTGAGCTAATACAAATAAAAAAAGAGGACCCCCCCTCCAAGCTGGCAGTAAATGTGATATTAGCCCTGTTAAACATGTGAATTAGCACACAATGGTCAGAAGCTGGGCTGTGAGTACTGCTGAGGGCCGGGGAACAAAGAATGATGGAAATGGACTTCAAAAAAGAAACAACAACCAACATGTAGGTAACAGGTCTACCAGCTCTTCTGTCTGTTTGTCGTCCCGTTCTTGTAGTAATCGCACAGACGTGATCCAGAAGGTGGTGCCTGTGGCCGTCCATTTGCCCGTCTTCAGGAAGGGTGGGGCGTGTTTGGATGCGGGTGTCCTTCTCGGTGGGTGTAAAAGGGGCCGCTGGAGAGCCAAGCAACAGCCTGGCCAAGGAGGGAGGTAATGGAGCTGGTCCTGGGGGCTTTCCAGGCTGCAGAAGAAATTTCCGGAACAGAGACTCCACTGGGCGTTGGCCTCCTTAACCCATTCTTCATGAAAATAAACGTCAGGAGGAAACACGCCTGACAATGTTCTGCTTTATATTATTTACATATATATACTGTATATATGTATGTTTGAGAAGCTGTCCTGGACGATGGAGGATGACTCCACCGTGAGAAGGTGAAGGCCTTTCCCATGAACAAGAAATCCTGCATGATGGTTGCTGTTTGTTGTCTGCATGTCTTAAGGGGGGTGGCGGGGGAGCGGCGATGACAACAGAAAAAAAGGTGAGCAACGCCGCAAATGATTGGCTCCCGCCGAGTTTGTCCTGTCTCTCTGGTTGGCCAGTCAGTGCTAGTCGGGGCTCTACAGCATAGGGATGGGGAGCGTCAGTGGGGAGATCAATTCGAGGTATCCGAGTGGACGCTCCCCGGCCCCTCTGTGGGAGAAATCACGGAGGACGGAGTGCCCGCATCCTGCCACCCTCCATTAGCCTGGCATGGGGAAGAGAAAGACACACAAGGGTTAATTACTGCAGGTGTGCCAGGAATTAAGAAACCGTGGCTATAAGAGAAAGGTTCCGCGTAGCCTGGGTTAACTGCTGCTACGCACGGGACAAACTGGTGTTTGTGGAGGTCAGAGAGAGCCGTGTGAGGCTACACAGTGGTTCAGTCACCAACAAACAACCAAATGCCAAAGCCCCAAGAGGAACCGTGCTATTAAAACAAAGGTACATCCATATAAATGGGTTAGCCGCATGTGGGAAGCGATTAAACAAAAAATAAACAGATAACAGCACAAATGAGTAATAAATAAAACAATGATAATAAAAATCAAAATCCAAATGAAAGTCCAACAGACTCCAAAAAAAAAGAAAAGAAAACGTGGCTAAGGATGATCTTAAGTGTAGTTTCCCCCACGTCTGTGTGTGTGTTCATGCACACGCCCGTGTGTGAGATCATCCGTATATTAATAGTTTAAGAATAAATAATGGAAAGGTGAATTCCCCCTGATGCAGTATTTGCCAGCTCCTCTGAATTACACTCGCGTCGCCAATGAGAGACTCTCTGAAACAAATTTGCCTGATGTCCGGGCCGATGGAAGCGATTGCTGAATCAATGTCTAATCAGATTTCTGCCGTGGCAGACAGCTTGTCGCTACATATTTTTATGTCAGTCAAGAGGAGAGAAGGCGTGGGGGGGCCCCAGCCAGGGAGCACTGAGTGGATGTGACGGGCTGTGCCTTTCCCAGGGAGCGGGTATCAGCTGGGCCCGAGCCCCGGCCCCCCCCGCACCTCGCCGACCTGGAAGGGCTGGCTCGCCTTCTGCCCGCACCAAAGTAAAAGGTTAGCATATGCTAATTTATTTATGGTACGGCTCTCTATGGAAACAATCGGTCTGCGTTAACGGGGGGTGGGGGGGGGCACTCGGGCAGGTATTTATACTACTGCTCCCTATGGAAACAACTGGTCTGTGTTAACGGGGGGTGGGGGGGGCACTCGGGCAGGTATTTATGGTACGGCTCGCTATGGAGGCAATCAGTCTGTGTTAACGTGTGTGTGTGTGTGGGGGGGGGGGTTTGGCTGGGGGGTGGACCTAGGGCAGGTAATTGGTGGAATTAGTATTTCGCTGATTTAGGATTCCAGTCCAGTCCAGGTCAATAAATAGAAGAATCTAGTTTCCAAGGCCGCGTTGTGTCCGCCTCGGGGAATTATGAGTAACCAGAGATCCGTCTCCCAACCGCCTTTAACTTTCCCAGCTTCCTCCCTCTTGCCCATGTCCTTTACATCTATGCCTTTCCCTCTCTCTCTCTTTTACAGATGCCACCAGGTGCTGTTTTGCTAACAAGTGTGATTTTTATTTTTGAGACTCGCCTCGCCGCGTCGCTCGGTAACGATCTGCGGCACGCGGCACAGGGAGAGAGACATGCCACGACGGCCCGCAGTTGCCGGCGGCGGGCACAGCGTCGCCATGACGGCCCTCGGCAGATCGCGAGCGGCACCTCGCCGCACATACATGCTAATTACTGCCACGGCCTGCTCTTTGAATTCACTCGTCTGTTTTAACGGGAAGGGACGCTCCCTTCTGAGTATGTGAACGCACTTCGCTGTGATTACACAGCTTTCAGTCATCGTAGGATTCCTCTAGGTTTTTTTAGATCAGGTAACGACAGATGACAGGATGCGGTGTGACGAGGTCAGTGTAGAATCTGATAAAATTATTTATGGCAGTCACAAATGTGTCACGCACGCGCTTTATGCATCACAAGGGCTCAGCCACGTACTAAAGCTGGATTTACAAAGAATATGTAAAATATACAAAATTAATATTTCCAAGGAACAGCTTTTATACCCGAAAGACGTGAAACCTTTGAGTAGCATGAATTTTTAAATCAACTGTTAATGCTATTTAATCATATAATAAACATAAATTCAAAGCTCAGCAATCTTTTACTTTGATTCAGTCCAAGAATGAATATAAATATGTATGAATATAAAAGTACATAAAAGTATATATATAATTTCTTATGACATGGTACAGTCATGAAATATTTAAAAAAATCTTTTATGAAAAAGCTATTATTTTTTCACTATATACTACTTTAAAGATAAATCCAGGTAAAGATATAAAAAACGTTGCTAATTTGAACAGAGGACAGATACTAAAACATATCCCTCAGAAAAGAAAAACTATCAGTAATTTACAATAAAATTATATTGTATATATATATATATATATATAGATTAATATTCTAATGCTAATAAGAGTTGTGTTAATTAGTGGTCAAGTAGATTCATAGTGAATTTTATTTTCTTCATTCCTTCTGCTTCTCGGCACTGCAGCATTTTATAACTGTAAAAATATAATTAAATTTTCATTAGTCTGCTTTTGACTTTAATTTGAATCTGCTGGTTAAGCCATTTGTATTCGCACTCTCTTCGGATTTTCTGATTACTTACAAATCTGAGCACTAAAATGTGTAAATCCTAAACTGAATGGTTTTTAACTCCAGGATTTTTAAACAGCAGGATTTTATAAAACCTTTGCAAAATGTTATTTGTTTTTAACTTATAGAAATTCATATCAAAAGATGCAATAAACAACAGTTTCCGAAAAGCCACTCCTGGGGAATTTGGACAGTAGCTGCGACTCCTGCAATGTTTCTTAGCGCCTGGCTCCGCCAAGGCCTCTTCCTGTGGGCTCAGTAACGCGCTCCCGACATGAAGGGTAAATCCTGCCGTTAAGCACACCGCCGGTAAATTGAGGAAGGTGTCGCACACAGCAGAGACGCGCCGGTCAGGTAACCTGCAGCAGAGAGCGCCTGACATGCGATGATGAATTGCTGTTGAGATTAATCTGGCTTACTATTAACTTGTTAGGGCATAACCAAAAAATGGCATGACTTTTCAAATTAAGC
This sequence comes from Gnathonemus echidnorhynchus, assembly GCA_026776725.1. NCBI lineage: Eukaryota > Metazoa > Chordata > Actinopteri > Osteoglossiformes > Mormyridae > Gnathonemus > Gnathonemus echidnorhynchus. Next base: position 2,180,863 of record JAODJU010000040.1, on the reverse strand, counting down.
CCGGGAGTATGGCGATGAGAATCGGAGCCGCCTTCCCCGGGATACAGCCCGGGGGGGCTCCCTTGCCACAGTTCATCATGGGGGAGGCCCCTGACAGCAATCTCCCATCCAATTGGTTGTCCCCTTGGTTCCGTATCCCATCGCAATGCACCGAGTCATCTTCCATCAAAACCCTGCTGTCTGACAATTCGTTGGTGTGCCCAGACGTGCCCCTTCGCCCGCCTATAGTGGGCGCTGCTGAAGTGGCCACCCTCCTAGACGAATGGGCGGCGCATGGCCTGCGGATGACACAGAAAATGGGCACGCAGGAAAAAAAAATGACCTGCGCTTGCACTGCAGCATTTTAAGTGGGTTGATGCAGGAAATGCACACGGCGAGCGCTAAGCTGCATGCTAGCACGTCGCTATCTGCTCAGTTCCTGTTCCCCGGTGTGTGTCTCTAACACCTTAAGGAAACTATCTATTAGAAAAAGGAAAAAAAAAAATCAAACAGAAGCAGTGCAAAGCCTTTAAGTCACGGCAGAGCCGTCGCTGTCACTGAAGACGACAGACACTAACGTACTACCCTCTGATAATGCTGATGGAAAGGTGTCAGCATGTATTCCCATCCTGCCCCCACGCTGCCTCCCCCCCAGATAAATTAATCTGCACTCTAGTGGTTTCTGATTATGCACCGTTTTATGAAGAAGTGAGCGGGCGAGCGGCGGTGAGGGAGCGGCTTGGCGCCTCTTAGTGGCTGCGGGCGATCGCATCATCGCGGCTCTGCGTTTCATTGGCACTGATAAAAATGGGGCAAATTCTATGAGACGCTTCAAAACGGCTACATGAAAGCAGAGACGCGCCACTAAAAGGACTTTCATGGCTTCTCGCTGTAGGTGCGACGGCGATGAGCGTGAAGAGGCGGTGTGCACGCCCTTCATGTCGCCTGTGTGCTCACGCTAAATGCCGCTGTCATCCTCGCATCAGCTGCTCTGCCTTCCGGGCCAAGGTGTGTGTGGCGACTTTTGTCACCATGACGACCATATGGGCCGGGGCCTCTCGCCCTGGTGGGCCCCGTGGGGTGGAGCAGAGCCCCGACGCCTCCCCCAGCACCATAGCCGGGCGGAGGGCAATGTGGTGAAGTAATCTTTCACGTGTTCTTTTATTTGATCTAGATAAACGACTAGCTAGCAGAGGAAGCAGCCAGGCCCCTAACCCAGAGGGGGCTGGATCGAAGCCTTCCCCCACTAAGGGGGCAGTGCGTGGCCCTGTGGGCCATCGGAAGGTCGCTCTGTAATGACGGCTGAGCCTGTGCTCAGACCCCAAGCTTCACTCTCACCTGTATGTGTGTGAGTCTTAAAAAAAGGAGAGAGTGATGGGATACGCAGAGAGAAGCATTTCAGAGTATCTGTACAAATGGCAAATAAAGCTGCATTTCAAGAATCATAATCCGAGTTAAATCATCCCAAAAATCTACTCTATATTCATATAACCATCCATCCATTTTCATGGCCACTTCTCCTGTGCAAGGTCACTGTGTTTCTGGTCATGCGATGACAGCAGCAGGGCGGACTTACGTTCAGGCCATGTGGACTGTACAGAGAGTTCCCCCCGAGGCTGTCATTGTATCCTGCCGTCTGACTGATAACATGACGCAGGGTATCCACCTGGAAGGAGAGAGAAGCCCCGGTCAGCCCTGACAGGCCGCCCCCACGCCTACCACCACAGAACACCTCCTGGGACGCGACGTGGAGCACAAGCGATGAGAGACGAGACCACATGGGGACTGCTGGGATGGGGATGGAAGTCTCCACTCGGCCCCATGCACCTGGTGCACCTTCTACGTTCCCTAGCTCCGGACAGGGGTGGAGCCAAGCCACCAGAGGCCAGGCCTGAGCCAGGCTCCTCCCCTTTAAGGCAGGCCTCAGGCAGCCAGAGACCGGGCCTGAGCCAGGCTCCTCCCCTTTAAGGCGGGCCTCCGGCAGCCAGAGATCAGGCCCAAGCCAGGCTCTTCCCCTTTAAGGCGGGCCTCAGGCAGCCAGAGACTGGGCCTGAGCCAGGCTCCTCCCTTTTTTAGCATGGGACCCAGGCAGACAAACCTTTCTTTGGAAGCCTGTGATCCAGAAACATATAGACCATTCCTCGACATTTCACAGACGCTCAAACCGACAGACACACATACAGACACAGACCGGTGAAGGCACACAGACACAGGCACACACAGGCAGACAGCTAAACAAAGACATACATACAGACAAAGTTAGACAGGGAGATATAAGTAGACAGACAGACATAGCTATACATACAAATACAGGTAAATAGACAGATAGGTAAACAGACTGATAGACAAACACATAGAGACAGGCAGACAGACAGATACAGGTGGACAGACTGGAAGACAGACAGAGGACAATAACCAGTTACCAATTTTTAACCCCATTCCAACAGTTAACCTGAACTGGGACTTTTTAAAACAGAAAATGAAGTTACTAAGAAAGGGACAATATCCCCTCAATATTATATTTTATTGTCTTTTGTAAAATCAGTGCCCACAAAGACAGTAGAAATTACATAGACACACCGACAAACTCACAGACTGACAAACACACACACACACCGACAAACTCTCTCTCACACACACACACACACACACACACACACACACACAAACCGACAAACACAAACACCAATACACACATACACCGACAAACTCATATACACACATACCGACAAACTCAGATACATATATGTACCGACACACGCACACACATGGAGACAGGCACACACCAACACATGCACACACCAATACACGCACACGGACACACGCACACACTGACATATACACAAACGCTGGACACTTCCCTACATGGGGTCATAGCTTAACAGTCATTCACACTGAGTAACCAGGCACAGGCACATACATGTACACAGACATGTATAAATATGTCATTATATATACATGCAGGGGTGGACGCACACACAAACACACGCAGTTACACATTCACGCAGAAACACGCAAATGGCCGCACACACACGCAGACATGATGCGAGAGGGGTGGGAACAGCGGCATGATGTGAGGAAAGGCCACACGAATGACGGCGATGATGGGCATGTCACATGGAGGCTGCTGGGCCGGTCCCCGGGAAAACCCCCACGAGCATTTCCGCCAGCTACCTCCAGGGGGCCTAACTGAGCTAATTTTTACATTCTGCCATCTTTGTTTGGTTTTTACTCATTTGCCTCCCCTCCCCATCCCACTTAAAAATATGACATTTCCAATCTGCCCGTCACTGGGCGCTCCCTCTGAATCGGAGCTGACTGTGAAATGGAGGAGGGACAACAGCGAAGACGGAAACACGACTCGGATGGATAAGGGGGGGGGGGGGCAGGAGGATGGCCCAGAGAGGTTGGGGAAACGCCGCACACCCGATTCCAACCCGAGAGCTCAAGTCAGAGCCAAACGCTATCACAGCATAGTCACCTCAATGGAGTCTGAACCAACACTGCAGAAGTAAGATGCCAGCACTCACAAACTGTTTTATACTCTGCTTCCTCCAATGAAGAGTTTCCACTGGACAGATTTTCACTGCATTACAGTGATTTTTAAAGTTTAATGTTTTAAGTCTTAAAACGGGCCGAGGCAATTTGGGGTGGACCAGATTTGAACTATCTGTCGTAGCCAATGAGAGTCTTCAACAGCGGACTGGCGTGATAGGCGACCAATGGTCCGCGTTCTGAGGCGGGGCTATTCCTGGACGCGGACGGCCCCCGGGGTTTGCTCTTTGCTCCGGACTGCATTGTCAATGGCTCAGCAATGGCAAGGCTTGGGGGGGGTCTCCGTCCGTGTCTCCTACCTGTGACTGCACATTGGCGCCAACTTGTGCCCCCTGGTAAGAATCCCCATTCAGATTCTGCATGCTCATGAACATGTCCCCCGAGTTCGGCAGGTTAAACGAACCCGAAGAACCTGCAAGGGAAAGATGCAGGGGGCTGAATAACGACAGAAGGCAGAGACAGACAGGACAGAGGCGCGGCGCGGACCGGCGGCGGCAGGCGCCCACAAGGGCGACGACAAACAGAGAGAACACTGGAGAGAGAAGGAAAGCACCATGGGAACATCCCAACAGAGATTACACAGGTCCTCCACAAAGAAAGGAACAGGAACCAACACAACGCAAATCACATGACAGGCACAGAGATCCGACACGGCCTCAAGGCTCAAGCTGTGAAGTGTTTCACACCACCACCAATCCCATATCTAACGTCAGAGGCTGTGGGGTGGGGGGTGGGGGTATCGTATACCAATGACACGGACAGTAAGAAGCTTATTAAAAGTCCAGTACCAGTGAACATGTTGGTTAAAAGAGTGTTTTTGCTCTCTGCGGAGTCCAGCTGAAATTCTTCATCTTTCATCTGGAATCCTGGGCACAAGAGAAGGGGGAGCACTTCAAAGAACCGGACAGGTCGCCTGTACCAACGTAACCGCGTCCACCGGCGCCACGCACACACCCTCCCGCCCATCCCAGACACCACTAGCCTGGGCTCTGTCCTGCCGGCTGGGCTCGAACGAGGAGGGGTCAGGTGGGGCGGGGGGGAGTGGTTTCAGGAGACTTTGTGATTCTCCTTCTCTCTGTTCTTTGGCCCACAAGCACTAAATGTGAGCTTACCCATGTTGGGGGGGCATGATATCTATTCTGTCTGAGAACTTTTACTTGTGTGGTGCATGATGTGGGTGGGGGGGGCGACAAGGCTGCTGGAATGTAGGGAGCTCCATCAGGGAGTGTCATTTTTTTTTTGGGGGGGGGGGGGGGGGCGGGGCTAGCATGTGGAACGGGAAGGCCCAGCCTACCGGAGTTGGGCGTGGTGGGCGAGTTGGTCTGGTTGTTCTGCACAGCGGCGGCCACAGCATGCGCGGCCGTCACAGCCGTCTTGGCGGCGTACAGGTTGGCCTCCTCCTGGAACTTGCCGATGTTCTTCTTGTACCGGATCCGCTTGTTGCCAAACCAGTTGGATACCTGGGGGACAGTATGGGAGAGTGGGGGAGCGGCGTCAGACGTCAAGCCAGCGGATGTGCCGAGCGGCTCGACTGCCTCCGAATGTCAGGTTAGGGCCTGTCAAGCCGACAGTGCCAGGCCGCGCCGCGCGATCCACCAGGCCGCGCGATCCACCAGGCCGCGCGATCCACCAGGCCGCGCGATCCACCAGGCAGCGCGATCCACCAGGCCGCGCGATCCACCAGGCCGCGCCGCAAGATCCACCAGGTATGCCGCTAATTACGCCATAATCAGGAATCACCAATGCAGCGCTCCAGGCTCTGGGGCCGCTGCGTAGCCGGTACACCGGGGGGGTGCTCATGTGCGACAACATGCTCCCGCCCCTCAAGTTTGCCTGCCGCTTGTGACGCGGCCCGTGTCACTCAGCTAAGTGGCTTCTGGATCTCTCTGAGGAACCCGCTAGTCTCCGATGCTGAAGGGCGCGCATTCGGGGTTGTGCGAGTAAGCAGAGTGGGCGGCTACGCTGTGGACTGCTCCGTGCTGACACGTGTGTGGCCGCGTGTCCGTTATCTGCCCGAACCATTTGGGTTTGCTACCCATTTACACTTCGGCTGTGAGGACCCTGGGAATCCCAGAAACACGCTTCCACTTTGACTGATAAACGTGCATGTTTGTCAGTGTTCAGAGTTTCATTGGTTTTATGTGATCAAAGTGTGTCAGAATGGCCAGTCACCTGTGTGTAACACATTTAATAATTTAAAAGTCGATGATGGGATCAGCAATAACAGGGATAACAGCTATACACTCTTACCTTTATTTTCAAATACATATTTTAAATAAAAATCAATCATTTTGTTTTGCATTCTAATCTACATTGATTTTAGATCTCTTTGCTCTCTGTACGTATTAAATGCATCCTATTCAAAGTATTAAACAAAACAGTTACACCCTGTTAAAAATCTATTACTGATAGAACAATGCGTGCATGTTACAGCCCACACCTGAATATTTCATTTATGTAGTCATTAGTGGAGAAAAAATAGAATAAAAACAAATATATAATAGGTTGTTACAAATTAACATTTACGTTTCTGTGGAATGCGTGAAATAATCTGAAAAATCACACTTACATTAGCACTGCAGTGTGTCGCACAGTATTTCGCTAATTATTCTGCTTTTAATTGCTTCCTCGCTTGCGTTTTGACAGCCGTCTCTCCCCCAGCCTCCTTTCTCTTAACGCAGCTTCATTTAACTCCTGTCCCCGTGCGCACGTTTTAATGCGCGCGGCGCCCGACGCGAGCCCGTTCGCGCGCCGTCCAATCATTTCCACCCCGCGAGCCTCCGCACTTCTAAATCTTTAATATCTATGCAATTAAAATTAATGACCATTCGGGCAAAGCTGGCGCTGCCGGTGTATCCTTGACATCGGTTGCATGATGGGTTTACCTAGAGGTTAAACTAACAAGTGGAGTTTAATTGGACACAATGAGCAGCCCAGCGAACATCCTTTTTACTTAGTCGGCTAAGAGCAGCTTTTCGCAGCATAAATTGGCACAAAGCCCCCCTCTGAACGGAGAAAGTAAACCTGGAGCGGGGAGAGTGACCAGCTGACCCTTTATGAAGAAGTTCAGAAAAATCCACGGACGACGGGAATAACGGCTCCGTGAAGGGAGCCGGATCTTACGGCTCCGATCTTTTCAGGGGGCGAGGGTGACTAGGTTTATTTGCGAAATAATCACTAAAATAACGATAGGGTAAGATCTGGATCCGATTCAGACTTAGACATCCCACTTTTATTTTCATTTCGCACGTGTGGACTAGGGTTAGCGGCACTAAATTACTCGTACTGCCAGACTTAATGTCAATGATCTGCACCGTAACCATTATACAAGGTGACGCCATTTCCATCTGCTGTGTCAGGTAGTTTACTCCTTTGATTTTACCCGCTGTATGAAATGGGTTACGTAAATAAAGTTCCTTTGCCGTGAAAGCAATTTATGCACCTCTTTATATTATAAAAAACTTTTTGTTTAATAATTCTTACAGTATTGGTTGTAACAATCTTATATTAAAACGGAAATATAAATAGACCAAATAATTAAAGACTGTACCCCTGGCAGCAGCACCGTCAGTAACCTGCGCGAGGCCGTGACGGAGACAATAAGCCCTCGCACAGAACTCTGAGGTAAATGAGTGTGACAGCGATGTGCATGTCCCCGACAGACCTGTTAACTCAGGGCACAGAGATAATTAATGCATAGCGACCCGTTAATCAGATCACAGAACAGAGATAATATTACAGAAATACAGACTTGGACAGTTATTTCTTAAAAGAAAAGTGGTATGGGTAAGTTCAACTCCCTCAGGGCCAAGACCAGGAGAACATTATAACCATAGTATATGACCGCTTCTTACCTAAACAAGACAAAGAATGAACCACCATTTTCTTTAAAATACCAGTGTGTGACAAGCTAAAAAATGTTGCCATGTGGATACTACAAATATCATAAACTACCACCTCAAAATGATGAAGCATCATCGATACATTTTCCCAAACTGCGTATCCAGTGCAAGATTGCAGTGCACCCACTACAAGTAACTCAGTGACACCAATACTCCTAAAGCAGATGATTTTCGGCAGTGAGAAGAAACCAGGGAACCTGGAGAGAACCTGCATGATACAGGGAGAAGGTACAAACTCCACAAGCGCAGAGCGGGCAGGGATTCAGCCTTCTGTGCCTGGAGGTATGAGGCATCACAGCTACCCACTGAGCCCCTCTTGAAGCAATAAGGTGAGACCATTTCTCAAAGAGTGCCATGGTCCTTTCTATAAACGGCTGAGCAGATCATGCAGAAGAAAAACAGCGGAAAGCGATGCCACTGACAGGCGTTTGCTTGGAAGCTTTTCCCAGGCTGACAGGTGGTAAGTCTTCTAGAGAATGCGTCCGTCTACTCTGCTGCTACGTCATATTGCGAGTCATGGCGGTGCAGTGGTTAACCTCTAAGGCTGGGGTTCGAGTCTCCATCATGGCTCCATGTGTGTGGTTATTTGCATGTTCTCCCCATGTCGTTGTGGGGTTTCTTCCGGGTCCAATTCCCCCACCCCCCCTGTCCAATTGAATGGGAGTTGTGAAATTGTCCATTGGTGTGAATGGTGTGTGTGTGTGCCTTGTGATGGGTTGGCGTGCAATCCCGGGTTATCCCCTGCCTCGTGCCTGTAGCTTCGAGGATAGGCTTCAAACCCCGCAACCTTGAACAGGAGAAACAGGCACAGAAAGTTGATGGTTGGTGAGCCACCAATCCCGCAGGCAACATCATCCCTGGCTGTGCCTCCAATGGTGCGTGCTAACATCAGAACACTTGGCTACGGGAAGAAAACTCATCCAGGTTCCCCGTGCGTCATGGAAGACTGGGCTGGCGATGCGTCACCTCTTAAACATCTTGCCCCCATGTCTGCTCCCTGACTGGAAAAGGCCGTGGAACCACACTCAGTAATGCACCGCCATTTCTGTCTCATCATGGGTCAATAATTCTCTCATCATTTAAGGAGAATGGATGTTCCTTCCACCATCTAAATAGCGCTGGAGAATAATTCCATCTTTGGGGACCACCTTAATGAAAGCTCAAGCCTTATTTCTTAATTAGAGAGGGTAAAAATAAGGTGGTTCCAGTGTTGTGGCTTCTAATTCTGTCAATAATGGAGTGGAATTCATTAATCCTTTACATGTTAACCTTAGGCATTGTCCCTCTGAAAGTGCAACAAGTTAAAATATCGATAAGTGCCGTTCATTATAAACACACATACCCGGAGAGCGAGAAGCACATCTGATTGAGAGTCCCTCCTGAGATTTGAGGCCTTGTGTCAGTTAATAATTGTAAGCATAACCCTGCCCTCAGACCCAGTCAGTCATTCATGCTGCTTAAAGTGTGTGAGCAACATAAGCCAAGCAGAGGTGTGAAACCTGATTTCTTTTTTTAAAAAAACTGTCCCACAAAATCTGGCATCTTTGTAAAGGGAAGCATTAGCTGTGACAGAAGCTCCACTTCTTGGGGTCACATTGGGAAGCTGTCTATGACAATCCCAAACCCAGCTCCTCCCCCATCGCCCAATGAATAAGCATTTCATCCATTTCTCAAGTGTTCATCTTCACCTGAAGGTTGGAATACTATGTAGCCAAACGTATTTGGACACCAGCTTGTCGGACGTCTCATTCTAAAACCCGGGGCATTGATATGAAGTTGGTCTACTCTTTGTTGCTATAGTAGACTCTATTCTTCTGAGAAGGAATTCCATTAGATGTTGGAACATTGCTGGTGGGATTTGCTGCCATGGTCTCTTCCTGTGAGTGTGTGTCTGACCATTTCACCAACAAACTCCCACACAGCTCCACTTCACGATCCTTTCATATGCAGCTGACCAAGACAACTCCATCAAGGCAGAAATTCAATTCAACAAACGGACTTGCTAGAAAGCTGCCATGCAATGATGGTGCCAAGTTGAAGGTCACTAACTCCATCCTTTCTGCTGTTAGTGTTTGTTGCTGGAGAATGTACAGTAGTTTGACCCCTGTGTCAGCAATGGGTGTGGTTTAATTAACCAATTCCTCTAAGCAATTAGGGTGTGTATACAGTATACTCCAAGCCAGACAGTGTATTCTTATTGCTTACATTCCCCTTATCCTCTCAAACTAAACAAACATAGATTTAACTGAAGGATGATATATTCCATGTGTATTGCACAAAAGCATTGCAGTGTCGGATTGGATTCTTCTTTATCCATTTCTTTACAGATGAAGAAGAACTTTGATTCTTGGACAGCAAAGAGTGGACTAGTTAGTGGCCAGCACCATAACGGTCTACTGGCGACTCCAGCCATTAGGAAACGGTGTCCCCAACACCTCGACATTAACCGAGAGTCCAGCCATCCACTGACATGCCATCTCCTCCATCTCCAGTAGGTGTGTGACCGTAATTATTAACTCAGCCCTACTGAGCCAATTCTGCTTCCATCCCATTCTCCGGTCCCAGAACCCAGCTGTGGCCTTTCTCAAAATCAATTATTCTGACGGGAAAATTAAGACTGGGGCCCCGATTCGATCCCGCTGACACAGTGAAAAGCCTCAACTTCAACTAACGAGTTTTACCAGCACGTCGACTGGCCGTCTCTCTCTTGTCATGCCAGGAATGAGACAAGCCCAGTGCAGAGACCAAGTGACATGGTCCGAGTTTGACGTTCAAACTGAACCAGGACCGGAATCTGCTCTGCAGCTGGAGATACCTGATGAGTGTTTGCAGTAGGAAGCTCTGCTGACGTATGTCTGCAGGCGTGTTAATATTTCAGGCCCATGCTTTTGGGCGGGGACTCTGGCTGTCCTGCTTCAGGGATTCTGGGTGCAGAGGTACCTGGAGATACACGGCTACTCACAAGAGCCCATCTCTATGTTTGCTCTCACGTGCTGGACAGATTACGGCAGAAAACAAGCAGCAAGCATCACAGCTGGCTCTGTAAACCCAAGAGGACTGGTAGTTGTACCTTTGAGGTAGGTGCTCTGTATTTAACCTCCTTATCCTGGCCCAGAAGACGTCTGCCAATGAAGCCAATGGACCTCCCCAGATTTCATCTGTAATTGTTTGGACACATGACGTCATAGATCCGGTACTGGAGGCTCAATTCAGCCAAAACACACGAATCCAGTGGCTCTGTTGCTCAGACTGCCCGTGGATGGATATCGACGCACATAATGTAGGCTGTCGCACAAGCCACACCCCCTGGGCATGCCGTAGACCGCGGAATCGTAACAGAGGGTTCGTTAGACCAAACAGGCACAGGTGCTCCTTGTTATGCGCTGTCTAACCAGCTCTCAGGAAACATGAGGGAAGAAAAAATGAGACACCACTGGAGATTTGGTTGGTGTGTTTCTCCTTCACTTGTATCTGATGTGAATTTTTTTATTTGTTCACAGAAATGGCTGGTAACCCCCCAGCTCCCCCCGTTTGCCACATGTGTCACTTCTGGCCCTGATCTCCCCCCCCCCAAGTGTAACACAGATGCATATTAATATAATTCTCCTATTATTACACCAAAATGCTGATCCACACTGGGGGGGTCACAGTGCTAAGACACAGTCATCCACGCCCTCGGAGGGGGGTGTCATGTCTACCATAATCCGCCCCTCCATCACCAGAAAGAATTTCAGCTTGTCTCGTCACACTGTCTACAGGGCCCTTGTTACAGAGCTTCAGGTGGGGGTGGGGGTGGGGGTGGGGGTGGGCAAGCCTCTTAATCGTCTGTTTAATCTTAAATGGTGGTTCTGGTTTACCAGGAACCCCAAACGGCCGGGGGCTTATCTGGGGGGTGAAAAAATCCTACAGAACCGCAGGAGGGTCCATGTTACAGCCTGCGGTCCGAGGATTTCAAAGCCAGCTTATCAGATGAGATATTCATCCTGAGGACATTGTATGCGGACAGCACCATCTCGGCAGGTACCACTGAGCTCACACCTCCCGGCCCGGGGCGTTAAATGCTGCCTCCGTCCTCTGAGGAGTTTGCGAGTTCCCCTCGGGTCATGTGGGATCCTCCGAGTGTGTCCAAGCTAACGGACCTTTCTAAGCTGTGCGTGTGCCTGTTCTGAACTGGCATCCCATCCTGGGCGTACCCCCGCCTTGTGCCTTATGCTGCCTGGGATAGGGTCTAGACACTGCCCCCCCCCTCACAAACCCCACTACCCATACCCACCCTCCCCTGACCATTGTAAGTGGTTAAAAATGGATGGATGGATGGATTTGTGGATTTTTGGGAATAAACAACTAATCCAACTTAGCAGGTAGACGCAGATATATATGTCCTCCCATCTCATGATAACATTGAAATAATGCTGCAGATACACCCCCCCCCCCTACCTGACATGACTCTTTCCTTCCCTCAGGATTTTCTGCTACACCCAAGCAGACACACATGGCGACTCCT
>JAODJU010000040.1:2150175-2162064 GCA_026776725.1 Gnathonemus echidnorhynchus | reverse complement strand
GGGGGGGGTGAATGTTCAGTTGCAAGGTTGGATGAACATAGTGTCAGAAAGTGGCACCTGACCATAACAAAGATTTTTCACCAAACAGTAACAGGCAACGTACCATACCGAAACAATTAGTATACAGGAGTTAAGTCCAAGAAACTATGCTGTTACATGTGCCCTAAATGTATTTGTTTCAAAGGTTTTGGAATAGAATAAAATAAAATATCAAAACAATCCATAAAAAGGTTTCAGTATCCCATATAGGCTTACACAATGCCTCCACTAACAGAGTGAGACTCTGTGACACAGTAACCTCCTGTGACAAAGTGACTCTCTGTGACACAGTGACCTCCAATGACATAATGACTCTCTGAGACACAATGACCCCCCAATGACACAGGGACTCTAGGTGACACGGTGAACCTGACCAACATCTGCCCTCAGCTGTGTATGCTAACAGAAATGCTGGCAAAATCTCTGGATACATTGCGAAAATCCCACCTGAACATTCTGATCCTGAGCACTGAACCTTAACAGGAACAATGACCCTCATCTCATCCGTACATGGGCAGCAACAGAAAATTTTAAAACAAATTAAAGAAACTCAGTGTGTCATTAATGTCTGTGTGACCCAGATCATGGCTTGAAGGAGCACGGACGTGGCGGTCCTCATGTCACCAGCGTGTCCCTGTCACTCGCGCCACAGCCCTCCTGCTGTTTTTTATTTACACGGCCCGTTGCGTGTCAGATGTAGAGGGAGAGGGTGCACGGTGATGACATCCATGAGCTGACAGCCGCCGGCTACCGTGTGCCGGTTTGGCTATCTGCCACTCCCCAATCTGGGTGCTCCCCGCCCTGGGGCCAGGTGTCACTGGACAGGGTACGCATCGCCAGCTTCCCCCCTCCTTCAGGAGGGTCAGAGTGTGGTTAGGGAACCCCGTGGGTTCTCCTGAATCGGTGGTTCTCCGCCAAGTCCTAATTTTCTCCAATTTGGCACCACCTGTGTGACTGAGCCCAGGTAAGCTGGTAATTAAAGTTAAATCAGGTGTGTGGGCAGTGGAGATGTGAGCTGGCTTGGGGAGGGGAGGGGAGGGGAGGGCCCCCCCTCCCCCCATTTTCAGTGGTCATGCATGCATCATGCCGGCAAACGTCAATTTCCCTGCTGGGGAAAAGCTATTTTCCTTTGTTTCCCTGCACTCTTAATGAAGCAGAGGCTCACTATCGGCCCTTGGATAAGGTCTGTATTGCTCCAGACTTTAATCAACCTCCTGAATCTTTGCTCAGGCCTCCTGATGATGCAGCCCTGCTCTGTGGCCCCGGAGACCCCGCTCATCATCCCCAGTTCTCTCGCCTTGGTTATCGAGCACTCGCCTCCTTTTTCTTTCGCTTTTCCCTATAATCCCACTCCTTCCTTTCATCCTCCTATCTTTCACTTGAATTTTAATTAGCCGTCACCCAGCACACATTCGCACCTGCACCTGCGGCCTCAGATAACGCTGCGTGGTGCCGCCGGGAGATGGGGGCGAGGGTAGTGGCGACAGTGGCGACGAGAGGAGATCCTGGAATGTAACGATTACAAGAGCGGGGGGTTTAAATTCAATAACCTACCCGTGATTCAAGGGATTTTCAACAGCTCATTAGGGCTTCATTAAGATATGGTGAATGAAACGGTAAGGAGATTAGCATAGGTAGGCGATGGCGCCGCCCCCTGCTGGTGGACCTCGAGTGAGCCAGTGGTGCCGTGGCCCACCTCGTCCGAGTCCTGATATGGTGGCGTCACTCGGACAGCGGCCATCGGATGTAATGGCGTGAAAGTGGTGGATGAATGAGCTCATTTGTGCTGCTGACACCGGCCTGGGGAAAGGGGGGGGGGTACCACTGCTGGGTTGAGCCAAAAACAGCCCAGACGAGTAAACATGGCCCAGCTCCACAGGCCTGCATGCCAAACTCACAATCCCATTTTACATAAATGCAGTTTACCCCTACCACCCCCCACTACACAGGGTGATACTCAAAGCTAACAGAAACAATAGAATACTATTAAAACAATAATTACACTAAAAGGATAACACTAAAAGAATAACACTGAAAGAATAACACTAAAAAATTACACCAAAATAATAACACTAAAAGAATAACACCAAAAAAAAAACAATAACACTGATCTTGCTGCACAATTTAGAGGCATCGTTTTTCACTGAGCCAGGGAATTAGATGTTACACATTTACTCACATCCATATAATACCATAACAAACAAGTTTGGCTGATTATTCAATGAATTAATGCTAGGACCAGGCTGTGTTCGAGACTGCTGTGTCAGGTATATTACAACACCGTGGCTCATGGCAAATCCACCTTGCTGAGCTGGCTCATGCCCTCGATCTGTTTGGGCTACGTTGAGGGGGCACGCAGCCAGGGACCGGGGCTGGGAGGGAGGGGTACAATGCTTCTCAGTCAAATGGAAGTAGGTGAGGGCTTTTTGTTCAAACTCAGACAGTAAAAGGCTACCTGTATCCTTCCCAGTGTTTTTACCAGTTTCCGGTGCACCGTGCTGTGGAAGAGGGAGTGGCATTATGAGAAAATGAACCTGGCTGCTTTGCGGCCTGTATCACTCTGGGTCACTGGACACAATAAAACCATTTTTATGGGGTCTTCTGGGGTATCCTTGCCACAAGGCTCGAACCCGTGTCTCTAGCATAGGACGTGCCAGAAGCTGAATGCCCTAAAGTACAATTTAATCTGATTTAATGTCAGATAGGGCTCTGTCCACAGTCTGGGCTCTGCCCATTTCATTCCCCCGCATCAAACTGATAGATTACAAGCATAAATTTCAATAACAAGCTAAACTATTCATAGTAAAAGATTACAGCAGTTGTAAAAAAAAGTGTGAACTGTTAGTAGCTGGGGACAACGGAATAAACTTTGAGAAAGTTGCTGTAATACATAATGAAGCATGTCAGGGTCAGTGTTACAGACCCCAGCTTATTCTGGCCCACATATCAGAAATCGAGATAATTACAGAAACCCCCCCCCAGACAAAGACCTGACATTTTAAATATATATACACATTTCTCGCTGGTGAATTCTCGCAGTTTATTACTTTGCACAAAATGCAGCTGCGTTTTCCCCCAGTTAATAACATTTTCGATTAAAAAGCAGCGTAAACTCCTCAGCATAATAACATCCACAAATAGGATTTGCGTGATTAAATCTGCAGCGTGCAGTAAAGCTGACAGTATTCTTTAGCGCCTTTGCAGGCTTAGCAAGAGGCTTCTGTTCTGGACCGCAGATGCCGCCCGTCGTATATCAAAACACCAACTCCGGCCTGGTAGAATCCCCCACCCCCAAAACACCAACTCCAGCCTGGTGGAATCCCCCACCCCGAAGGAAAACCTCACCTTGGCCTGTCGCTGGCGTGATCAAGTCACTCTACATCACCAGGACTTTAGTCTGAGGCGGCCTACAGGAAGCTTGCCTGCCCACCTCAAACGTTTCCATTGGCCAAATTCAACGCAAATCACAGACAGTCAGTGGCTACTGCTAGCTCTTATTGGAGGCGCAGTAAACAATCCACAAGGAGGTGAAAGTCAAATGACCATAGGCTATGTCCCAGAGCCATAGGGCTGTCCCAGAGCCACAGCAAACAAAAAAGGGAAGTTCTGCCCACCCCACCATGCCCCTGCCACAGATGTGCCTTGGCCAATCAGGAGGCCTGAATCTCCGCCCACCCACCATGTCCCTCCCACATATGTGCCTTGGCCAATCAGGAGGCCTGAATCTCCGCCCACCCACCATGTCCCTCCCACATATATGCCTTGGCCAATCTGGAGACCTGAATCTCCCACCATGCCCCTCCCACAGATGTGCCTTGGCCAGTCTGGAGGCCTGAATCTCCACCCATCACAACTTTTCTCTTCAAATTCAGCTGAAGAATTTGACCTTTGGCCTCCCATTCTCATGGTTTTATTTACCATCCTCAGAAGTGTCACGTCTCTGTCAGCCCAAGGTCTCGATTTTGTTCAACAGGACAAATTCTGGCACCAAAAAAACAGCTAATCAAAAGTAATACTTATCTGCCGGAACTACCTGAAAAGGTCACACACCCCCCCCCCCCAAGAGAAGGTCATACCCATAAAATACACTTCATCTCCTGTTGTCCTCCAGAGGTCAGTCAGTTGGAGGGGTGGGGGGGGGCATTGCTACAGAGGATCACATGCAGCGAAAACCAGCAAATCTGCAGCAGAAGCAGCTTCCCCTTGCAAGTGGGATTTCGGCATTAAAACAAGCAGAGAGGGTCCACGAGCAGGCTGGGCATCGAGACCCGCAACCGGCAGGGTGTCCTGAACCAGCCTGCTGCTCTTTTGTTCCGGCGGACGGCAAGCAGATGCGTTTTTAATCGACGACCTCCAAGTCTTCTTTAAGCTTGGCGCCTGTCCATGAGGCAGCAGGGAATCTGGAGAAGCCGCCCAAGGCGTCCCTCTAACGCGCGTAGTAATTAACACGCCATTAACACGCTAATACGCATCAGCCAATTTCCCAATGTTAATGGGAGACTAATTACCCCTCCCTGATATGCCACGAGTAGCGGGACGGGACGCCTGCTCGTTCTCTGCTTCTGGAACGTTCCATGAGCCCAGGATAAACCAGAGGCGCAGTGGGAGCTGCGAGAGGAGAAACCCGCCAGGTGTCGCGCAAAGCTCTGCTGCATCCTGGGTCACGGGATGGCTGGGGGGGCTGTCCCACTCCGTGCCGGATGAGGGGCTTTTAAGTGTTGCGGCCCACAGCGTTTGCCCAGAACGCTAATCCCTAAGGATGTCTGGGATTCGGCAGACAGGGAAATAATCAGCCCAACATGAGACGGGAATCACCGAATGAGGAAAGCGGGGGTCGGAGTCGAGCAGTCCCACCCATCAAGGGGGATCCCAGGGGGGCATGATGCATTTCCTCTCTGCGTGGCCGCCAAGCTAATTGGCCCTGCTGACAGTGAGGACCCCCCCTTCATGAGGCAGAGCCTTCTCATCACACCCCAGCCAAACACTGCATACAGACAGCAAATGGGGTGGGGCCGTGACAGAAAGTCACCCCTGACAGGTCAGGTAGCCTTTGTCCCCCAATGAGGACACCCCCCCAAGGCCTTCCCACACACCCCATCTCACAGCATGAAAAGTGACTCTGGATGTGAGACTCTGGGGGAGACTCTCATGGACACGGTCTGACTTCTGCCCCGGGAGCCAGAGGCTGGGAGGTGCACTGACCCGGAAAGGTAATGCATGACTGCTGCTCGTCATGGCGGCTCAACCACGATGGGCAGCAGGAAAGAAGAGAAAAACAACAATAAAAAAATAAACACTGTGGTCATTATTACTGGCCTGGCATGCCAGGCACTTTGGAGGTGAATTACACAGTTAATACCACACACAGCTCAATTGAGACCACCCCCCCCCCTGCGATTTATCTGCATCTCCCTGTCACAAATACACACTCCGATATGCCAGAAGGTCTCTGCTCACTGGGGAGGCTCCCATCACGGCCAGGACAGGTCGTGCCGGCACGTGTGTGTGTGTGTGCGGGGCGCAAAGCACTTCACCATATGGAGCCGGATGTGGGTTTCTGAGAGAGAGCTTAGGGTCTGTCAGTTGGACCCTGGTGCGATGTGTCCACAGACAGATCTATAGGTCCAGGAGGCGAGACCCTGTGAGACCTGTGGCCCCAGAGAGGCCTCAGATGCCCGTCTACAGCACCACCTCCACAGCAAGGGCCCCAGCAGACATCCATCCATCCCCCACTCACAGGGGCCCTACAGCCAAATGCGGCACTGTCCTGCTATCTATCTATCTATCTATCTATCTATCTATCTGTCTGTCTGTCTGTCAGCTCAGTATGTTACACACCCACACCGGCTGCACTCAGCATTGCATTTCTGTTCACATTTACAATAGTCAGCAAAACCTACTAGCCCAGCTGCGTCTGACTCTTCGGCACACAGCACGGGGGCACGGGGATACCCCTGCAGAATCAGTCTGCCTGGAGCACGTGGGGGGGTGGCGCTGTTTATGGCACCCCCTCCTGGCTGGTGGCAGAAGTGCAGCTCTGACGAGCCAGGCGACCCTTCAGGAGCCGCGCTCCGGCGCACCGGGAAAGATATAATTACAGTAATTAACAGCTGCGGGTTTAATTGTACGGGAAGTTGTTAACAGCGGCGTGCACGGGAGCTGGGTGAGGTGTCGTTACGGTCCCCCCCCGGTGCCGCCTGGGCCGGGCCGGGCCGGGCCAGGCCACGCTGCCAGAGCCCTGTTCGGAGGCGGGGTCTTGTCAGAGCTCGGTCACAAGCTGGATAATTAGTTGCCAGGTTAATGAGAACAGCGCCTTCTCAAGCCTAATTGCTGCCCTATCTGAGCAATTAATAGGGCTTCTTTTGTTTTTTTTGCGCCTCTCCATCGCCCTGTATCCATGGAAACGGGGGCCTGTCACTCTTTCCTGCAGCGACTTGCTTTCCTAATTAATAAGCACAGTGACGAGGCTTCCAGACGCACGGTGGGCGGCACAATCAGCCCTCGTCCCATTTTTTGTCGTCACTAAGAACTGAGCCGTTCCCGCACTAACACGGCCCTGCATACGTGCAGGCCGAAAGCGTGACCAAGATCAGCTGGTTGCATCACCACCATCTGATTGGTTGAAATGCAGGGAGGTCCCAATGATCTGTGTCGATATGCATGAATTATCTGAAGGAAAAAGGGCATATTCTGTACATTATTCATTATTAGTAATATCGCACATCGCGATGTACCGGTGCACTCCCGATTACTCGGAACCTGAAAATTTACAGAACACCTGAAAAGTACAGAACAGCAGTACAGAATGGATGTGTAATACAAATTTACGCAAGCGAATGCTAATTGCGCTAACATTTGATGCTAATATAACACGGCCATTTTCACAGACATGCTAATGGAAATTAGTACATAGTAACTCTTCGGTTTGTTGCTCTCCAAACCCGACCCGCCTGCAGTGGAAAACCGAAGCAAGCTGGAACCGCACTGTAACTAGTCTCTCTCCGTGTTACAGCTTGGGTAAGGCCTGGTTCCAGTATACCAGTGCCAAAGCGTCATTTGTTTGTTCACTGTGGGTTACACCAACCAGTGAGAGATAGGGCTCTGTTCACGACTGGGAGCTGATGTATCTCATCACGCCTGAGAACACTAGTAAAATCCTCTGCATCACATTCCACTGCACCCCCTCGAATGCAAGACACCCCCCCCCCACTCCCTCCCCAGCTTGGAGTGAAGGCCACTTACATTAAGTGTCTGTTCCTTCACTGCTGAGGATCATCTTTCGGTGTCTGTGAGTGAAATTCAGTTCCTCGTTCAAAAAGCCCCAATTCACATTCTGAGGGGGTAATGGAAGAATGCATTGTGCAAAATGAACCCCCCCCCCCACAAAAAAACACATCCCTTGCTGTCAAAAGCAAAAAAAAAAAGCCCAAAGGTTCAGCCCAGTCGATTCACAGAGCCAGGGCCTCTGGGCTGCTGCCCTGTAATTTGAATCATGCCGGATAAATGAGAGCTTTTCACTTTGATGTTTTTTTTTTTTTTTTTTTTTTTAAATAAGCTTCGGGGGTAAGATGACAGTTGTGAGGAAGGTATCAGAGGCAGAGGCTTACCCAGAATCCCATCTTACACACAAACACACACAGATACACATAACATGCTGTTTGGGGATCGCCGCTCTCTATGCAGAGCAGGCTTCCCGTATTTATTGACTTTGCTAACTGGACTTTCCGGCAAATTCCACCGATTCTCCGTGCGGGAGAACACGGGCAGCTCACCACGACTGCACTGCAGTGAACGTGAACTGGAAGAATGTACAGGAACTGGGCAGTGAGGGAGGGGAGTGGGGCGGATGGGCGATGTCTAAGCATCGGGCATGGAGAATGGTGCCGCCTTGACATGGACTGCTCTGTAATCCGATGAAAAGGTGCCAGCGAGCGAATGGGTGAAAACGCCACAGTGGTCAGGTGATGGGCCCCGTCCTCCTCTAGGCTTCCACGGCTGCAGGGGGGGAAAATGTCCACAATGTCCCATGACTGAGCTCCCCCAACGCTCTGGGCTGGTTAAACAAGCCAACAAATATGCCCGAATCGGTGGGCTCTGGTCCCCCTGGAACGAAAGAGTCCAGCCAGTTATTTTCCAACGGGCTCCAGAAGGCTGCAGCTACAGAGAGAGCTGCAGAACGTCCCGGCTGTCGGCTTTACAGACGCAAACAAAGACGGCACATTAGCCACTGGCTGCCGACAACGGATCGGTCTATTCCATTCACTGGTTGGGGGGGGGGGGAATTCAACTTTTTCCTGTACACCCCCACCGGCCAACACACAGAGGAGTGCCCCCCCCCCCCCCACACACACACACACATTGCCTGGGGGACAAAAGGCTCCACAGACGGTAAGTAACTTCCTGCCAAATGCCAAAAGCGAGAGGAGAAAATGCCGGCTGACTGCGATGAAACAACATTACAGAGGCAAACAATATGGCTCTTATGTGATTATGGGCCTCGAAGGAGGCAGCCTGTTACACCGATGTTTTGGAATAAAGCAATAAATAAAACAAACGAAAAAAAAAAACCCTGAAAAGCTGAACAAAAATGTCATATATCTGACAGTGTTTTCAGAGGCCAGCAGGTGGAGTGACGATTAAGGAAAGGCTGACTCTTAAAGCAGAGCTGGGTTTCAAATACATGTCTGAGGAACACGTTCAGCCAAAATTGCTTCAGCTCACTGCATGCGGTTTATGCGTCTACATGGGACATTTATTCTCCGTTTAAGTTATACGAACGGGATGCAGTTAATAGACCTGGGGACATGATGCACCCTTAATGTGCTTCTGGAGGCAGCCGGGAGAGACGAGTCTTTGGAGGTCCATGATGAAAACGGAGCTTCCCAAAGTGCAGAACTGAGCCCGTTTGGATGGATGCAGTGGGAGCTTGGAAGGAGCTCACTAAGGAGGCCATCAGTCTGCAGAGGCCGCCTCAGCAGCTGCCCGGCCCTCGGGAGCACTGACCTGCGCCTTCGGAGCTGCCCTCCAGCCTGCACCTCTCTCCCACCACCACGCCTGCTTAGCCACTGAAGAAACTGTGCCACTTCCTCCACTCTTAGACCTCCACACTGAGAATCATACTGCTTTTTATGTAGAATAGAAGAGTGATACTTTATCCACCCCTGTGGGAAATTGTCTTTTTGCCTACGAGGCACACATACAGGTGAGAGTCTGAGCAGGGGGTCAGCATCCAGGAGGCCTGCAGCAATTCGGGGTAAGGGTCTGACTTAAGGGACCAATGGTGGCATCAGTCTGTAGACCCTGGGATTTGAACCGGCGACCTTCCGATCACAGGCACAGCAACCCAACAATATGACACTACAAGATAAACAGGAGGCCTTATGCCCATGATGGCGGGTCCAGAAGAGATGGACCCTCATAACCTCAGGCTGAAACCCCAGTGGCCAGTTAGGAAAGGGGCCAGGAAGTGAGGCTCAGAAGATTACAAGATTATTGGTTCACTTAGTTTACAAGATCAACAGCTCATTTCGCTAATCCATTCATGGCAACTAATCTTGTTTGGGAATACAATAATCCAACTGTGTCAGGTCAGTAGTACCCCTGAAGTTCTAAATCTCCCCCCCACGTTCTACCTGGACCTCGATTCACCCTCCCCCCAATATGACTCAGAGCACAACAATAAAAGTAACTGAAACAGTACACACCAGGAGCTGGGGGGACCCCTGCACTGAGATCGCACAGACCGCCCCCCCCCCCCCCGTCTCTAGCACAGGGGTCAGGGGGGCGCTCCCTCGGGACCACCGTGGCTTCGTAAAATCTGGCTGAACCTGGGCAGTGCCAAAATCAGGCCTTTCCGGGGTCCGCAGTGAGTCTGTTACGCCGAGCGCAAGGAAAACATGCAAACAGAGCTGAACCGAGACTGCCCCCCCCCCCCCTCCCCACTACCAGGTCCCGCTCTCTGGCCACTGGGCCCTGTATCCCTCACTGGGGGCCACCTTCTATGCCGGCAAAAAGGAAAAAAGCAGAGAGGTGTGAATAAATAAGTGTTGGAGGCGAGGTCCCCATCACCCAAGCACCCGTTATTACTGGGGGGGGAAAAAACAAATACACCCCCCACCTTTAAATCACTTCAGCTCCTATTTCCAAGTATAATTTAATCTCTTTTTGCGACACTTGACGATTACTTCATCACGCCGTAATGACAGATTAAAAAGTTGTCAAATTAAATATTGAAGACGACCGGAGGCAGCGGTGTGATTTTTTTTAGGAATAACACAGATTGGAGATGAAATAGGAAGCCCGCTGCATATTTTATCCCGCCAGGAAGCAGTGCGTGCATTTTTCCTTGAGGCCACCTACTTGGTAATAAAGAGGCCCCTTCGAGACTCTGCGGTGGCGGCGTGTTGCGGTTTTAATATCCGAGATAAATTGCTATTAAACTTTGTTGTCAGAGTAAATGAAGCTTTGTGTGATGGCGCAGTACCGCGATGGCGGCCCCCCCTCAGTGGGTTCGAGCTCCTGGGTCCCCTCGCTGTTTCATAGGGGGCGTTCTGTTGTTTTCCGTCAGGGGGTGATTTTTAGGGTGCCATAGTGATCGTGTCTATGACCCCCAAACCATAAAGGCTGAACTGCCACGGTTTCCCCTGGGGGGGATCAGGGACTGGAGGCGCTATCTTGGGGTCCTCCAGGATGGAGCTACGGTTCAGTAAGTTGTAAGGGCGAGTTTGGGGTGTTGGGGGGGGGGGGGGTCCATCTATCAGATACGGTCATAATAACAGGACAGAAATGACAGTTCAGGCGTCACCATCATGGAGATGATCATGTGATTATGGGGGCAGGTGACCACTGTAGGTGGGGGCCCTGCCAGGTCCAGATGGGGGTGGAGGGTTGTTATGACCACTGCATTGGTTCCCTGTCATGAGAGAATCTCTACAGCCCCCAATGAGGGCTTTATGCCATATTTTCCCCTATTGAGGGGTATTTGCCCCTGGTGAGGGTTATTTGTCCCATTTGCCCCCAGCGTGGGATATTTGCCCCATTTGTCCCTGATAAGGTTTATCCACCCAACTTGCCCCCAGCGTGAGATATTTGGCCCATTTGTCCACAGTGTGGCATACTGTTTGCCCCATTTGCCCCTGGTGAAGGTTGTTTGCCCTGGTGATATTTGCCCTATTTGCCCCCAGTGAGAGATATTTGCCCTATTTGCCCCTCTCCAGCCATTTCCCTCCTTAATTTCTTTAGCAGTAAGAGAGAACAAGCAGAAATAAATGAATTAAAGCCCCCCCGCCCCCCACCCTGCTCCGCTGTCCACGGCGCTTATGTAAAATCAGCCTGATGGTCTCCCTCCGTGAGACGTCTTTGAGGGATATCGGCCCCTAATCTATTATTGGTGTGTGCGTGCTGCCCCCCCCCCCGCCCATCTGCCGCCCACATTCCAGTTCCCCAGCTGCTGGCCCCATAACTGATGCAAATGCATGGCCTGCCTAGGGGGGGCTCCTCCCTTTTCCCATCTGAGGGTGGAATAACTCCCCACCGGGGCCCCCCACCCCCTTCCCGCCCCTTCCGGATTTCTCTCGTCAAGGTGATTGAGAACGCAGAAAGCTCTGAAGTAAATCCCTGCTTCCGCTTCGGGGCTCGCCCTCCTCCGTGATGGATCCCAGACACAAACCCCCCCCCCCACCAGACACATCATTACCTGCAGATTCTCTGGCCTTTGAGTCCTGTCCTTCACCTATTAGTCTTGCAGCCACATAGAGTCGCCTCTTACTTGGAATGAAACGGCACCCCGGCGAGACAGGACGTGTAGTGGGGGGTGCACTGAGTGGGGGGGGGGGGGGGGGGGGGGGGCCA
>JAODJU010000040.1:2031516-2051527 GCA_026776725.1 Gnathonemus echidnorhynchus | reverse complement strand
GTGCTGGGGCAGCGGGGAGGCAGTGGAGCGGAAACGCAACACGCATGATGGGGGAAATAATAAATAAGCAAATAAATAATGATGATGATCCAGAGGAGGAGGCGGCCGCGGGCTGCAGACGCCCTGAGCACCTTCTCCTCGCGATCTGGCCGCCCGCCAGCAGCTATTGCTCACCCTCAGCTGTGCCGGCAACCTCCAGATGTGCTGGCGGCAGGCTTTGGGTTTCGCCAGCTGACTGCGCGGTTTGATAGCGCGCTCTCCGGATGCCCATCACCCGCCGCAGAGATAGAATTAAATGATGATGATCTTCCCCGCAAGTTGGGCGAGGAAACAACGCATATAAATCCTGATTTCATCTCAGCGTGAGAAGTCTTTATCCATCATCACTCTTAATGAACAAGTCATTAGCGTCGATGAATGGCACTGGGGCACCGGCTCGCCACCGCTACTCCCGCCTCGCTGGCTTTCGGGGGGCCACTTTCGTGCCCTTTGGTGGGGGTCAAACTCATTCCCCCAGATGCGGGGGTAACCTTTCCTGCTCCCGGGGGCGTTGTTTGCGCACGCTCATGCTAAACTGGGTTGAAATAAAAAACAATAATAAACAAATTAAATACAACCAGTGGGGTATTGGTATATTTTTTCCTATGTTTGCTTTGTTGCCGTTCCCCCCCCAAGCCCTTAAAGCTAGCTGGTGTAGAAAGGCGCATTAGCTCACTCAGCGGTCCCTATTATGCTAATTTTATGTACACTCTGCCCCTTGCTTGGAACTCGCGAACTGAACAGAGGTTTCCTTTTAAATCGTACTTAAAAACTAGTGAGATGCTCGGGGGGGGGGGGGGGGGGGCACAAAAAGCCCTCATTAATATGTAAACGCCCCGCTAGCCGCTGCCCACCACCTCACAGCCAAAATCAATTTGTCATAAATCTCACCTCTTTGTTTATTTAATCGCTTTATTGGAGTCTGACGGATCATTTTTATTGACAGATCGGCACTTTCTTTTCTGATCGTCGTCTGCGGCATGGTTTGAGCTGCAGTCTGCATGCTACGCGTGTGGTTCTGTGAATCGAATTCTTTTAATTTAGGGAGATAATGTAAGAGTCTGTGTTTGACCTCTCCCACGAGTATTTCGGCTCTCAGGGTGAACGGAAGCTCTGGTTTTGCTCTCGGTGAGCACAGTCTGACACTAAAACACAGGCTGGTTCCTATGCCTGCGTTATTACTGAGCGCAGCTTAACTAAAAGCCTTCTTAAAGAATTTAATAGCTTGTACGGTGGGCCCTCAGGCAACAGCAGGCAGAATCTCATCCAAATGCATAAAACGTGATTTAAACAGTCATAAGACCATCTCAAGTGAGGTAGAGATGCTTTTTGTTAATACCAGTGCTACAGTAAAAAAAGAATAAACAGAAAAGGCAAAAAAAATTAACTTGCTATAAGCTGTTGAATTATACTGAAAAAATAGGATGGATGCTTGATGGTTTGCTAACTGTTTTTGTGGATTCTCGGGTAACAGCAGAGCTCTGGCTGCCTGTGTCAGTCCATTCATGCTTCAGATAATACACAGTGTTTTATTCTGTTGAGGTGTGTAACGTATGTGGAGCTGGGTCAACAACAGAGTTTTAACAAGAATATCATTTTATAGAGTCATAATATATGTTAATATATTAAGATAAATTACCACATATGTGAGTCAGTGTTTATGTGCCTGTATGTAACCTATACACACTTCTACAGCCATCGTTATAGTGCATAACAGCAGATCAATAGAACTATTCAAAGACATCATTGAATTACCACGTTGCTGTGTGTATATTATTTAGTTAAACTGCTGGACATTTAGCACAAGATGTAAGCTGATAATAATTCACATTTTATTTGCTGAAAAACTGTCATTTCCTACTCAGGTAAATGAAACGATTTAAACTGAACTGGTATTACTGATTAAGACAAGATAACTTATGCGACATACCAAGTCACCGTATCAGAGACCATGAACCGGAAAGATTTAGAAACATAAAATTCTGAAAATGTGCACTTTACATTTCTTGGCTTTTTTTTTTAATATATAATTTCCCATTTTTGGAACACATTTTCTGACTCTCTGGGGTCTTGTATCTAGAGTCATTGAAGGATTAACCACAGATTAAGCACAAATAAATAATTCAGATGATCCCTGACAGGGAATGAGCCATCAAAGTTCTGTGTGTGAGTCTGTCTGTGTGCGTTGGTTCAAAACTGTGCTTTTATCAAAGAGACTTACTGTAGAAAGTAACATATTACGTTAGATATGTCAATAAAAACTTACATTTTTATAAATTTGTTTATATATATATATATATATA
This sequence comes from Gnathonemus echidnorhynchus, assembly GCA_026776725.1. NCBI lineage: Eukaryota > Metazoa > Chordata > Actinopteri > Osteoglossiformes > Mormyridae > Gnathonemus > Gnathonemus echidnorhynchus. The sequence continues at coordinate 2,049,185 of JAODJU010000040.1, read as the reverse complement.
TGTGTGTGTGTGTTTGTGTGTGTACACAAGCAACATATACTGTTTCATTTAAACCTGTTTTGTTCACTTTATTATATAATGTATTATTTTAGTAAATTTTATTATATAAAACCTGTTCTGCAAAAGTAATTTTTTGCGGTGAGCATTATGCTGCTCTCATCCGCTGTTTTGATGTAAACGCAGGGTTGCTAAGACAGAGAGGTAAACAGACAGCGCCTGAATGTGTGTGTGCGGCTGTTCCTCTGAACAGATGTCCTGGGAGTCACTAATCAGAAGCAGGGACTCCAGGGACGCTTAAGAGAAGCGCAAACATCAAGCTGAGCTACGATCCTGCTCCCCGTCCAGTCCCAGAATATGAAACAAAATGTGCAACTCATCTAATAATAATCATTAATTCCTCCCGCAATATGTTTGGTCGATTGCCTTCCTCAAGCTATGATTCACCCAACAGTTATTTATTTATCTTTTTTAATAATTGCATTCGTAGAAATGTGTCAAAGTGAGGTTGGAGAGTTTTGTATTATATTAGCACTTGTCCTGCATAATGCTCACCGCAGATTTTTACGGTACACGACTGCGAGATGCACGTCACCTGTCTCGCGTTGTCCCAGAAGCCTAACAAATATAATGATATCAGTCCAGGCCGTCGCCAGCACCCTCATCTTGGAGCTAACTGCAAGGCAAGCATCGAACCCGCTCCTTGTCGCATGTCCGCAGTTATGTCCTCCATCGCCTGAGCACCCTCCGAGCCAACGGTGTCGCGACGTCAGGCAACCGGTCACAAATATAACATAAATAAATTGCACCGGAGGCTGTGCTTTGGGCCTGTGCCGCCGGTTGCCATGTTTACCCGCGGATCCGGGGGCCCTGCTGTTTGTGCGCGGAAGGCCAAACACCCATTACGCCGCGTGTCAGCGTCATAAACAATGGCTGCGTGGCCGCGGACAAGAGGCGCCGCGGTAATGGAAGCACTGAATCAATGTTGAGCGCCAGGTCCGCGCCCGCTGGCCGCAGGACGCTACCCTGGACGGCACGGATGGGAGCTGGGTGAGCTGACACCAGGGAGAGAGGAGGACCAGCGGCGTCCTGCAGCCCCGAACGAGCACACACACACGGACACACACGCCTGATGACTTTGGTACCTTCTGACTGGAATCTCACCACCCAGGTTCTCCAATCGGCCTGTAAGCAGGCGGCTGAGCATTATCAGGCTGTCAAAAGGAGCACTTGTAGGACACGTGGATCATTGTCCCATGAAGGCCTTTCACTAACATCTCAGGGCCAAAGTAATTGGAAGGCGGAATCATAAACAAGGCCCCGCTGTCGGCGAAGGATGTCTTGGATCTTCTCGAAGGCTGTTAGGAAGGATCTTGGTGCCCAAACTTGATGAGGATGCACAAGCAAGTGTGTCTGATGCCAAAGGTTTAATCCTGCGGAGAGGCAGCAGGGAATCGTCGCTGGGTGGTGTGTGAGGTCCACCCTCCCCACGCTCGCATCCCAGTTACATCCGGGGCTCTCTTCCGAGGAAGAATTGGGAGAGAGCAGCCTAATTTTGGTAGCTCGCTCCATGAAATGGCCCCAAAGTCAATCTCTCACGACCAGTAATGTGATAGCGCCCCGGGCGATGTTTTCAATTATTTGAAAACACGAGAGCCGCCCACGACACAGTGTCTGTGGGGAGGGGAGTGCAAATGAGGGGGAGCGCCGTGTATCGCAGGAGGCTGAAGGGCGCCCCCCGCTTCGGGCCGGCGTTCTGCGCATGAGAGCGGAGCACTGTGTGCTCAGAAGATGTGTGTGTCACCAAAGATGCCGCAGTCACTTCAGTCTTCAACGTTTTCAATCGTGCAAAAGTCCACTTGGATGGTTGGTGGTCATTGGCGTGATCCCTGCACCTGCAGAAAAAATGTGACATAAAGCAAGCTTGCAAAAAGGTTGATATGCAAAGCAGATAAACGATCTCAGGCTCCGCTGTGCACTACTTAACAGTCTCCTGCGGGTGACTCTTCGTAGCGCTTGCTGTCGTGTGGCACAGGTCTCAGGAAGGTCTTTCAAAGGTCCTTCAAAAGCACGGAAAGCATATAAAAGAGAAAATGAAGTGCAGTGAACACGATGTGGTTCCCGGTTTTGTTTTTTTTTTATTATTATTTTTCCCATCGCTGGCAACCTTCAAAGAGCCAGTGTCCTTCAGGGCTCTGTTTGTGTGGGTGGATTTTAAATTTGTCTTCAGGGAATTTCCGCTGTGTCTGGGAGCACCTGCAGGTGGGGCCCTCACTGACCAGGTCACCTTCTTTGAGCGGGGGCAGTTTCAGGATTAAAAAGTAAAATTAATAAATAAAAAGAACTTTTCTGCTTCTCATCACTTCAACGCCACCCATGAAGCCCTCAAAATCAGAGGGAAAGAAATGCACGGTTTTGTGCTTGAAAGTTACTATTTACTCTTTTAATTGTAAGAGGAGTTTTCTTAACTTCCCGTGACCAAAACATTTTTGTCTCACAATTATTCGGGGTCCAAGCATTCATTTTTATTGCCCTCTTTTGTTGATTCATGAGACGCCGATGCCTTTCCCTCCAAAGCCATACGCTCAGTCTGAGAGCACTGCGTGAGCAATTTCACACCGTGCTTCAAACTGTGCCCCAAACTGCTTCCCGAACCGCTTCCCCGAGTTCATGGCCCTAAAAATGAGCGTAGCTCCACGCTCTTCACTGCGCGCTTGGCCTCGAACCGCAGTGAAAGCGTTTAAAAGCCCCCCCGGACCATTTCCCTCACGCCTGTCAGTGTGGCTCTGCCTGTATCAGGCAGCACACCATGTGATCAAAATCTCATTTAGACGAATCCTTTAAGAGCGACCCTAGATGTGTGTGTGTGTGTAATTGCTGCACACAGCACACTGTGCTTTTACTGGGAATGGTGTGTGTCTCTGCATGAAGGAAATTAGCAAAATCACCCAGAGGAAGAACTTAGAATCAATTGTTCTGTAAAAACAGCTTGAGAGCCATGGGATCAGTCAGTCCTCTGTAAACAGATTAAACACACATGTTGACACACACACACACTCACACACACACGCTCACACACATGTTGACACACACACACACTCACACACACACGCTCACACACATGTTGACACACACACACACATGCTCACACACATGTTGACACACATACGCACACACACACACATTTTTGGAAATTAAACCTGCAGTTTGTACTTGTCTTTTCTCTGTTCGAGTGATGTGATTAATGATCACAAATGGATCAGATTCTCTCCAGTGCGTTCCAGGGGGGCCGTTCTGATCTTTGCGGGAGTTTGCCAGGAGAGTTAGGTCTTTGGGGGCTCCCAGGGCAAAGCACAGGGGCTCACTGGGGCTTATTTACTGCATTCCGATCCACGAAAATCCCCATCATCTGCACAGTTTGGTGGCACTGCGGGGCTCCTCGAACCCAGGACACAGAAGGATGCCACGTGCCTGAGGAGGCATCTGGGGCCTCTCCATCGCAGAGCTGCCTGTAAGTGGGACTGTTGCAAGCACTGATGAAAGTCATTACCAAGAGAAGCTTCTGGAAGGATCTGTGCCGCTGTCAGCGGCCCTGTCTATCAGATGCCTCCTCGATCGAGGATCCGCAGAGTGCAGGCAGGACTCGAAAATTGAGTTGACAATGCCGGTAACGGGCATCCACGGCTTGCAGAAATTGATGTTTTGGATGGCGTGTGGCCTGGTCATCAGCGAGTCCCCTGCCATGCTGCAAGCGGGCCAACTGGACACATACCACAAGTGCATTTTCTTTCATCTATTTTTTTCTTGTTGTCCTCGAAGCAGGTAGAGATCAAATCAATACTGGCTCCTGCCTTACACAGGAGGAGAGATAACATCATTTTACTGCTTCTATATGGGTGGGGAGGAGTATTACGGAGAGCTTCAGTGGGTAACTCAGAAAAAAATGGCATTGCTGTGACTAAGAGATCGGGATTTTAAATTTCGGCCTGATTTATTACAAAGAATTAGTGGATTCTGGTTCCTGAAGGACCAGATTCTGAGCAGCATTCACAGGATCTATTTGTGTCATATGTGCAAACGGGCATAAAAGCCACATGATCATTATTTTGGATAGGTTTTTGCTAAAGAATTGCACTCTGGGAAATACTATATGGAAATTCACAAGCGTGATGTGTTGCTTTTTCACTGTTGGTTTTCTTTCTTTAAATTTATTATTCATTTTCTACAAAAGGCAGAGCGATTAATAACACAGGATTTAAACGAAGCCAGCTGTACACCGCTAACGTCAGGTCGCTGTCACACTGTCAAGATTTCAGGTTTCCTCTATTTATTTACCCTGCTTCTGCGTGAAGTCGAAGTTTTAAAAGCGGTTCCCCAAAATCATCTGCAAATCTTCTTGAGCGGATTAAAGGCCGGCTGGAGAAAGCAGACTCACTGAAGCCATTCCCCCAGCGAACCAAATAGCTTAGATATGACAGCATCAAAGACGTAAATATTATTTTAAAGACTTTTCCCCCTCGTCTAAGTTTCTTTCACTCGTCCTGGACTGTTTCTTTTATGCCTTCGCCACAAGTGTTTGAAATTATCCAATTCAGGATAATATCCATAATTACCCGTTTAATGCGAAAGAAAATAAGTGAGCGGCTGGGCTTGTCGATGAGCTCTCCTTTGCTGGTGCGAGATGGACAGACACTGGAAAGTAAATGTGCTTAAAGACAGTCGCCGTGCCAGAGAAGGCCACAGAGCCACTCACCCCAGTAGGGGGCACTGATGGTGATACACTATGGGATTTTCATGCCCCCCCTACCTCTATATCTCTGGGGTCACTCCACCCCAAAGCACCAATGGCCAGTGGCTTGGCAGTCGATCAAAATGTCACAGAATTAACAGAAGCATTTCATGCTTTTTACAGGTATATCTGTTATAGGCAAAAAAAGAGACTTTCATTATTTGTAACGCTAGACTGAGTTTATAAAGAGCGCAATTAATTATAATGGAGGATAATTCTTGGGAAAACAATGGGTTGGGATTTGACTGAAGTCCTCGGCCAAACGGGACCGGCGTTTGATGAGCTAATTGTTTCATCATCTACATCATCGGCGGCGGCGGCTAATATGCAGCAGTCATATATACGCATCCGTTAAATAAAAAAATCACAACTACCCATGAAAGGGAAAGAGGTTTCTGTTAAAGGTGCATCATCTTAAAAGTATTTATCTTGAAATCACACATGGTCAGATGTTCAGTAGCAGTATTTATGGCCACGTCGTTTGCAAATTACCAGCAAATTCCGTGCGTCTGCGACGCCGTATCTGAGACGGTGCCAAGCGGCGAGATCACCCGTTCGACAAGCACTCAAACTTGGAGCCGTGGCCTCTGGCCGCATTCGCTGATTCCTGTGCCGTTCTGAGAAGCTTCTTTCGGCTCATCAGCAGTCAGGCATGATGTACGTGCGCCTGTTTCAGCGGGGACTCGCCAGCGAATCCCCCCTATGCATTTCTGCATGTTTGACAGCTTTGTCTGGAATAACAGGTGTCTGCCTAATCCTGCTGTATGCCTCTCCGCTTCCTCACTGTTTAATAGTGAGTCGGGGGTGCGAGGGGGGGGGGCACACGCAGGCTTTCCGTGCTATAGAAAGTCTGGCAGATGTTGATGCGCATTTGATTTTTTTTTCTCCCTATTTATTTATTTTTTTAAAGCGTCCGTTCCCGTTCCGATGGGATTCTAATTTGGTACCCTGAAACCTCCTCCTCCGAGTGTCTGTGTCGAGGCGCCGAGGACACGTGATGGAGCTGACAAGTCCCCAGCAGATGGTTCCGGTTGTTGACAGGAATCCAAGCTCGGCAAACTCCCCTTCTTCCCGCCACATTTGCATAGTGGCACCTCGCACACCTGGATGGCGCACTGCGCGGTTTCGCCTCCGGTTTTCCGGCACCTTCCCGCTCTTACAGGCGGACACCTGACAACCTTTGTTTTCTCTTCATTATTTTATTTCTCCGTAAGATGCGGAGAACTGTGCAGTGCGGGCTGGAAGTCCGACAATGTGTATATTTGAAATTAGCTAAATTCCCAAGCGTTATGCTTTTGTTTAGGGCGACTTGCACTCTGCATTGTGAGGCCATTAGGGTGTATCAGTTCAGAGGGGTGGCTCTACCCATCATCCTCTGTCTACCCATAATCCTCCTTAGCACAAGGATGTACCACATCTACTCAACTTGTCTGGGCTGCTGTGAAACTCTAAATGTTAATGTCTGAACGTCAGAAAGACAATGAGGCCTTCAGATCATCCTGGTGGCAAGACCTGAACCCAGAGAAGGAGCTGGAACCTCAACAGTGGACTGGAGCCCCGCAGCCGGGAGAGTGGATGCTGGTGAGCTGGGCTTCTGTGTCTCATTCCCATGAAAATTAGGTAATTTTTGTTTAATCCATATCAGCAAGTTTTTAATCAAAGCGAAAGTGTGGATGTGTGATTAGATTGGAACTTTCATGTGCTACATCAGAGCAGGAGAGGGCATTCTGCAGACCCGCGTGAGTCGTCATCTCAAAAGGAGAATCTCCTTGCAGTCTGGCCCGGTGGTGTGGCTCTTCGCGTGGCGCTAAAGCTGTAGCTAAATACCGCCGCCCTGTCTGTTCCATTCCCCTCGATTGAAAATTAAAATGATACCAGATGTCTAAACAAGAAACTCAGCGTCGTTTTTTTCCTCCCTCCTCCGCTGTCAAAATATTTACTTGTTGTGTTTTGTTAATATTATTTATTTATTAATTTGCCTGTGTCTGTATAATTGAGGCCTGGGAGACACAGAGTCTCCATCTGTTAGCTTCCTGGCTCCGAACAGTGGGGGCAGCGTGGCTCTGTGCGCCTTCACACTCTGCCTTCTGCAGCCGGCAGCCCCCATATCCCACCCAGCTCTTCCATGGCCCATGACCTCCGTCTTGCCACAAAGCTGTTCATTTTAATCTGTGTGCTGCCTTCCTTTTCTTTCAAGAATTCAGTGTAAACTATTAATGCTTTTTAATTCTGTGGCAAACGCTGTTTGTATTCCACTTAATTGGATTCCTGTGTGATAGAATGCATTGTTTTTAATCTATTTCTTGTGTGAGGTGTACCACATGAATCAAAGCGATTTTGAAAATGTAAAAATGTAAAATTTTCTTAACTATTCTGATCCTAATTGTACTATTCCTTCCAGTCCCAAATTAAAAATAAACGTGTTATCGTACATATAAATATGGTATGAGATTATGTCATTGAATGGTGATGATACCAAATAAAATGAACCAGGAATTCGTTTTTTTCTGATTTGGCTGATTGGCTTCTGCGATAAGACATATTATATTATCGACACCCTTCAATAAAACATTAAGATATGAAGCAGCAGAGCATGACCAAGGACCTTCCCGAAGGTGCCGACTCAGAAACCCTGAGGACCTTCTTGAAGGTGCAGATCCACAAACCCTAGGTATCTTTCCGATGGTGGGGACCCACAAACCTCAAGGATGTTCCCGAAGGTGCAGACCCACACACCTTGAGGACGTTCCTGAACATGCAGACCTTCAAACACTGATAACCTTGCAAGGTGCATACCCACAAACCCCAACAATCTTCTGGAAGGTGCAGTCCCACAAACTCTGAGGACCTTCCCAAAGATGCAGACCTACAAGTCTTGAGGACCTTCCTGAATATGCAGACCTGCACACCCTGAGGACCTTCCTGTAGGTGCAGACCCAAAAACCCTGAGGACCTACCTGAATATGCAGACCTGCAAACCCTGATGAACTTTCCAAAAGTGCAGACTCACAAACCCCAAGGACCTTCTTTAAGGTGCAGACTCACAGACCCGGAGGACCTTCCTGAAGGTGCAGACCTGCAAACCTCAAGGACCTTCCCGAAGATGCAAACCCAAAAACCCTGAGGACCTTCCTGAAGGTGCTGAGCCAAAAACCTCGATGACCTTCCAAAAAGTGTAGACCTGCAAACCCCGAGGACCTTTTCGAAGGTACAGACCCACAAACCCTGAGGACCTTCCCAAAGGTGCAGAACCACAAACCACGAGGACATCCACAAATATGCAGACCTGCAAACCCTAAAGACCTTCCCAAAGGTGCAGACCTGCAAACTCCGAGGTCATTCCCAAATGTGCAGACCTTCAAACCCTGAGGACCTTCCCAAAGGTGCAGACCCAAAAATCCTGAGGACCTTCCTGAATATGCAGATCTACAAACCCCAATGACCTTCCCAAAGGTGCAGACCTGCAAGCTCTGAGGACCTTCCTGATAGACTTGTAGTCAAGACTGCCTAAACCAAGACCAAGACACTACCAAGACCAGAGGGTATTGAGACCAAGACAAGACCAAGACTAAGACCAAGACAGACCAAGTCAAGACTAAGACAAAGTTGAGACGAGACCGAGACCGGAAAAAAAAAGACTCCCTTAACTTTTGTGTTCTGTTGAAGACTGACATGACGGGTACTGACTGGTCCCAAAGTCATCTGACAAAACTGCTAACACCTCCAACAACTGCCTAAAGGATGGGAAACATGTAACTGATTTCAATTATGCTTAATTTGTAGATGAAATTGTAACATCAAATTGAAGATACACAATTATAAACTTGAAATTGCATCATGTCCAATTGTAGTAGTACTAGCCAAATGACACTGTATGATATCAACTTCCCTGAAATGGATTAGGCCTGTTAAGTCAACACAACGTGATATGCAGATGTTATTTAAAAGTCAATGGTCACATTTATTTAGTCAAACACCACCATTTTAAGTAAAATATTGTAATCAAACAATATAAAGACATGCGCACACGTCACATGAATCAAATGCAAACTACAAATACTATATACTAATACAAACTGCACATCAAATTCTGCATTAATAAGAATAAGGACAAGTGCTTAAAAGATTTTGACATCTTGATGTCTGCAGAGGCATGTGATTACACATTTAACTAACGTTTACCTAGCGCTACATTTATTTTGTGCGTATACCGCGTATTTTGATTGGATGAGCGCCAATGTCTGAATCACAACAAAATGCAATGCAATTTATTTTGCATGTATGTCATTGATTGGTTGCATTTGAAGGGCACAAAAGGCGAAATAATAATAATGTTGCATTATCGAACATTACGTTGTATGTCATGGATACTTTTCGCTCCAAATCTCCCGACCACTATGTCGATCTGAGACAGCAAGACCAAGACAACGAGACCAAGACAAGACCGAGGGATCCGAGACCAAGACAAGACCAAGACCAAAGACTGTCGAGACTGTGACAAGACCAAGACCACGTAAAAGTGATCTCGAGACATCCTGAAGGCGCAAGCTCACAAACCCCAAGGGCCTTCCAGAAGGTGCCGGTCTACAAACCACGAGGACGTTTCTGAATGTGCAGACCTGCAAACCCTGGCAAACTTCTCAAAGGTGCATACCCACAAAGCCCAACGACCTTCTGGAAGGTGCAGACCCACAAACTCCGAGGACCTTCCCAAAGGTGCAGACCTACAAGTCTTGAGGACCTTCCTGAATATGCAGACCTGCACACCCTGAGGACCTTCCTGAAGGTGCAAACCCAAAAACCCAGAGGACCTTCCAGAATATGCAGACCTGCAAACCCTGATGAACTTCCCAAAGGTGCAGACTCACAAACTCCAAGGACCTTCTTGAAGGTGCAGACTCACAGACCCTGAGGACCTTCCTGAAGGTGCAGACCTGCAAACCCCAAGGACCTTCCCGAAGATGCAGACCCAAAAACCCTGAGGACCTTCCTGAAGGTGCTGAGCCAAAAACCCTGATGACCTTCCAAAAAGTGTAGACCTGCAAGCCCTGAGGACCTTCCTGAAGGTGCAGGCCTGTAAACCCTGAGGACCTTCTCGAAGGTACAGACCCACAAACCCTGAGGACCTTCCCAAAGGTGCAGACCCAAAAATCCTGAGGACCTTCCTGAATATGCAGACCTACAAACCCACAAACCCCAATGACCTTCCCAAAGGTGCAGACCTGCAAGCTCTGAGGACCTTCCTGAAGGCCTGAAGGCATAGACCAGCACCTTCCAGAAGGTGTTGGTCTACAAACCACGAGGACTTTACTGAATGTGCAGACCTACAAACTCTGGAGAACTTCTCAAAGGTGTATACCCACAAACCCCAACAACCTTCTGGAAGGTGCAGACCCCAAGGACCAACCTGAAGGTGCAGACCCACAAACTCCAATGACCATCCCAAAGGTGCAGACCTGCAAACCCTGAGGATCTTCCCAAAGGTGCAGTTCCACAAACCCCAATGACCTTCCCAAATGTGCTGACCCACAAACCCTGAGGACCTTCCCAAAGGTGCAGACCTGCAATCTGTGAGTACCTTCTTGATGGTGCACACTTGCAAACCCTGAGGACCTTCTCAAAGGTGTGGACCCACAAACCCCGAGGGCCTTCATAAATGTGCAGAGCTACAAATCCCGAGGATCTTCTGAAAGGTGCAGACCCACAAACCCCAATGACCTCCCAAAGGTGCAGACCTGCAAGCCCTGAGGACCTTCCTGAAGGTGCAGGCTCACAAACCCCAAGAACTTTCTGGAAGGTGCCGGTCTACAAACCATGAGGACCTTTCTGAATGTGCAGACTCGGAAACCCTGACAAACTTCTGAAAGGTGCATACCCACAAACCCCAATGAACTTCTGGAAGGTGCAGACCCACAAACTCCAACGGCCACCTCAAAGGTGCAGACCTGCAAACCCTGAGGACCTTCCCAAATGTGCTAACCCACAAACCCTGAGGACCTTCCCAAAGGTGCAGACCTGCAAACTCTGAGTACTTTCTTGATGGCACACACCTGCAATCCCTGAGGACCTTCCTAGATGTGTAGACCTGCAGGACTGTGGCCTGAGGTTTTTGTTTTGTTATTTTTTTTATCCATTACACTGCAGCTGACTGATGGTGATTTGGTTGAGTCCCTCTGACTCTGTCTGTAGAAAATTGGGTCATTGATAAAAACCCCACTATCAAAGGGGGCTGAATCCTCATTTACATTTAGATGAGTATTGATTATTTATTTACTTGGCGAAGTGGGATTCCTTTCCAATCTTATCTCTCTCGTCTGTGCTTGACACCTGGAAAAGAGAGAAGGAGAGAGAGAGGGAGGGAGAGATAGAGTTCTTGACACTGCTCTAAGATAACAGCATTTTGTAGAACAGATAAAACTTCGAATGCTGTTGTTTTCCCTGCTCTGTTCTCCTCTCCTCTGCTTTTGACAGAAGGAGAAAGTTTGGAAAATTAAAACCGATGGCTTTCGTGTCGAGGGGGCCGGGGGAAGGGCTCTCAATTTACCGCCGTAACACACCAAATTGGGTGTCTGAGAATGGTCAAGCCGCTAGCGACGAGGGGGGTGCCAGGGTCCGCCTTGGCTAAATTGTATTGGAAATGGTCTGTTTCTATCATTTAAAGAAAGGAATGCCTCCGCACCCCCCAAGTTTGTAATGAGCAGAGCAGTGTCAACACACTTCCAAGGTAAAGCTTTGCCGCAAACGTGTCACTTAATGTGCCTCAATGCTGCATTTGAGGGCTTAATTTAAATTAGTCACATATCCTTCGTATTAAAACAGGAAAATTCTGCATTTTTGAGTTAATAGCGTGTGACTCTCATTACTATGAAAAGATGAGCATTGGTGGAATACATCCATAAATTTGCCATTGTGTTTTATTGATGCACATTCCCTTGGATTATGAAGGCCTGCTTGATGTATTCAGACTGGAGTTCAGGTCCAGATCTGGTGAATGGCTGTATTTTTGGAAAATAAATGGCAATACTATTTCTGAGTGTGAGTGAGTGTGACAGTGTGACCTCAAGGGTTCAGCACTCAGTAGTGCCGGGGTGGGGGAAGCCTCACCAGGGAAACATTTCTCCTCCTACTCCTGTTGTTTTTTCCAGTTATTGTATTGGGTGTGGTGTGTGACTGTGTGGGTTTGGATGCCTCACCTTTGATCATATGGTCGCAGGTTCAAATCCCAGTGGTGGTAGAGTGATTTAAGTATCGGGCCCTAACCCCCCCCCCCACCAAATTGACCTGGGGGCTGCCTGCTAAATGGGAGAAGCTAAACTAAAAATCCTGTGTTTCAGAAGCAGGTTCGGGACCCAGCAGAATGGGAAAGTCAGCTCATGGTGCTTATGAACACGCCTCATAAAACACAGAGCTGACCTTTACTGTGGAGTAAACAGGCATCTTACACACCCCACTTTACGTGAAGTTTTTTGATACTTTCTTGGTAAATAGAAATGCATATGAACTGGAACAGCAAACATGCAGAACTCGTATTCAGCTCATGTGCAGGCAGACAGTCTGTGGACTGACCAGTCCAGAATAACTCTATGAAGGTTCAGGCTTTGCACCTAAACACCTTCTGCAGGTAATCTTCTCTGCCCTTTTAGTGCAACATCACAGTCTCGACCTGGAATGTTCCGGATTATCCCTACGGTGCCACGCCCACCTCTTTGTCCTGACCCGTGAGAAGTCAGGCCCCCCACAATAACTGCACAGAGTGATTTTGGTACTTTGATCTTTGATCCTTGGTGCCGGTGACAGTTGCTTCATAACTTAATAGGTTGTGACCCCCCACCACTCCATGAATTCTGCTTTCACCTTGTCCTTCAGCTGAACGTAACTGCAGATATACATACAGCTCCCTTCAATCTTACACTCTATTTATAAAGATATATACAGACACACACACAAATATCAATATGTATATATATATATAAAGAAGTTAAATATATGTATCATCTATCCATCCATCCTGCTCAGGTATCGGGGGATATTTCATATATTTAATGTTATATATGCCGTGTAGCATGTATAAAAATGACATATATGTGTATGTATATGATGGTACGTGATACTGCAGTGGCGTGTGGCCCGACACTGACTCTGCGTGACAGTGATATGAATAGCGGCTGGCTTTGTGCTTTTAAGATAAACCCTCTTAAAGGTGTCCGGCCCTCCCAAGTGCCTCAGCCTGTCAGACGTCTCATGCTGAAATGCTGCTTTGGTGCTTTATGAACTTTATGAGAAAATAGTTTGGTTTGTTTTTCCTTTTTTTTGAACACTGACCACCTTTGGAGTTATTTGCAGAGCAACTGTCTCACATGATGAGCCATTTTGGGATCCACGGGCATCAGGTGTGTCTTTGTGTGTGTGTGTGTGTGTGTGTGACTGTCTGTGTCTGTCTTTGTGTGTCTGTGTGTGTGTGTGTGTGGGCCACTGGGCCTCCACCATAATGAGGGACACTGACAGCCCCCAGACCCTGACTCTGCTCCTCAGCTCTTTGAAGGGGAGTTTGGCCCCTCCAGAGGTGGTCCCTGTCAACTCCAATCCCCTTCAAAGCAGACAGGTGCTGCAGCACACAGAAGCCCCTTTGCTGCCGCCCCCACCTTCGCAGGCCCAGCCATGGACCAGACAACCCCCCCCATCTTACTGTAGTTTGCCACATCCCCCCCCCACTCCCCACGATGCCATGCATCCATTCATTTTTTCCCACTGAAGACAGAGGTGACATATTTCTGTTCATAGTTACCTGCTCTGCCAGCTCTAAGGTCTGACGAGATAATTTTAGGCCACCAGGCAGCAGACTCCCAGTCCCCCTTCTGTCACGTTTATTAGAGACCTGCTCACTAGCGGGCGGCGTGTTTCATATATCGTTCTGAAATCATTTTAAGAAAGATGACCGCGATTGGCTCTACCTGTGTGTTATTATGGCATAATTTGCCACTCCATCAAATTTAAAAATTAAAAAATAAGAAACAAATTCCCAACCTTGGCTTCTTTGAAGTGCTCACACAACGCCAACGCAGCTCAGCAGCAAACAAACAAAAGCAAAAAGGAAAGAGAATAATTTGTGTTCGTGTGACTGTGGTACTGTGTGGCCAGCGACAGCGGCAAGCGGAAGGTGACTTACGCTCAGAAACGAGCCCCCATTTTTCTTTGTTAGCCAGTCAGTCATTAGCCTAGTTACACATCTGGATCCCTGCAGCCGTTTAAAGAATATGGACTGTTCCTTCAAAGGCCCTCTAATTACCCCAACTGGAGAGGAACATCTTGTTTTTCTGTCTCCCCAAATGGATTGGACCAAGGTCTTTTGAAACGCGAACTTGTCAAGGAGACATGCTTGGGAATGCCCAGTCCCCCCTCCCGGGAGCGCTGGTGGTCTCTGATGTCCACCTCCCCTCCCCCCCAGCCGTTGATGGGGAGCAAATACCATTAGCAGGAAGTGTTTTAGCCTCCCTGGCAAATAACCATACACAGTGAGCTCCACAAAGCATCAGGCCAAGCCAAAGCTGCCGTGTGCATGAATTGTATTCCTCCAGCCACTAGGTGTCAGTCAAATTCCCACAACAATTGGGTGATTAAGTAATCATAAGCTATTACCCCATTGTTTTATTTTTATGATGCTAATTACGCAAATTAATTGCCTCCATTACAAGCACGATAAAACACTTGAAGGCCACATTTACTTTATGAAAGTGGTAAAAGTATTGCTGAATTATTAAAATTTAAATAACCCACATTATAAACAAGTGTAATGGAATTTTTAAGTATGCGTGCATGAGTCAATGTTTTTGAGCCATACAAAGAAAGCAATTATACAAAAAAAAAGTCATTAAAGATGCTTCCCTCGTCACATTTCCATTTAGAGCATTTTAAAATCTTATTCTAACACAAAATGCATTTTCATCCGCTCACCTTATCAGTTTAAATGTAACATGTCATTTTCTGCAGTGCTAAGCTTGAGCTCCAGGGTTGAGGTCATTAAATAGCTGGGATTAAGTGTACTTGAGACTGAGATACAGCAGTGAAAATAGCACAGCCTCTGACACTCGAAAGGCTGGACGAGACTTTTGTCGCAGAGGTGCCTAGCACAGATTTTCTTAATGTGGTCTTCGCAGAACCATTCGGTATGTGAAAGGGAAGCAGATGTCGTAGAAACAGCCCCAGGTTCGGCTGAGGAGAAGCCCCTAAGCACTGCCCTGAAGAGCGATCCCTGGAGACCAAACCCAGGAGGCTTATTAGTTTAAGGTGGCGGCTCGTTGCATCCGCCATCCAGTCTGTAGAAGCAGTGGCCGTACCTTGAGGACTGAGTTCTGGTTACGGTGCCAGACTTGAGACTAAGCCGGAGCCGGACTCCAGGCCGACGGGCCTCAGGCATCCTGTGCCGTTCCTCCATATGCTGCTCTTACCTGGAAGGCCTGCTAGCGACACGAGTCAATGGTACCGCGGTGGGAGAGTGGGGCATTGTGGGGGACGGCGGGGGACACATCCTTCCTGAAGAACGGCGCCCCGGAGCCAGTCAGGGCTCCTGGCTGCCATAATGAACAGG
The DNA here is from genome assembly GCA_026776725.1 of Gnathonemus echidnorhynchus. Lineage (NCBI taxonomy): Eukaryota > Metazoa > Chordata > Actinopteri > Osteoglossiformes > Mormyridae > Gnathonemus > Gnathonemus echidnorhynchus. The sequence goes on along the minus strand of JAODJU010000040.1, from coordinate 2,033,814 downwards.
AGGAGCACACTGACTAAGCCAAGCTGGGAGCATGCCGGCAAACCCGGAGGGCTTCCGGAATCTCATCCAGGTCCCAGCTGAGCAGGTGAGGGGGACCATAAAGACAGAGCAATCTGCTTCCCCCCGTAGGAACAATTTAGCCAGCTGTCCTGCATAATGCTGAGAAGGGAGCAGGGGAAGTAGCAGGCAGGCAGGCCAGAGGAGATTCACACAGACCCATCAGGCAACACCAGGAACGTGTCACAGACCCGTCAAGCTACCTGGTAAAGAATAAAGGAGAATCCCGCCGTATGCAAATCCCCAGACGGCTTTCTGTGAACGCTCACTACTTCCCAGATTTCCTTCAGTGTCTAATGCGATTCTGGGCACCTCTGTTAATATATCCAGTTCTTTTTTTGGAATTAGTGCATACATCTTACCACAAGTTCTTGCTTTCGGGGCACTACAAACGCTGCAGAAGCAAAGCTAAGGTCCCTGCTCCACAGTAAGACTTTAAGGCCCGCCTCGGGATCGCGCTCGTGCCCCAGGAGAAAGCCTCACAGGACTGAGAGCTTCTCATTTTCACCCAGCTACCCCGAAGTCCAACCCTGCTTGGTTTAACCTAGATTAAAACACATTAGCCTTTGTGTAGGAATGGCCCCAAGGTCAAAAGCATTTTGCATTCCACCCTGAAGAAGGCCCAGACCCTCTGGTCTCCAGTGACATTTTGGGAACTATTTCCAAAAGGGCAAATATCGCCTAAAGTCCTCGCCCTACATAGAATGACAACTTTATAATATCATTTCAGTGTGTTGCTTTAACTCTCAGTTCAGAGAAAGGGGTCACAGTGTGTAATTGTCACCAAGTGCTGGGCCTTTTACCTCGGCGTGGCGTGTGGGTGTGTGTTTGACGCCCTGGCCCCTTATGATCCACAGCAGACACGGCATGGCAGACATGCATAAACCCCAACACCAACTCACACGTCTGGGTCACACCCAAAGTTCACTCTAGGGGTTAATTATGGTATAATCAGTAAGTAAAAAAAGACAATATTACTTTAACAATTACAGTCACGTCCAAGAAATGCTGTTTTCATTTATAACTAAAATTTTAGCCAGAAAATGAACAGATATAATGTGTGACTGACAGCCCTTTTGTTGGTACCCAAGGTCATTTTGCTGTGATTTGCACGCCAGTCTAAAATTGCTGTGGCTTTTACAAACTGGGGGGGCGGGGGTGCAGAATTATATCCATTAAATAGGACTGGATTTGTTTCTATAGATTTCAGCTATAGGTGGGAGAATCTGGAAATAATAGAACCCCTAACTTCACATACTTCAAGACAAAAGCTTACAGATTTACCGGCCTTTAGTTTAATGTATTTATTTCCACAGTATCAATGCCTTTTTGCAGTTGTACATGTTTCGCTCCTTGGCATTTTAAAATGGGGATGTATGTTTCAAATGTACGATTATGTCATGAAATAAACCTCGTAAATCTTTTGAAACGGAAACGAACTTCTGAATTTATGCACAGCATACATTCTAAGGGGCTTTCTTCCGGTGAAAATGTCGTCCTGGCCTCTGGCGGGTCGACGACGTCTGTGTGGAGAGAGCACGCTATCGACAAAAGGAAAGTGTGCCAGGTGGAATGCGATGGTATTTCTGTGCGCTGGTATTTAGTGCAGCCTGCTTCAGTTTGCAGAGAGCGCGGGCAGGTTTCTCGGGGCTGGGGGGTGACCAGGCACGAGGCACTCATTACTGACGAGCGGGTTAGGCAGAATTGGACCCCCACTTAGGGCCTTCTGATATCGCCTTGGCACGACCTTGACGTACACAAAGGATCTGGGACCATTCATAAACAGCTGAATGTGGCCTTTTGTGCGTTTGATGTGAGCGAGAGCGGGCAGGCAGGCGGAGCAGGCTCTGGGGGGGGCAGGCACCCCATGCCCTTGGTGATGATCAGTGTGCCTCCCGCCCCCTCCCTCGCTTTCTCTCTCCTTCCCTTTGTCATTCTTCTCTTCCATCTGGATTTTGTTTCTCTCGTTTTAAGATTTGACAGCCTTAACATGAGAGCATTTTCTTGCATTTTTTTTTGCACGACTCTCTGTTTGTGTAACATGAAAAGCTGCATGGCCGCGCGGGCAGGAGAGCCCATGTAATTGCGTGCATGTAATTGAGTAATTGTATTTGATTTAATTCTCTTGACCCTGCGGACTGGATGGGCTGTGTCCGCGGTAGGCGCTTGGTATCAGCAGTGTGTTTGTTGTTGGTTCCGTTGTTCAGCCATCAACATGCTGGACGATGACCCGCCCCCCCC
>JAODJU010000040.1:2002148-2014393 GCA_026776725.1 Gnathonemus echidnorhynchus | reverse complement strand
CCCCGCATCCCCCCCCCTCTCCCCGCTCCCTGCTGGCACAACCCAATTTGTCTGCATGCATCTTCAGCCACCTCGGTCAATCCATCTCGCTAAATTATTTCACGGAGCAGTGCAACGGCTGCAGTGTGGAGTAAATACAGGGCGTGGGGGGTGGGGGGTGGGGGCACTGTAATCAGGTAAATTAACTAAAGCTATCAAAAGATTGCAATAACACTCAGCAGGACTATAAAGCAAAGAGCCTGTCTGTGTGCTTACTGTGACACACTTCAAAGGGTCTTCTGATTTATCTGTGACATTGATCTGCACCAGGGGGTCTGCCCCCCCTCCACCCGCCACTTCAGGGGGGTCTCTGTGACTTGTCCTCTCGTCTTCGATAAAACACTCAAAAATGAGCAGAATAAAATTTAAATGGTATGGATGAGAAAGACAAAAGTTTTTGTCAGGGGTTAAATGAAAACAACATAACATGATTCTGGTTATAGCCTCTCCCACCAACTCAGGACAGAATTGAGATTAAATGCATAGCATGTGAGGCTTTACAAAAATGACCCCCGTCTCACATCGCCCCCCAATCATCATTACACCCCCATCGACGTGCTTTGTTACTGTAATCAGCGACAAGAAAATGTAATTGTCATACTTAAAAGCTCGCAGCTTTTGATTTTGATCTGCACGCCAATATGTCTGCCTGCTCCTTTCCTGTGGAAGGGGAGGGTGTCGGTTTTATGCGGATGAGCCTGGCCTGGAATGTCCTGCGTCCCCACAAAGTCCCTTTTCACCTGCCCTCTCAGATGGCTTAGTGATGAATGGAAAGCGCGGTGCGTGAGGGGCTTGCAGCTCCCGCTATATGGAGGCCTCACCCTTTTAACAAATACGTTCCACGGTCCTATTAAAAAGGGGCCTTCATCCGCCCTGTCAAACGGCAGCCTAACAGGATTTTTTAGCTTAATTAATCTATCCAATTAAAAAAAAAAAAAAAAGCAGAGGGGCAGCACGCAGTAAGCTCGCAGTCGCCGCTCTTGGGGCCTGAGCGGGTATGACATTTACAAGGCTCCCCTCTCAGCTGCACAATGGCGTGATTGATGAGGTGCAGACACGATGATGGAAGCCAGCGCCATGACAAGGCACTCTTTAGCATCCTCTGATTTATTTATCGCCCGATTCCGTGGCTGGTGGGTGCCGCAGCAGGCTGGGGGGGGGGGAGGCTAAAGCTGTTGACATATGTGGGGGGGGTTAAACAGGGGCGTGTGTGTGGGTGTGTTTCCCCAAACACGCCGCAGTACACTCTGCTTTGCTGTCGTCCGTCTGGCAGTGTGACTCGCTCTTATACACAGCGGGGGGAGGAGGGCCGATGCTGGGGCAGTGGCTGCTCATTCGCTGGCACTTATTTATTTATTTTTTTATTTGATGGGCATCAATAGCAGTTAAGCGTTGGGGTGCCAGGCAGGCAGTGAAAGTCCAGAGTGAGCACAACGCCCACAGAACACCCCCCCAAGATGTCCCCTCACACGCTGGGGACAGTGGGCATTTGGAGATGGTGGCATTGCCCTGCTCTACCTGCAGAAGCAGATCCAGAAAAAGGCCACAAGCTGTGACAATTAAACAGTAAAATACGGGTGACGGCACCAAGTTTCCGACTCGGATGAGTGTGACGGGCATTCCGGGGGTGCCAGCGTGAGGTGTCTTCCCTGCCACTAACGTGGCGTTCCGCTTTTATGAAGCCTCTTTGGGGGGGGGGGTCGTATCTCCTGCTGCGATTGACCCTATCGAGGACCCAAATGAAGCCCTTAACATCTTAGGAGAGCCGTGTCAGGGCAGGCAAGAGGGAGTGGAGAGAGAAAGGGAGAGAGGGACAGACAGAGAGATAGAGAGAGATGGAGGGAGATAGAGACAGAAATAGTGGAACAGGGGAGAGAGTGAGAGTCAAAGAGATAGACAGAGTGAGACAGAGGGATAGAAAGACTGAGAGAAATGAGAGAAAACAGAGGGAGTGACAAAGAGAGAAAAAGAAAGAGAGATGGAGAGGGACAGAGAGAGAGACACAGAAAGAGAGACAGAGAGAGATAGTTTAATATAGAGAGAAAGTGAGAGGGATGGAGAGAAATGAGAGAAAAACAGAGTGAGCTGGCCAAACAGTGGTGTGCTGCCTTTACCTGAAGAGGGCGCCCTTCCAGGTGAGCTCACCTTCTCCTCACCACGCCGGGTTCTGGGTGCTTGGCCACTGCATCCAGGTCAGGGGTGTGTCTGATGTTTGTGATGTTTGTGAAGAGCTTCTGCATGGTCTCCTTCTGGGGGATGCTTTTAGTTTGATGATGACCTCCTAAACAGTCGCCCCCCCCACAGAGTCAAGGGGGCTGACCTCTGGAAATGAGTGCCCCCCCCCCAAATGGCCTCTCCACCCCCGAGAGTCTCTGCCAATCACAACTTCATTCATTTAAAATGGGGGGGGGTGGGGTGGGGTGGGGTCATGTTACCCTGCTTCCCTCCTCCCTCCTTTCCCATCATAATTCGGTTGCGGGGGCGTCTTTGGTAACATGGTGATTTTGCCTGTATCAGGGAAGCAATAACTGATCAATCTGGAATAACGGAATTAGGATTGACCTCCCCAGGACCATGCCGATTAAAATGGGAAGACCGTCTGCTGTGTGCCCCCCCCAACGTGTGGGTCGGTTTCCCCAGAGTAACGAAGAGTTTGAAATGTGTATTTCAGCTCTCCTGTTTATTTTCATTTTATTTTAAACTAACGTTGTTCATCCTAATACAAATAAACCCAGTCTCTCCCAGGGGTGGGTGTGGCTACAGATTATCTGCTTACCCAATTCCCCCCCTCCTCCCCAAATGACAACTTTTACCATCGCCAACCCCCCCCCGTGAAAATCTTGGGCCCACCCACCAGATTTGTTCTGATGCCAAAACTGTGGGAAGTAACAGGAATTAAGCTTTTTTTTTTTTACACGTGGGGGGAGCGGGGTGTGAGCATCCTCTCGCCTTCGATGAATCTGCACACCCTAGCAGCCCCATGCCAATCAGCCAGACACAGGACGGCTTAAGTGAATGCCTCAGTCGTCTTTTGGTTAAATTAACTTCTTTAAAGCTTTGTTTTTAATGAGCTAAATGAAGAGGGAGGCTGCCGGGAAGTGGGATCGCAGATGCCGTTGACGTTGGCGCGGCCGGCCTGATGGCGCCATCCACACCGTCGCCTTAATGAAGTTATTCTTACCCTAATGAGTAGATGCACCAAACACTTGTCAGAGGTAATGACGGGCTAACCTTCTCCTCGCAGGAACGTGCCGGCGCGGAGTGGTTATTGCTGCCCTTCTCCAGGGGGGTGCATTTTCACCTCTCAAACACACTCTCTCCCCCCACCCCGCCATGTTATCTGTTGTCTTCACATTGTCGGGATGTGAGCCCAGACTGTGAGATGCAAACTAAGGGGGTCGGTGCATCTCAATAGCTCGTGAGCGCCTCACGGTGGGAGCAGGGGGTGTGCCTGTACCTGAAACGGACTCATTAGGACCCACTGATGAACGTCCAACATTCCCGCCTCTCCCACCCCATACCCCACCCCAGCTACAGGAAGTCAGAGAGCTGGGGCTCAGTTACCGTATCAGGCCAAACCGGGAAGATTCTAGCATTTTTTTAAGGTGGGGGCATAAGAAGAGCTATATTTCATATTGAAGGGGAACAACCTTATTATTAGTCATTGATATGCTTTGAATCAGTGAGTGACGGGGGGGCACTCTGGGTAGGAATCAGCTTTCGGCCTGGACCAGCTCTGGCCCCACTCACCCCGTGTACCTCCCCTGAGTAAGACAGAGGGATTTGAACCTGTTTTTGATTTCTGTTTTCATTGGCTGGGGATGGTCATGTGATGTGGGTGGGGTCTCTGGTGTCTGAGGCCTCTGGGGCTGTCGTCCCGTGGCTCTGACCAATCGGAGCCTGTCCAGCCCGGGGGCTTCACACCCCAGCAGCCCATGCTGAAGGTGATGGGTCTCCCATTTCTCGCTGGTTAACCGGTGCTGCTCTGGTGACCCCCCCCCCCACAGTGCTGGGAAGGGGGGAGGGGCTGTCAGGCAGACAGATGCTTAGAGTTTCCCCCCGGCCCCTGGCCCTTATCCCTACTTTGTGGATGTTGCTATAGAAACCAAGCAGACCCTTCAGAGAAGGGGGCCCTGAGGGGCCCTGAACATGTCCCTCCACATGCTCTTAAGTTCACGATGCGGATGTCAGCACTAACTTTACCATCTCCTTCCCTCTAGTATAACACACATGTCTGTCCAAGCAGAATGAACAGTAACTGAACCACAGAGGTGGTTAGGAGCAGTTAGAGGTCGTACGAGTGCAGGAGCCATTCTCAAATTTTTAAGGTGGGGGGTATAAGAGTGGCCATAATTCATACTGGAGGGCCAACCCTATCATTAGCCAATGATATGTTTTGATTTGGTTAGTGACAAGGGAGGGGGCACTCCCTGGGTCAATCAGCTTTAAGCTGGAGTCAGTGCCCCTGTGGACCTACCCTTGTATGAGTAGTTAGAGGCCATATAGGCAGTTAGAGGCAGCATGGTTAGTTAGAGGCCATAGAGGCAGTTAGAGGCTGCATGGGTAGTTAGAGACCATAGAGGCAGTTAGAGGCGGCATGGGTAGTTAGAGGCCATAGCGGCAGTTAGAAGCGGCATGGGTTGTTAGAGGTCATAAAAGCAGTTAGAGGCGGCATGGGTCGTTACAGGCAGTTAAAGATGGCATGGGTAGTTAGAGGACATAGGAGAGGTTTGAGTCCATATAAGCAGTTAGAGGCAGCATGGGTAGTTAGAACCTATAGGAACGGTTAGTGGCAGTAGGGGCAGTTAGGGGCTATATGGTTGATTCATGGCAATAAAGGCGGTTAGAGGCATTAGAGGCCATATGATTAGTTAGAGGCAGGAGGAAAACAAACAGTGATCTTGCATGATACAGAAGAACACGGTGCTCAAATTTATTCATCTGAGTGCAGCAAATATCAGTGAAAGATAAACGAAATGAACAGGAAACATGGATGCAAAGCACCCATGTTGGATATGTTGACCAAATGGACACCTTTCATTTGTAATGCATTTCATAATGGCTGCACAAATGTGAATCAATTAATATTGTGCCTTTTGTGGCAGCTGTGTGCTGCTGTAAAGGAAAATGCATCCAAAGGAGGGTTACTCAAGACGACCTGCGCAAGCTGAGGCGGAGAACAGCGCTGCCGTTTATTCATTTGGGAAAATGTCATCTTTTAATGGAATGAAATGGCTGTGCAGACCTGAATTCCTCGCTGCCCTTGTCCAGGTCAGGATGTGGGAATGGCGGTGGGAATGACGACAGGGAGATGTCGACAGGGTGCCACGAGGCCAGCCACTCAAGGGTTAACGGAGGCTTTTACATTCGGGGGAGTGACAAAAAAAGATGTTTACTTTTATTATGTCTAATACGTAAATTCATGCAGGACTGTGATGAACAATTACTTTAATAATTGAGCTTTCTATGAAAAGATTGATTGCATAAAAGCTGTTTTCTGTTGAAAATCCATTAGCGAGGAGCCCATTCCCCCCCCGGTTCTGACATATTGTCTTTGTATTAATTTTTATTCCCAAAGATGCATGAGCCCCGACTTTGCCCTTTCTGAAGAACAGAGCAGGAGACTCAGGAAATGAAGAGTATCCACTTAAATCCCATAATTGATTATGGCTGACTGGCTAAAGGCTGGAATGTGAAATCCTCCATTTGGGAATTGGAAAGTTCACATGCGTTAGCTTCTGTTTGTTTATCGAACCTCTGATTTACACCAGCGAGTGTCTGTGATGGGGGCGGGTGGGGCACCACCAAAGAAGATCGGAGGTGGTTTGATGCGAGGAAATAAATTGAAATCCAAAAGCAAGCTGCTTATCTCATTGGGTCGGTCCCAAAATAGGCCCAACCTCTCATGCTGGTCAGCAGAAACACATCACAAACACATCCAAAACACATTCCGTTTACCTGCTAACTAGCCTTCAGTTAGGACATTTACGTAGATCTTTTAAAATAGATCAGACATTAGCGCCTCCAGGGACAAATCTGTCACACACTTTAAAATTTCTGTTAGAGGGATTTATGTTAATGTGTAGCACATTGTAACGACCTTTACTTAAGGAACCACAGAGCTCTGTAGCTGTACGTTTCTACCAAATTCAGGAGGCCAAGGTGTTTTCAATAAGAATTTCTCATTTATAGATTTTTTTTTGTTAAAAGCAGAAGAGTTCAGGGTGACATGTTTGGTGACGAGAAGCATGACTCACATTCTAATCAGAGAGGGTTTTTTCTTTACAGAAACGCACTTCCACCCCCCCTTACTGGCCAGCTTTGAGTCCTTCTAGAACTGTCCAGCTGAGTTATCTGCAGATGCCACAGAGAAACAACTGAAGTAGCTGAACGTGAAAGCCAGCAATTTTATTAGCGGTGTGAGAGAGAGTCTGATGCTGAGAGGATATGACTTAATTATTGAAATGTAAAGGTCTGGTTTTTGGGGGGTGAATGAAGCCAAATGAAATATTGTGGGCACATGCCTCCCGTCTGCTGTAATTCCCACACTCTGGTGTGTAACTGACGATCATCTTATACTAAGGTGCAGTGATGACCCCCAAGACTGCCTGGGCACCACGTGATATGACCAAGTTTAAAGTCAAATAATGCTTTACCGTCACTTCAGGAATACTGACACATGCAGGCATACTGACACATGCAGGCAAAATAACTTTCTCCGCAACTTCACACAGAACATTCATGGGAACATACCGGGCCGAAGCAAAGAGGCGTGACCGAAAAGCTGATTGGCCGCCAGTGTGCTCCCCCCTTTCAAAACACATACCCCCTACTGTAAAAAATTCAAAGAATCGCCCCTAATAAAATGACAAGTCAATAAACAAAACAATAATTAATGGAAAAATAAATATGTTATCCATAGCACAACTTGTGAGCAGGCCTGCCAAGTGTGAGTTTGATTGTGTGTTATCACGCTTCCAGTGGAAGAGCGGGCGGCCTGCTCAGTGAAGTGCAGGTGAAGCGACACTTCCGATGTCTTGAGCGCCCTGTTGCCACTGTGCTTCTCTCCCAGTGTTCGCTCCCATTTCGCCAGCTCACGCTCCGCTACTCCGATGGAGGGTAAAACAGCAGGCTCCCCGCCGCCTGCTCGCGGCTCTTTGTCCTTGACCGGTGGAGGCTCAGTGGGCGTCTGCCTCGGTCCCGGCGCAGCGCGTAATTAGCACATCGTCATTCCACGTCCGCTAGAGGGGCGTTGCGGGAGACGGGGGGCATCGGAGGTCACCTCCCGGTCATGGCGGCCGCCTTTCCGCGTCAGAGGAATGCCGGGGCGGGCATCCTCTCACCTATTAGAGATGTCAGTGGGGGGGGGACTCAAGATGGGAGTCCGCGTAACATGGTGATTGATTCCGCGTCTCTGGTGTTGTGATGCGTGGGGAATTTGAACTTTATTAAAAAGTGATTCCGCTGCTGTTTGGCCCCCCACCCCAACCACGACTGACACAAGGAGCCTTCGCCTTCGTCTTGTGCCCGTCGCCCCCCTCCCCCCACGCCGCCACGCTGGAGGGACGGCCTCGCCGCCATCTGTCTCCCATCCTCCCTCGCCCCGGTCCCCGCAGCGCCTGACATTGTCCTCGTCTCTTTGTAGGTCGTCCGGTGCGTCGGCTGCCTCGTCCCGCGGTTCGTGACTGCGAGCCGCTCCATCCGCGACCTGCCGGCGCCGCCGGTGACCGACCTGTCCGCCGCGGTGACGCCGCCAGCAGACGGGACCCTGTCTCATACCACCACGCCACCTAATACACCCACGTCGCGCGTCTGTCACGCACAGGGGGGTCGGCGGTGGTGGGGACACGTGAATCCGGATGCCTGGCGGTGTCTCTGCATGGAAAAGCACACTAGTGCCGGGCATGGAGGACAAGGGAAGGCATGACGTGGATGCAAGGCATTCTGGGAAATCTGTGGGCAGAGGTGCCTAGTATGGCTACAGACAACACAGTTTCGTACGTGGCCTACTTCTCCGGACCCCTCGCCTTATTCACCCCACTTAGCCCCCTCCCCAGTGGAATTAGCATGGCCCCCAGGCTAGTCTTCCTCCCCCCATCACTGACACCGGCCACACCAATGCCTTCCCCCCCTTTGCGTGACTCTTCACACATAGCCGGGGGGGGGGGTCAGTGCAGAATTAGCTCAGAATGTAGGCCAGGGTGGTCAGACTCATCGTCAAACCTGTCAATCGGACGCCAAATAATCCACCTAAATTAGCAGCTTTGGAGTCTTAAGACATGGTGCCCATTCATTATGCTGCACTGGGGCCTGCAAACTGCCACACTATAAAACCAAGCAAGGGTGCAGAGAAAACAGATCCTTTGGTAAATCGCTCTGCTGTTCTGCCATCATCCGAAAGGGGCGCCGAGCTCACAAAGGTCACAGCAGGACCCCGAAAAACAGTAACATCTTACCATTCGGTACATCGGGGACAGACGGGGCTGAAATGCGCATGGGGATGCACACGCAGGTAGGCATGCGTCAAGGTAGGTATGAGATGCCGTCCTGCTGGGCCTGGCATGCAGAAGATTGCCGCTAGGCCCTCCGTGGACATGCCCAGAACTCCGGAGGGATGTGAACAGCACCGCAGCGTTTTGGAGAACTGCTGTTTCACAAAATCACGCCATTGCGTAGAACCACAGAGATCTGCAGAACCCTGCCATTACGCAGAACCACAGCAATTTGAAGAACCTTAAAGAAGCACTTTAAGGGGCAGCATACTGGTTAGTGAGGGTGGTTTTTTAACTGTATTACATCAAGGTTTCTAATTACTGGTTTTATCTCTGAAATTCTATATTCCATTTTATATTTTAAAGAAAATGGCACAATGTCAGACTGTTTTTATTTGTCTTGCTAGTATATAAAATCCGTCCATCCATCTATCCATCCATCCAGTTTTCCATATCCTACGCAGCCTCCCAGGGGATATGAAATCCACACAGAGGTATTGCGATTTAAATGTTGCATGAACAGTGATGGACACCGTAAAGGCGCTGTAGATGCCGCCCTTATTGCCTGGTCCCACCTAGGAGAGAAATGCATAACCCAGCGAGGGGCCCGACTTTTATAAGCCATGGAAATATTTTGTCTATTTTATGCTTCGAGCTATAAAAAGTCATAAAGCGACCTGAGCGACGGCACACAGGTTTCTCAGCTTTGTGGCTTGTCTGCCGGAAGGCCTGGGGGGGGGGGGTCACTTTTAACTTTTGATTCTCACATTAACCGCCCATTAAAAATTATCTCCGTTATCATCACCTCAGGTTCCAGCCAATAAATTGTGCCTTTTACGAGCCGCCCCGGAGCCGAGCCCCCCCCCGCACCCCAACCCCCCACACCATGGCATCCACAACATATGTTCTGTTTTAGCACCGATGGCCCGGGCTCAGTCGCCATGTTAACCATCCGCTTGCATCAGCATCGGGGTGTAACCACGGGAGCCGCCCTAGCCTCAGGTGCCAGGCCCACCAAAACCAGCCCTAACTAACTGCCGTTTCTCCCTTCAGCATCATGCTCACCGAGTTCTGCTGCTGAAAATAAGATCACGTGGCTGCAAGTGGGGGCTTCCGTTGAAGGGGGCGTCACACTGATGATTTTGCTTGCCACGGTAACGTCCCTAACACCGCAGTGCCCTTAATTAAAGTGCCGATGACAATAACAGCAATAAGTCAATTTGGTGGCACACTAGAGTGCCCACGGTGATCTCATTTGCATGCGGGGGGTGGGGGGGAGGGTGGCACGAATAATGAGAACCAAGCAAAGCGTAAATGGGCCGAAGCGGGCCGAAGCGGGCCGAACCGAGCATGCGTGGGAATACAGAGCTGAGCATTGTCCTTTCAGACCGGGAGATGCATTCAGGGTGTGGCCTCAGGCCCCCCACCTATGAGGGGGTGGAGCTAAGGTATCTTCTGGGAGCTCTCAGTGAGTCCTCCAGTGCAGCAGAGAGCCCAGACAAGCCAGGGGACCGTGGTGAGATACTGAATGACTTTTCAACACAAAGTTACAAAATAAAAACAAATCTTGGGCGGAGCCTTAAATGTCTTCTGCATTTATTTATTTAAAAATAAATAAAGGCTGGAGGGATGGGGGGGGCAGCTGAAAAGGATGGCACACGCAGACATGATGCTACAAGCATCCCACAGCACAGGAAAACCTAAGGCACAGTCTAGGGGGCACAGACAGGATGAGAAGCTGAGTTTCCGGGTAACAGCACTGCCGCCAAGCTATGGGCTACCAGTTACCTGCTGTCACCATTGCTGTGACATCGCAATGCACCAGCTGGGACAACGGCTCTCAGCTTTCTGAAAACAGCTCCACGCTTTTCAAGGAGTTTACCTTGATCACAGCGGTCTCTCATTTTCACAAATACAAAGGTCTCATCAAGCTTTGCTGATCAATAAAGTCACATATTCAGCCTCTGCTTGGGTGCAGCTGCATGTTAACCTGAGCTGTGAGGTTATGAAATATATCACAGAAGCACAGAATTTGTGTGGAGACGTGGTTTTTCTAATTAAAGGCTGGGGAGCAATGCTGGTCTGTGCCGACCAGGAAAATGACAGCAGTTTGTGTCGGGGAGGTCCTCAGCTCAAACAGACCATTAATCTGGGGAGGGGGGGGGGTCGAAGGATGTCAAGCCACCACCAGCTCAGACTGCGAGCCCCAACTGAATGTGGGGGTCAAGGTCAAAGGTCAGGTCCCTTCTGTCCCCTGTTTTCTGTTGTGGGCTAATGTGGACTAAGGGATCTCTCTCTTTTTTTTTCCTTCTGAAAGAGGGTAGGGGGGTGGGGGGGATCGGAAATGAAGGCCTGGCCGTGACAGCTGGAGCAATAAGCTGAATAGATGCCCTCCCCAGTGCAATTAAAGGCTCCCTGATTGCGATTCTCTAGCCATCGATTGGAATCGTTCACTTAATAAGCGCTGCCTCTCATCAGAACCCCAAGGTCCAGCCGTCCGCAGCCTGCCAGACCCGGCAGAATTACGCCCCCTGGGGGCCCAGTGGGCATCGCTTTATTCCGAGGTGCAGAAAGACGGCGGCGGCTCTTCAATTTGCAGGCATGTTTTTCAGCATGACCCCATTATTGTGGCTCGTGGGCGGAGTCAAGGAGGAATGCCAGTAAGATATACACATGGTGGGGGGACAGCTCCTGGGGAATATCCCGGCAGCACAGAACAGCTTCATAAGACATGCAGGACAACACAGGGAAGGTAAGAGCCAGAACCAGCAAAATAACCTTAGATCTGCCTCTGCTCCAAAGGAAAGGAGATGCTACCAGAGACAGTTAGCAAAGGGTAACCCCCCCGCAGCCCGTGCCCCCCCCCCCACAGCCACAGGGAGCATCCCATCTTAATTCTGCTTTTTCTTATCACAAATATTTTTATGTATATTTATTCATTCACTTAACATACTTTTACTTCTCTACACTTTTCCTGTTATAAACTATATTGTTTATTTGTCTGCACTTTACATAACCTGGCTGGCGTATGCTATATGCTGCATGCTGTACATCTCATCTTATCTTATCTTATATCTTATCTTATATCTTATCTTAGTCCTTGTCCACATCCTCGTCCTTGTCTTTTGTCAGCCATTGGAGGCACAATTAGATGGGAGTAAAGAGCGATGCTCCCTGAGAAAGGGGCCTGAGCAGGGAAGCTGAGGAGAGCGTTGTGGGGGGGCCAGGGGGGCTGGCGGGCGAGCAGAGAACAGCAGACTGTGTGTAAACGCTCGCTGGGAGACGGCCAGCGCGACACTGCTTCCCCGGCAGCATGGTCCGGCCGGGGAGATTCACCCTTCACAGATCACGTTTCCCAATCATACACCTGTTTGGTCCGGCGTGCCAGTCATGCCCCCCCCCGTCACCTCCCCCCCCAGTCGCCCCCTCCCCGGGATCAGCCATCTGAAGAAGAAGCAGGCTGCCCATCTCACTGCCCTGCGGCTCTCAATGTGTTCAGGCCCCGGATGGGAAACTGGGGGACAAATAAGCCAATAATAAATAATGTGGCACCCTTTTTCTGGGGGGTGGGGGACGTGCGCTGGGGAGGGTTAAGGGTTGATATGACCTCGGTGCATCTCCCGCTCGCTCTACAGGCGCATCTCAGTTCTGTTACCTCAGTGTTCGTTTGAATATCCTGCGGTTCCCACGCCATCAGAAGGGCCTGCATGCCTC
>JAODJU010000040.1:1984317-1996759 GCA_026776725.1 Gnathonemus echidnorhynchus | reverse complement strand
TGGGGGGGGGGGGGGGGGGGGGCGGGGGGGGGGGGGGGGGGCACATGAATGAAGACCCCCGAGTGGAGGGCGGCGGGGAGGAGCTGGCCGCGCGAGGGCGGGGCCTCACATCTGACTGTTGGCACCAACTGGGACGCGACCCTGAACGTACCGGCACCCGACTGACTGTGAGGACCCAAATACCAACCCCCCCCACTGGAATTTCTGACCATTGTTGCAATTAAAGCAGGAGAAAAACAGGATAACATGGCGGAATCTTGAGGGCCTGAAAAAGAAAGCGGCAGCGGATTTTCATTAAAGCAGCTGAAATAATAATAAAATCAAACACCCCGGTGTGCTGCTCACTAATGGCCTCTTCTTATCTTCTATTCCCCCTCACCCCTGAAATCGCCACCCATGGGGCTCAGACACAAAACCCCACTTCTCCTATGTTACTGCCCCCACCCCAAATGTGCCTTTTTATGAGGGGGTGCAGGGGGTCACCATCATTTCAACCTTTAATAATGATACAGCATGAATCTAGTGTAGAAAATTAGGTGTGTGCTGTGAGATTATGCATAATTCCCGCCCGCCCCCCAAAACACATGCACGCATGTATGCACATAAAGACCTGAACTCATATTGTTGTGGGGACTGTCCCTTCATTTCTATGGGGAAAAGTCTAATCCCAACATGACGACCCTAACCCTAACCCAGCCCTAACCTTAACCATAAGTAACCAAACAAAATACGCGCACACACAGACACAGACACACACACTTTCCTGGCCTTATTTACATTTACAAAGTCTCTGCTTTAAGGTGACACACTCAAATATACGTCATGCGACTTTCTGACCTCGACGGACCCCAGCATTTCTCTTCCATCTGCAGGTCACACCCGGCAATGTCAGACCTGGGTTCGAGGGCCACCCCCACCAGTCGATACACCCCAACAGCCACGGGATGCCAGTGGGGGGGGGGGCATGGGCTTGCAGACAGACAAGCATGAGGAGGAACGTGCCCGGGAACATGCATGTATGCTGTCGGGTTGGTACCAGGCTTCAGGTGCGGAGCCATTGATAAACAGCGTGATTCCCCCCCCCCACCCCGCCTCCCTGGTGCCGGCAGCTAACGATCTAGCTGTCAGGTCCGCTTCGGCGGCACGAGAAGCGCCGCGTGTAGCGCCTGTCACTGGGCGAGGGACCCCCCCACCCCCCGGAAACCCGCCCCCACTTTGCCAGTAAGTGACGGGAACCGGCAAAGAAGGAAAAGAACTAAAGAAAGTGAGAGATGCTCATCATTGCTGATGTGTGTCTGTCAGGCCTGGGGTTCCCCCAGGCTGCTGATTCACTGACAGGCACAGAGATGGCGGCAATGCAGCTCCAACATTAACAGCGTGCGGGAGTACGGGGGGAGGGCGACGAAGCCAAACGCGTGTGGCCCGTGGTTTACCGCTTCAGGCTGAGCCACGAGACTCTCAGGGGCTGCACAATCACCCCCCTGCTGTCCTCTGCCTCTTAACGCCGTGTGACAGTGCATGGCGGACAGGCGGCGGGGGGGTGTCATTGTAACATATACCCGTTTTTCTTTATTTGTGCCTTTTTTGTGCGGCGTGCATGATGTCGTCATTAGTTAGGGCACCTGCAGAATGATGAGGAGCAAAGAAAGGAGTAGTGTGTCTCCTTGGGATGTGGGGGGCTCCTTCCTGGAGTTTCCTGTATCTCTACCCAGCTGTCGGAAGTGAAGCTGC
The DNA here is from genome assembly GCA_026776725.1 of Gnathonemus echidnorhynchus. NCBI lineage: Eukaryota > Metazoa > Chordata > Actinopteri > Osteoglossiformes > Mormyridae > Gnathonemus > Gnathonemus echidnorhynchus. The sequence goes on along the minus strand of JAODJU010000040.1, from coordinate 1,995,028 downwards.
AGGTGCTCAGGACTCTGAACATCACCCATCTTCTCTTCCCTGGGATATTGTCCCTATGACGTGTGTGTGTTTTCTACTGACCTATTGTTAATCGGAGACCCTCAGTTCAGTGTCCTTTAAACAAAGTCCCACATTGATCACCGTGTGGATCAGAGCCCTGTGATCAGCATCCCGTATGGATCAGTGCCCTGTGACCAGCATACCTTGTGGATCAGTGCCCTGTGACCAGCGTCCCGTGTGGATCAGTGCCCTGTGACCAGCGTCCCGTGTGGATCAGTGCCCTGTGACCAGCGTCCCATGTGGATCAGTGCCCTGTGGTCAGTGTCCCGTGTGGATCAGTGCCATGTGATCAGCGTCCCGTGTAGGTCAGTGCCCTGTGGTTAGTATCCCGTGTGGATCAGTGCCCTGTGAGGATCAGTGCCCTGTGATCAGTGTCCCATATGGATCAATGCCCTGTGATCAGCATCCCGTGTGGATCAGTGCCCTGTGGTCAGTGTCCCGTGTGGATCAGTGCCATGTGATCAGTGTCCCCTATGGATCAGTGCCCTGTGATCAGTATCCTGTGTGGATCAGTGCCTTGTGATCAGTGTCCCGTGTGGATCAGTGCCCCAAGGACAGTGGCTAACAGAATAAATTTGTGGGCTAGTAATGTAGACCAGAATACTAGACACTAACACACACCAATAAAATGAAGGATTCCATTTTATTTCTTTTTTTTTTTCGTATCAAGGCACAAAAATATCAGGCAGCTCATGAAGTCCTTTTAAGTTCTCCCATGAACCAACTGACATGCAGGTCCCAGCCAATGGCAGGATCCATGGTACACAGGCAGACTAATCGGCCTGGTGGCCACCGGGAGATAGTAGCATTAGGGGACAAGCTTTAAATGCCCTGTGATGCTTGAAAGCAGCTTCATCACGAGTTTGTGGGCGGGGGGTGTTCCGAATCGACAGTCCTATGTGGTGGAAAGAGATTCGGACCTCTGCCCAAGCATTACACCTGGGAATGTTTTCTTCCAGAAATCCCACATCACCCACAGTGCCGACTGAAGCTCCCCCAGCAAGCCTACCCCCCTCTCCCGCCTTCTCATCCTCATGCACCATCTGAGGCAATGTGAAATCGGCTTGCTAAGATGGTGGCCCCCACGTCGCCTAATGGGTTGGCCACCATTCATCGCCCACAGCCAACAATGAGCCGGCGACGTAAGAGGATCTGGCTGTGATGGGTTGAAGACGGCAGTGTGACGGAGACGGCCTCCTTAGAAACCGGCGGCTCAGCCCTTTGCTGAAACGAGGTCTGCATGTGTAGGAGGGTGAGACACCCGAGGGTGGGTCACGTCAGGAAAGTGGCAGCTTCCGAAATCCACCAAATGGCCGTCTCGCTGCCGGCTGCCCGGGAGGCCCGTGGAAGGTTCCAGTTTCTGCCCGGGTGATTTTAGGGGTCACGAGGAGGAGCGCAGGACCAAAAACAGGTGTGTGTGAGAAAACAACCTGCTGAGAGGAACATGGAGAGCGAGTGAGTGGAGTCCAGACGAAGCGCGGTGAGCCTGCTGTACAAGCCTGGATACTGGGTCTTCATGCAGCCTTTATGGTGCTAAACATCAAAATCTCCCTGAAAAGACATACGTGATAGGATCCTGCTGACCTTCTTCCAAAGGTTCTCACACACGACCTTTGTGTAAACGTGCCCTGTGCCTTCATCTGTCTGAGTCTTCTCTTCCTCAATGGTCTCCATGACTCCATCACGGTATGGCGTGAGGGGCGGCCCAGCTGTCAGTCATTGGAACAGCTCACTCCCCAAGACCTGCCTCTTTTTCCGACGTCCCAATCCTTCCCAGCATCCCTGCTGATTGATCTCCGGATCCCCTTGTCAGCATCCACGGCATTGTCCAGGGAACGCTGGATTCCTTGGCCTTTATTCCTTCTTACTTGATGTTGTGGACAGACTCAGCATCAGGTCAAGCCGCAGTATGGTTCCCCTGAAGCTGAGTGCCTGTGTGCCCTAAGCCCCACCGCTGGGTGGAGGCCGGTTGTCAATGGGGTGTCCGAAGGTGCTGGAAGTTCAGAGCCACCCTCTGAGATGGGAAAGGTCATCTACTGGATGCCGTCAGCTCCTGTCTGGCCGGCTCGCCAGCCCATGCGCTCGCCTGGATGCTGACATTCCTGGGTGTGAAATAGCAGCCCTTTCCAACGTCCAGCTCAGCTTAGACCCTACAGACACTGAAGCCACATTTCTTTTCCCAGAAGCCTCTGGGCTCTGAATGACTCCTGCCCCCCCAGAGTCTAACTTCCCGCAAACTGCTCTCTCCTGACCCTGCCCTGTTAATAGCAGAACAGGCTTCTAACGACTTCTAGAACTTTCTCCTTTTTTGTCACGAGCTAAAGACTCGCCTCTTAACACAGTACCTCTGCCCCAGGAATTCAATTACTCTTCTCCCCCAGTGCTGGCAAGCCGGCATTAAATGCACTGCTGGGAACTGAATTCTGCTTATTACCTTTTACCTTGTTGTACCTTTAACCCGAGGTATATGCAACTACAATATTTTCAGAGATTGCAATCAATGATAATACTTCATAATTGAACTTGGATGTGCTGCTGTTTCAAATTATTATTATTTTGTCATGTTGCCCTGTTAATATTCATTAAAAAAAAAGATTAGACAGAAAGAATCCTGACAGAAACTTTCTTCAGTAGCATAAAAAAGTCACAGGCTTGAATCTTGTATATCTACCACAATATCTTGTTTAGTCTATTTGCAAGAGAGCCTTTCTGCACCTGCTCCAGCTATTTACAGAGGCTGCACATAATAACAGAAACACCAGATGAAAACGGACTTTGACTTTGAAATGAATTACAATTACAAACACGACTGCAGAGATGAGTCATCTTAGACTCGATGTCCATCAGTGGCACGTCAACTGTTAAAGAGGCAGACTGAGGAAGCCCAGCAGTCATTGTTTGAATTGCAGGTGATAATCAGTCATAAAAACTCTCAAATATTTCCATATGTCAAGTGAAATGGTCTCAAAAATTATGGAAGCATATGCTAACCAAACTATATCAGCAAAGATGAGCGGTGATCAGCAGTCAGGGCTCATCAACCGGAACAGACAAACACGTCAGAGGATCAGCGCTAAACACCACAAAAACCGCAGAACTGAATCATCACCGCTGAGCTCTGCTCGCAAATAAAACAGTACGTGAGCTTCACAAAGTAGTCATTTGGGTATGGAGTTAGTGAAAAGCCACATGCCTTCGATCACGACATCTGCTGGGATGGACAGCCATCGTGTCGGAGCATTTTGGTCAGAACCAGCTAAACCATGTGGTGCTAGTGTTATCACTCACAAACACATTCAAGAGTGGTTTCATGAGGACCAGAATGAATCGAATTCCCTTCCACAGACTGCCCCATCATCAGACCCAAACGTCAGCGAGGCTGTACAGCATGTTCTGGAATATGCTCCATGAAGCAGATTTCCAGCCTCACCATCTCTCAAAGATCAGGAGCCTCTTCTTCTTGAAAAATGGTCCAATATCCCAATACGTACATCTTAGGAATTATGAGAGCATTCCAAAGAAGGATGGAAGTTCCTCTAAACCCCTGAAGGCCCAGATCCTCATTATGTCCTTGATATTAATATATCATTAAGCATTTCCGCTATCTACCTTCATTTATCCAACTCTTCCATTCGCATGTCTACCCCTGTTCCTCCACCCACTCCATCTGTTTGTCCACTTCTCCAGCTGTCCATCTGTCCATCTTCTGTTACTCCATCTGCTGACCTGACAATCCACATGCTGCTCCATCCTTGAAAAACGCGCATCTAGCCCTCCTCTCACAACATGATCCCCCCCCACCCGCACCCCACATAAGCAGCTTCTGTCCCCTTGTGGAGACACATCATTAGGCGCACATTTCTCAGACAGCAAGGTCTCCTGGAACCCTGGGGAGTCCTGCTTTGGTTTTGATCTTGTGTCTTCCGAGCTGCATGTGGGACCAAGGCACCGAATGGGTTTGAGCCCAGACATGGGGCAGCAACTTGACCTCTACATGATGTCTCTGCGACTAAACTAGGGTCACTACAGCGTTCCCAGTGATTTCCAGAGGGGACGCAAATCGAATGTCATGCAGATCTTCCAGGATATCCAGAATTCCTGAAATGTTGACCTGATGTGACATCGTTAGCAAACAGGACACCACATTCTTACATGAGGCGAGCCGGCGGTATGGTCATCTGGGGGGTGGAACACCAACAGGGCCCAATCTGACACCCAGGCCATGCTAAGCTCCATCTGATGCCAGTCGGCTTCACTCATTTGTGCTTCACTCGTTCATCTGTAGATTGCGCAGCATTTTGCTCCCTGCCTGAAGATTTCCAATCTAACTCACACCCCAGAACTGATTCATTTAACATTATCAGACAAATAGGGCATCACAGATGACCGGCTGGGGAGAGGGCCTGAACCAACAATTTGAGGAGAAAACCCACTGTTGTATCCGTCAACTGCAAAGTGCGGCATTGAAGCGATCATAACAATGATAACCAGCTACGACAGTGTGAATGGAAGAGTCACCTGCTACTCGAGTGTAAAGGAGCTCGCTAAACCTCTAACATGCACAGTAACGGCACGTGGGTCGGGGTGGGGGGCTGGGGATCGCACCTGCGCTTGTCAGGCCGCCAAAGTGGACGGGGTAATTGCCGGCTGATTGTCGCCATTAACGTCTAACGGCGAAGTACTTTCCGTTCTTGTTACGCTTTCCACTTCCGAGCTATAATTTGGTGTTGCAGCCCACACCTCCGCACGGGGGTGATTAGACCCGATTACGGCGCCGCCGCCTTCCTCTAACGGAATAAGCCTAAATTAACAAAGCGGGCCACAGATGAGCAAAGGTAATTGACACCTGTACTGTTTAGTATTGACACGAATGACGGAGGCGGGAGAATAAGCTATCACTGTGCAAAATACCCATAATTCCTCTCAGTATATACATGCAGAAAATATTTTTGAGGTTTTAAGTAAACACATTTTCATGGTGTTTTGTAACTCTTGGAAAGATTCTTTACCAAATGGCCATAGTTGTGTACAAAAGAGAATTTAATAAATCAATGCTCCATACACTCAAAAAATGTTGTTTTGAACCGAACATCTTAAGTCACGCCAACATCTGCAGAAAGGAGAATTTCAGGATATTCCATTATAATGAGAACATGAACCAATGCTCCACCGATGGCCGGACCTTTTACACTAAGTACTGGTATTGATAGCTTAAAAAAATAAGAGGACTGAACAGACTGTTAGGCCTGTTGGGGGTATTGGTGACACAGTTTTGCCGTCACAGTTACCATGGAATTACGTTACACCCTCTCCTGAGCTCCCCCTTTGCCTGAACAGCCAGCTCTTCACACAGCTGCCCAGGATCAGGCTCTATGACCGCGGCTTTATGCTGGCTAGCCTCTGGGAGGAGCCAAGATTGAGCCCTGGATCTCCCTCCCATTGCAGGCGGGGGCTGAAGCCACAGATGGAAAACAGAGCACAGGCCACATCGCAATGGCATTGTGTGCAAGAGGGAGCGTGGGCCACATCGCCATGGCGTCATGTAAGAAATGGAGTTTAGGTCACATCGCCATGGCGCCATGTAAGAAATGGAGTTTAGGTCACATCGCCATGGCGCCATGTAGGAAATGGAGTTTTGGCCACATCGCCACAGCCATGCAGGAAATGGAGTTTTGGCCACATCGCCACAGCCATGCAGGAAATGGAGTTTTGGCCACATCGCTACAGCCAAGTGGGAGACAACGTGTGGGCCACATCACCATAGCACTACATGAGAACACAGTGTGGGCCACATCGCCACGTGGGAAACAGCGTGCAGGCCACTTTGCCATGGCCAGGTGGGAGACAGAGCATGGACCACATCACCATAGCACCAGGGAAGAGATGGAGAGCATGACTTTCATGTGAGCATGCGGCCAGCAGGTGCTGATCACGCATCTCCAGCGCCTGTTACTCATAAGGTGCCTCAGACGTAGCATGATGGCAATAATTAAGAACGCGGTAAATATCAAGCTGACTGGCTGCATCAATCAGAGGCTGCAGCAACTGCAGCTTGACACTCCTCCCGTCATGCATCGACCTGCCATGTTGGCCAAGAAGCCGGATAGACCCGACGCTATGGGCAGCCTTCAGAATCATGACCGAGAAAAAAAAAACAAGCGATCCAGAAGAACAGTAATCCATACTCAGAAGTGTGGACTTCACACATTTTCTCATCTGGCATATATGTTCAATAAAATATTACAATTTTAACTGTCATTATTTTGAGCTGTCCTATGTTTTGCTGTGTGAAAACAAGAATTTTGTCCTGGTTTGCCAGCGGGATCGGAAGGTAGCATTACAAAAAAGAAAATCCAGAAAAAATAAAAATCTAAAATTGTTAGCAACCACATGGAGGATATGTAAAACATGCATGTCAGAGCAGCCAATGGAAGAGCAAACCCCCGGCAATACAGACTGCTAATCAGCCAACTGTCACTCAGCATGTGGGTGGAGCCATCTGATTACAAAGGTAGATTTTGCTGAACCACTCTTCTGCCTGGCTAAAGCACAGATAGACCCAAATGGAGATGAGGTGGAAACCCTGTGCACTGTGGAGTACATTTACACACAAGGGTTCAAAAGCTTTATTGTCATTTGTACAAGTAGAATGAAAGGCTTGTGTACCTCCCTGTGGACTTATACAGAAATAACCCTCTTGACCCCAGAGTGATTCAAAAATACAACCTTTTTATCTGGAATCAAACACACTACCATAGCACCACAAGGTCGCATTGATCTTATTAAGCAAACGCTTTAAGCAAAAGCAAAGTGACGTACAAGTGAGGCAAATAGCAGACTACTGAACTACGTATGAGTGAGGCTAGGTACTGCAGCACCAGAACCTATGAACAGCTGGTAAGGGGAAGGTTGTTGGTTCAAGCCTCAGAAAGAGTGTTGCTGTCACACCCTTGAAAACAGCCCTTCATCTGAAATACCCATGCATAATATCTGGTGAAATAAGTCTTTAAAAATTGTCTCTTGATAAAAGCATCAGCTAAAAATTGGTCTATATCTGCAGACTAGTATTCAGGTGACATGATCCCATTAGAGGAACACTTTATTTTACTTTTTATGTCTCTCCTTTAAGAGTGAAATGGCACATACTGTAGGATCACTCATACCGCAGATGACATAGCCATTATCTCCTTTGGTTTGAATCTTCTGGGCATTTAACCGTGGAACTGGTTTGATCAGGTGTAACAATGCCATGCTGAATCCTGGGCCAACTCTGTGGACCAAGGCATGAACTGCACTTCTGGGCCTTACCAGTCTGAACAAGCCTTGTTAATGATTACCAGCATCCAAGGATCAGATAACACTGTGATTTCCTGCGACGAACCCCACACCACCGTGCTGTCCTGCGACGAACCCCACACCACCGTGCTGTCCTGCGACGAACCCCACACCACCGTGCTGTCCTGCGATGCTTCCCTCCCCCCATATTCCTGTGTACTCCCTTTTTGTTGATTCTGAGGCTTTACCATAACAACAGCGCCACAGAAACAGTGTCACAGGGGAGCTGCGTTTCATTATTAAACGTGTCTTATCACCTCTGGCAAAAAGAATTTAAAAAACTCTTCACACCTCTCTGTCCTAATTCGCTCATCTCCCCCAGACTCTGGCATTTTTATTTTGATTGTAATATGTGTCTTTGACGTTTCTTCATTTCCCTTGCTCTTTAATTGCTTTTGTTTGATTTTATAGACGCCAGGGAAGCAGCTTTTCCAGTTGTTTCTTCTGTTATTAAAGAGCGTCTGAGTCCAGGGCTGCCTAGCACAAGCAGGAATGGACCAGTAACAGCCGTCCTGCCGGGGACGAAAGGGGAGGGGGAGGAATGTCTGTATCATGCACATCAAGTAAATGCGAATCTTCTTCTCCACAGTCTTAGAACTGCTCCCTCCCCACCAGTCAGCTGCCAATCACGACCCATCCACTTCCTCAAAATCACACTCCTGAGACGTTTTACATCTCCGTCGCTCCTGGAGGATTCCGCAGCCTGCAATATTGCGAAACAACAGTAATTATAAAGGCACGATTTGCTCTACCCGGCGCTGGGAAATAGTTTAAATGTGCTTCTGTTTTACGGGGAGAGGGCTGGTGTTTAAGTCGTTCGAGTACTATGCTGAAGCATATTTTGTATAATTTACCGGCGCTTGCTCAGCAGTCTTGTTTTATGGTTGGGATCGATCCGGCGGCTGAATCAACGCACGTTAGAAGACTTACAAGAGACTGCATCAGATTCCAAAGGTGTTACGAGGGTATTTTTCCCCGTGAACGCGCGTCCCTGGGACGGTGCGCGACTCCGACGGAGAGGCGCATCAGTTAGCGGCGCGGCGGCGTGCACCTTTCATTACTGCTGCTGGATTACGCGGTGCAGATTGATGGATTCACTTGTTGCCGACCTAAAAGCATTAAGTTGCTCTTCGCGTCAATCTGGTTCTGGAGCAGATTCGAAATCTGATGTCATGGACCTTGCCTGCTGAGTCGTCCTTTGTCTTTGCCAGCCGATAATTAATGTATAATATATCTTTGATTATTTCTTTCCCTTTCATAAAAGTACAATTGTTGCATATAAAGGATAAATAAGCATAGTCTTCAAGCCTACATAATGCAGATCTGAAAGATTGGGGGACTCAGAAGGCCTGCTGTTTGACGCTGTTACTCTCGCACTCCTGTATCTTCGTGGGCCTTTCGATATGTTGGTAATAAATGCACGCAAACATCTCTCTGGCATTTTTACCATAACAATGTCAAATAATTAACCAGACGCCAAACCAGGCTGAGTTAAAAAGGTTACCGTTATGTTGCGTTATATATAGCGAGCTGTTCGACTTGTAAAACCCTGTTAGTGTCACTGAGACTCCGTAAAAATAAAATAAACATTTTACTTTATACATTTCATGTAAGTTGTAATTTCTTATGACTAAGAGCTGTTTAATGTAAACTTAAGGGGGCATTTTACAAAGGCTGTGAAATTTAATGTAGTATTAACCTTATTCAGAGACCTGGGGGTTATAAAACAGAATGAAAATAAACCCCGAACTACACACGAAACACACGTAATAAAATAGACAATAGCCATTCGTCTGTTAAATAAATGACTGTGAATACGAGAAACCACATTTAGCTGTATATTTGTATTTGTCTATACATTATCCGACTTACTTGTACTGCTGAACATTGCACTTATACCGGCAATCAGCACATTTTTTGGTCCTAAAAGCGGAATAAGAGGACGGTGAAATTATATGGACAAGAAACGTTTTATGACAATACCGGTAAACTTTAAGCTTTAAAAAACGCCGCTCCCAGGATGTTGACAGAAGGCGTATTACAATAAAGCTGACATTTCAGAGAAGTTACACATGCCAATGAAACGGGCACTGGAGTAGTTTAAACAGGTAGTGATGGATGAGGTGCAGTAATCGGGGTTTTGTTGTACCGTAATAAACACGTAAGAATGTGGTTAAAAAGGCGTCCTTATATGCACCGCCCTAAAGTTTATTTAACTGCATTCTGTTCGTTCAAAGCACAAAAACTTAGTCGCCTCAAAAATGAAAACGAATAACAATTTGTAAAAGAAAAACACATTAAAGGCGTGTCACTTATTTTATTCCTCAACGTATATTTATATGTTCTTTTGGTTAAAACCATAACATGCAATTATTCTGCAACCGTGTAGATTTGACTAGAGTGAGGGTTCACTGCTAATTTTACGTTATAATTATTATTTTTCAGTATAAAGTCAAAGTTCCTTCGGATCATAATTACGCCGAGATGTCTCATTTTAAATGTTGATTTGGTTTCACCGCGCTGTGTGTCTAGGTGCTCTTTGTCTTGATGGAGACAGCGGGGAATATTCCTCGTGAATGCTGCGACTGCCACCTGCAGGACACCGACGGGATCTATTCTTGCCTCGGACGCCATTGGCAGAACTTGTGCCGTATGTGTAATTAGGCCGCTTTTCCGCAGCTGCCCTAAGACGTGCCTCCGTGTGCAGCCCAAGCTCGTGGGTGATGCCAAACGTTCACTTAAGTATATCTAAACATCCAAGCAAGCAGCAGAATAATCAAAGTCTAAAGCCTACATGTAAAATAGTCGCATCCTGGTGACATTCTAATGAGCTGTACATGTGTATTGGGTACAAATGCTTCATTCATAAAAAGACACCTTCTCTCGTACCCAAAGTTCAGAAAGATTAGCACTACAGCTGCATCGCCTTCTGCTGTCCATATCTAACAATGAAGGCTTCACCGATCTGCACACGGTCCAGATAAAGAACTGAGCCATGCTGTACTGGAGCTTTAGGGATCTGGACACATTTTACTTGATGGAAACCAAAACTTTGACTTTCCAAGCCAAACACTGGTATGTATGGCCTAGTGAAAAGGCATCAGTCTGTTGCTATGGACCCAAGGTCACTGAAGCTCTTAAGCCCTCTGTCCTCTGGGAGAATAGAACTGTGTAGTGATGCTAGAAAGCAATCAGCCCAGGGCCTTCTGGGGGCTCTCTGCTGTGGGCTATCCACTGGGTGGCTCTCTGCTGTGGGCTATCCACTGGGCGGCTCTCTGCTGCGGGCTATCCACTGGGGGGCTCTCTGCTGCGGGCT
>JAODJU010000040.1:1917546-1942510 GCA_026776725.1 Gnathonemus echidnorhynchus | reverse complement strand
GAGAGCATGATGGGATATGCAAAAATAAGCCTTCCAATGTACATGTACTAGTATTTGTGCAAAAGGTAAACAGCAACTCATCATGCCTTTCGATTATGCTTTCAAACCATCATATAGAGGAGAACATGTCAGTACCGACAACGTCTGTGCACTAAAGGCAGCATACCACAAAACAGGAAAGATACATATAAGATCCAACCGCGTCACGTGAGCCGATCCATTGCATGCTACATAATCACGAGCGTCCAAAGACGTGGCCACAAGCGTATCATGGCCGGTACACCCGCCACCTGTAAATCGCATCCACAACGAGGCCACGTGTTGGGGACCGGACGAATGTCAGCAGGGTGCGGCAGGGGGAGGGGAGGAATCACCAGGGCGGCGCGAGGGGAGAGCAGGTGGGCATGCAGGCGCTTGATAGCCCTGCCCGTGCCAGGCCCGTGCAGCTGCCGGCAGAGAGTACAGAGGGGAGCGGCGGGATTTGGCAAAGCCTGCTCACGGGTGCCGGCCGCGGTACGTGACAATCCGGGCTCCAACTGCCCTTCACCGACAGACCCCTCCCACCCCGGCAGTGGTAAACACCGAGAAAACCTCATTACCCTGAAGCTGCTATGAGCTTTCTGTTCACCAGCCCCTCTAAGGGAGAAAGGCAACACTTTAAGTATGTGCCAAAAATTTCAAAGATGTGTGGTCAATTTGCACGGCTTTTGCCAACACGGTAAAAAACGAAGTACAAATCACTGACAACAACGGCACATACAATTATGTACATTTAAACAGAAGTAAATGAACGTTTACAAAACATTAAACTCCCATCACTTAACAATGAGAATCACTCGAAATGGGTGCAACACAACACCATCAGACATTCTAACACATCTCAAATACCAACTATTAGTCTGACAGACCGCAGAGGCCAAGTAGTTAACAGAGTACAGAGCAGTACGGCCGGGTAAACAGCAGCTGCCAATGCGAAGATCCCGATCTTGAAGTGGTCGCGTTATATTAAAATGAAACGTCAGATAACAGTGTGACTTTAAGGCTGTGAAAACTGAGCCGCCGCATACGCCGCAATTAGAGCGCCAGCGAAGGTGCTCCGACCGGATAGAAATATGGGGCAGCGCTGTGGGGCACTTGGAAGAGGAGGACAACGTGCCTTGATGACGTTAAACTAAAAGCGGAGTAGCGAAAGCCGACGAGGCACCCCGCCGAAGGTTCGGGGCAAAGGCGTGATAAGGCAGATTGTGCGGTAACGGACATTAAGGATAAAACCGAAGGCCTAGCAGCTCGAGCGACCCCGGCGCGAGAACCGGCTGCCTAGCGTTAGCCGCACACACCTACCGTTAGCTTCCCTGACGCCGCAGAGGACACCAGTCGCTTACCGAGCACCTTTATGCACTACTTTCCCTATAGTCCGTCCGCCTGGTCGCTCCCTTGACCGGCGCTATCTTTTCGCGGCGGGCGTATTTCGTCGACGCTCGCCGCCGCTAACTCGATAGCTGGATAACCCTCCCTCGAACGAAATTACCCAGTTCCACGGCACTGGCTGTCGCGGCCAACTGGCATGCGCCGCATGCATGCGCACAAGGCCAGACCGGGAGCTATTATACCTGGAAGTTGTAGTTTTTCGGTCGGCCTCGACCAACGCCACATTTATCCGAAAGAATTAACTTGGTGAGAAAGGCTTTTCTTGAATCGACCGTGCATGTGGATGCGTATATATAAAGACTGGAAATATCATGCCTCAATATCATATTTATAAAACTTAATCATATAGTAATGTATGACTAGGGGCGCCTGGGAGACGGGGGGGATACGTGCCCCCCCAGTGTTTTATTTGGCTTCAGTCATCCCCCCATTAAAAAAATATTTAATAGACCTAGTTTAATTACACACTTTAAATGAACATTACTTAAAATTGAACCACAATGCAATAAAACTAAATATAACAATAAGATAAGATATACTTCGTTGATCATGGGTAAATTTGCATAGGCTTACAGCAGCAAGGTACATAAAGGGCACAGATACAATTGTATATAATGAAAAAAATTAAAAATTAAAATGCTATGAGTGGTAGGATGTTCAAGATCGTCTCTTAGCTGTTTTCAAGACTAATACTGGTGTATATATACTGTATATATGTTGTATATATAGCACGTTTCGTGAAATACTATTTGTACAGTGGCTTATTGTGGAAGTATTGGAATTTATCATATTCAATAAACGTATTCTGACTTAAGTTATTCCTTGACTTTAATTGTCTGGAACTCTAAGTTAAAGCTTTTGGAATAACTTGTTAGATAAGATATTCTGGTTAATGTTATAACCAGTCGTATATTCTAAGCCTGGAAATTGGAGTCACTTTTATTTCATACAAGTGCTATGTATTATAGTGTTGTACTATTTCTTGTATTTTTGTCAAAATATAATGCACCTTTGTTCAATGTTCCGAAGCTCTGTTGCAGCAGAGGTTGTCTATGAAAAGCATTATCTGGTCTACTGACTCCAATCCAGAAACACTGCCCTTCTGATTCTGTGATATGGTTCTATCCATTTACTGATTGCTGTAGACATATTCTCAACGGTGTCATTCTCTTCATTCATCCAGCACTAAAGGCACGATCCTAACATTTCGTACTCCGAAGCGGTTTATAGTGTTACCACCAGATGGCGTCAAGGCTACACTAATTATAATTTTTCTTTCTTTCTTTCTTTCTTTTACTGACAGACCCTTATATTATCTTGTTGTCATTTCGCGAAAGTTTGAAGCTCATGTTCACATAATGCATGGGAGGCCCAAATGTCAGGTACAATAAAACACCAGGCGTCAAGAACTTTTTGTCCCATGTCTGGTCCTAAATATACTTCGCACTGCCTGATTTTTCTTAAATGCTTGTTATTAGTCTGTTTTTGTTTTTATTTGATAAACTAACAAATTGACAGACAGGCAAACAAATATATTGATTGATTGATTTATTGATTAATATTAGTCTGTGACTTGAAAATCTTATTATTCTCATTAATTCCTGAATAGTGGTGTATTTTGTGGGCTTCCCAAGTGACCCTTCAGTGAAACCACAGTAAAATGTGTCCTGGAACTGGGATCCAGGTTCTATACCGGTGTTGTTGAATTACACATTTATGGGAAAAGGTTCAAAGAGCACCACGTGCTCTGCTTTCTGTTGGGTGGTCAAACCGGTTGCTTCATTCTCCATCTTCACTATCTCTGCAAAATCCCCTACTGCTGGCTGGGTGGCCAAAAGAGTGGTGAGTGTTATGAAGGTATAAGTACCGTTCTCCAAGTGTGTAACTTCATGTAAAGCAAACCTCAGTGTAGAGGAGGAGAAGGAGGAGGTGTATAGAAGGAGCAGGTGGAGGTGTGTGGAAGGAGTAGGTGGGGGAGGAGGAAGTCTGAAAGGAGTGGGTGGGGGTGTGTGGGAGGAGCAGGAGGAGCAGAATGAGGTATGTGGAAGGAAGAGGGATGTGTGTGGAAGGATTGGGTAGAGGAGGAGGAAAGGGAAATGTGAGGAAGGAGCAGATGGAGGAGGAGGAGAAGGAGGAGGTGTGTGGAAGGAGCAGGTGGAGGTGTGTGAAAGGAGTGGGCGGGGTAGGGGAGAAGGAGGAAGTCTGTAAAAGGAGTGGGTGGAGGTGTGTGGAAGGGGTATGAGGAGGAAAAGGGGGTATGTGGAATGAGGAGGGAGGTGAGTGGAAGAATTTGGTGGAGGAGGAGTAGATGTGTGGAAGGAGTGGGTGGAGGAGGAGAAGAAGGGGGTGTGTGAAAGGAGAAGGTGGAGGTATGTGGAAGGAGCAGGTGGAGAAGGAGGAGAAGAAGGATATGGTCACCTTCTTTTACCAGTTAGTGTTAGTTCTGAATAGGGACCCTCTGACAAAACATTACCTTGAGTGTCATTGGTAAATTTTGCTGAGCGGGGGGTGGGGGGGGGGTGTCCTCTTCAGTAGATTTTGTTAATCAGGAACTCACTGGGCCCCCTGAATCTGCCAGGATATCCATGCCACTTTGACACCCCCTAGATCTGAATATCAAATTTTGTATTTCAGAGAAACACGTGTATTAAGATAGATTAGAGAAATTCTAAAAGGTTGCTGTTTTCACCATAAGAGAATGGAGTTGCACTTCCACAGCGGGCTGTGATAACACACTCTTAACACGTACATAGTGAGAAGAGCGCTGCCAACAATATTAATTCATATTTTATTGGAGTGATAGGAACTGGTCCTATCTTCGGCTTAAAATGTAAATGCAAGAAAAGACGTATATAAAAAGACGACATCCTTAATAAATCTGTTTGGTCCAGCAGGTGGCGCTGTTGTCCGGTACCTCCCGGGCTGTGGCTGCAGATGCAGGCCTGACGGCGTGTAGGAAGCGCGCCTGTCCGCCCCCCGTTGCTATGAGCATGCTCCTGCAGTCACGCACAGCTCATGGAAGCCGAGGACTCAGGCACGGTTCCTCCCGTGACAAGTGTATTGTGGCTGTTGACAATCGATGAGTGTTGGCTTATATCGGCGGTAGGTCTTCGAAGCCCATAAGCATCACCAGGGTGACGGTCAGTAATCGCTTACGGGTCTGCTGCACTTCGGCGGGCAAATTACGGCAGCCCTGAATCAGCACGGTGCTGGTGAAATGACGACATTGTGCAGCTGGACCCGTGGTTTTATCCTGAGATCAATTCCTTTTTACCAAAACTGTATGCATGTACGTGAATATAAACATGGATCTAGAAAGGGGGACGGGGAAGGGGTGGCTAGGGGCTCGTGCCAGGGTAACCTTCGGAACACCATTAAGAATGCAGTGAAATACGCAAAATTATCTGCAAATAATTTAATTCAAACCCATCAAGTGTTATCAGTAAAATTCGGAATTATATCCGTGTTTTGAAAAAAGAAACATGACATGAATTCCCTCCACCCTGCGTTCTGATGCCTCCTGTGTTCCATGAATATACGAATATCACGAATATCGCCTTATGGTTCTACGACGCACCGCGATACTCCCAAACCTCACACGTTCAAGACTCTTATATGAAAGTGCCTACTTACTTTTATGCAGATGCAGCTATTCCCATCCTGTATATACTTTAAATCATGCTTAGATTACAGAACTGTACCTATACAATGTAAATTGTATGTAAAAACAGTATAGTTGTTATAATGTATTGTTTAGGGAAATATTACAAAAACATATAAACCTATTAAATCACATTATGGTACACTAAACTTAAGCATTTTTTCCTTCAACCACTACTGAATCCTTTAACAATGTAAAAACATAATACACAGGTCTAACTGAACCTCTGTTTTAATATATTTTGGAACCGCGATCGTAGAAGACCGCACTATCAAAAGCCCTCAGATGCGGGTTGACCGTACAAATGGCCGTATAACAGCGGTGATATTTCAGACGGAGCTCCGCGGCGCGGTGTCCCAGCGGGCCAGTTCGTACATGTCCTTCCCACCGTACCGTCTCCAGTCTGCCTCTAACAATGAGAGTCACACGTCATCTGCAGCTTTACGGTGTAAGGTACGAAACAAGAAACAATACAGAGCTGTTTGTTCAACTTTCACCGAGTTCTCTCCGTTCCATTTATTAAATACACTTTATAAATAGCACAGAAAAACAGCAGATGACAGGCTAATGACACAGTATAGTGAACGGTGTCTTCCAGTAATTATTTTCTTTCTTTCACGTTTTTTAATTGTTATTATTTGAACTGGACATGAATCTGAAAAACTTCATTCATTGCTATAATTATGCATGGTAATTACATGCATCAGTGAAATAAAATTAAATATAGTTATTTTCTCAAACAAAATATTACTTTTTCTTTTTTAAAAAAATATTAAATTATCAAGCATGTTAATTTATATTTAGTGTACTCGTTGCCATTGACTGCCAAAATATAAGCGCATGCACTAATTTAAATTTCATTTAAGTCTCATCTTCAGTCCCAGTTTGCTCCATTTTGACAGATGAGAGGTAAGAACGTACATATATATGAACCGTAATGTGTGAGCTTAAAACGTCAAACACGAGAGACTAGTTTGGGCACCATTACTGGATGAATCAGGCAATGCTGATTATCTGTGCAAAATATCTGGGACAAAACTATATATAATATAGTGTGTGGATGAACACCTGTAAGCAAGAAACCATGTATCTCAAATGCTGAGAATAGATTTTTTTTTTTTTTGAGGGGGGGGGGGGAGACGCCAGCCATTTAAGGCTGTATAAGTTTATCCTCTGTTACATCTCTAAGTCAGTCTGTGATTGTTCATTTCCTTTAGTCTATGCTGACCATCTTGTTAACCATATTGAGAAGGGTATCCAAGAAAACAACTGAACTGAATTAAGGCACAAATAAGTAGCTTAAAGGTCTTATTTTTTTGTGTTTTAGGAAATCGGTAATGATGCAGGTCTGTAACTACTAATAAGTTGCGAATCGTTGAGTGTATAATTTTTTCCATTGCTATTTTAGTATGTCTGAGTGGTCGTATGTATATTTATAGAACCAGAGACCTAAACATTTATAAGAAGTCCGACACAGCACAGGTACTAGAGAGAACTAGTTTAGTCTTTATACCACATCTACTGTAGTTCAAGAACCACTATATTCTTTAGGATTTAAAAAAATGTATATAATTCATATTTTTCACATTTATAAGATTGCATGTTACGTATGTTTATTTTTTCCTTTTAAATTTTTTATTCTGTAATCTTTAGCATTTATTTATTTCACATTAAATTGTACATTAAATTTCTATTTATACAAGAGCTTCCTACCACATGTGATATGAACACAGAAAGCTTTGCATAATATCAGTTTTCTTTTATGATAATGTCATTGTACATTATTTGTTTGACCGTCCATTTAACTGTCAGATTGCTTCCCACACACTGCTCTTGTGACTGGGTGTTATCATCATAGTTTTGGTCTCTCCTTGATCTAATGAGATGTATTTCAGTTGAAACAATTAACAGTTTTTATTGACAGTGTATCAGATTGAAATTTTGAATCCCATTAGTGAATTTGACCTAATGATTTCTCATTAAATTACTCACATACAGTTTTTGTGCATCCCCTGCTGCATCTAAGTATATAGCTTATTTACTCTGTCCATCAAAGTAAAAACTGATTAAAGAAAATATTTTTATAATTTAATAGATATTATTGTATGTTAGAAATGTAGAAAATATATTCCTTCTTCTATATGTCATTACATATTTTCAAATTGTTAATTCATTTTTCAAACAGCTCTTATGGTCAGTCAGGTTGTTTTTTTTTTTTTTTTAAATCAAATATGTAAAAAAAAATAAATTAAAGTATAAAGTCACATAGTGTGGCTTACAAATTCTAAGAAGAAAGTGCAAAATAATGAGCATCAAAGCAAGAAGTCTAGCAGTACCAGTTCAAGTTAGCGAAATACCAACAGAAAACTCGCAGTTCCTCTTCTGGTCAGTGTGAGGCTGTGACTTTTACGGTGATTGTAGGGAAACATTAATAAACCTCTTCTGTAGTAAAATACATATCTACAAACATTTATGCCAGCTTCACTGTGTAATAATATACATGTATGTGTTTATACACCTGTGACGTCATTTATATGACGTTAAAGGTGCACATGGTTAAATGATATCATCTAGGAGGTTTGGGGTTCCGACCCAGTCTAGTGTTCTTGGCTCAGAAGCTGCCATGATGATGCACATGAACTGTCTTCCAGTTCTCTTGTCTATTGGGTAAATGGTCGTAGGCGTGAACCTCTTGTTGCTCTCCACAAACTCACAGAGCTGCTGGTAGATCTTCGGATACTCGTGACGCAGGAAGACCCCCCTGGCCCTGAGTTCACGCTGGATGTTAATGAAGCATATCTCCCTGGCCTTCCTGCCTTCCTCGCCTTCCTTATCAATGTCAGAGGTTCCTGGGGGAGGGGTGAGGATCAGAGTTTCCATGTCACTCTCTCTCTTGAAGGGCCTCTTCTCAGGGCTGCAAGAGGCCAGAGACACTTTGGCATACTTCCTGACAGTCGGCGCTCGTACTCTAGGTGAGGGTCTGTCAGGCACTTGGTCACCAACAGCGATGGATACATTCAGAAGGAAACATTCACTGGGGTCGTACTCATTTCCGGCATCCTGCAGCTCTTTACAATACTCCCCTAGATTGTCCTTGAAAGTCTCCAGCTCTCTGAGGGACAGATAAGTTGGGGTCATGAGGAGGCTCTCTAGTCCATACTGCAGAAAGTTGTTGGATGACCCTGGGCTGGGGAAACCAAGAAAAAGCACACCCCTTCCGCGGGAGAGATAGCCCACTTTGGCAATGCGGGAGAAGGCTTTGTGGATCTCAGAATTCTCCCGGCAGAACTTCAGGATATGCCTGCAAATACTTCCAATGCGTCCATAAAGGCAGTTCACCTTGTGGACATCCCAGTCCTCCCTACGGCAGTTCCGGGAGCAGTAGTAGGTGTAGCAGCTATGACACGATTTGAAGTAGAGGCAGGCATTGAACAGGGTCTCAGTCCGCCGGCACTTTCTGTTAGAGCACATCATAGTATCATCCTCATCTGTGCTCTGCTCAGGGGAACACTCATCTGTACTCCTCTGGACTCCATCACAGCTACTGTCCAGGTTTTTCAGAGCATCAGGGATGATTTTGGTGGACATAGGCTGTTTATTGAGAGGACCAGGGTCTTCCTTGGAGCCTTTCTTAGCGGAGTCGGAATCATCCTCATTAATAAGCTTCTTTAGTTGGTCCAACAGATCTTCACTGGGCCTCCGGCTAGCTGGGGGCTTGTAGTCAATGACAAGGTCGGCTAACAGCTCATCAAGCTGTTCGAGGCTTTGCTGCAATGAGTAGCTGTTGTGGCTCTTCTCTTTGGTCGTGTCTGCCGAGTAGGAGGGTGGATCCTGGTATGAAACAGTCCTGGGCTTTGCTTTATCAGAATCCAACATGTCCCAACTGGCAGAGCGTGACTGGCTTCTTTTGATTTTGCCCGGGCGGATGTCGTTGTCCGTAATGGTAATCTCAGGGGTCACGTACCAGAGTCGTCCTGTCATGCTCCTGGCTCCATCAACGGGACCCTTTTCCAAAGAGTTTTCAGACAACGACAGGGCAGCATAGCGCCTGGGTGAACTGGAGAGGTTCACCACCACAGGCTGCCGCCTGTCATCTGGGGACGCTGCGCGCTTGCCCTGGTAAAGGAGGTTCTCGTAGCTTCTCCCACGGTGAACTGGCTGCTCCCTTTCAACATGCGAGTTGAGGATGTTGTCCCAGGACTTCGAGTAAGGTTTGGCCTCTGCTCCAAGCCTGGGTGGCTCCATGCAGGGGTTGGCATACCAGGGGGTCAGTTCCGGTCTGGCTCTTGGCGGAGTGAACTGATTGTGGTGGGCAGCATATCCCGAGAAACTGGACGCGTACCAGTCGTCGCCATGAGGTTGCGACATCCGGGGCCGATGGCGGCCCTCGGTGTGATACGGTCTCAGTGGCACATGATGCTCCGGAAGGTGGCTGAATGCTTCATTTGTGTAGAAAATATTTGAGGGGACAGTCTGAATGGGGTAGACTGCAGGGTTCTCGCCATAGTATGATCTTGTCGGCGGTGTTTGAATAATGTATGGCCCCGGTTCGCTTGTGGAGTATGGCCTGGGATACACAGGCTCGCCCGGGTATGGCCGAGGCTCTATCTCTGTGTAATAGGGCCGGATGGTAATGGGCATAGTGTGAACGACATGGGACCTTGGATCATGCATATATTGCATTTTAGGCGAGTGTCCTTGGCTGGACATGCTGTAGCGATCATTCTGGTAGTAATTCCTAGTAGGAGGGGCTGAAATCGAGTACCTCCCGGGCTCGGTGTAGAATAATTTAGTTGGCACACCAGGGCTAGAGAAAGCCCTCCGTTCTCTCCCAAGGTACTCCCTCTGGTCTCTGGGGGAAGGCATTCTATGAGGAATGTCAACGGGCTGAACATAATTCATTGGCATGCCATAAGAATACGGGTAAGGATGCCTGTAGTCCGCACTGTAGCATTCGCTAGGAGTTGGTGTCCTGGATGTGGAAACTTGGCGTGGAACAGCCAGGCCCCTGCTGCCCGAGCTGGAGTAACGCTGCCAGGGGATCTCAGTGCGGGGTGCGGGGGGATGTCTCACCGCCTGCTGCAAGCCTCCCTCATCCGGCTTGATGTCCACACGGCATTTGACATGGGGACTTGTGGCCGGCTTGCTCGGCCGGCCCCCCTCAAAGCGATCGTTGGCATCTAATGGCGAGAATCGGCTGGAATCCCCTCGCTGGGGCTGGAGCTTGATGGGATGCACCTCCTGTGTCAGGACACGGCTCGTGGCATAGGACGCCTCCCTGCGGGGAGATGCCTCGGGCCTCCTTGGTGGGTCCCGGCGGGCTCGCTGGACCTCCCTGCCCCTCCTGACCACAGGTGGAGACATCTCAATGGGCACCGGCGTGAAGGTGGTTTTGGCCCGGGGGGCACTTTTAGACCGAGACCTCTGCTTAGGCTCTGGCCTGGTGGCCTTGTTGGTGGTGTCTGAGCTGGAGTGTTGAGGGGGCAATCTGGTGTTGAACAGGTCCGGGGAGGAGAAGCGAAGGTGACCCTGCTGCCCCAAAGCATTCCAGGACACCTCTCCTTGGGCCTCGGACTGCCTCTCCGGCCTCCTATGGTGGTGCTCCATCCCCTGCGACTCGCAGGGCTTGGGGTCATCCAGCGACTCGATGAAGTCAAAGCTCCGGCAGTGCCTCTTGTGGATCTTCTCCTGCTTGTCCTCCAGCGTGGTCGTCATCTGGGCATCACATTGTTTGGAAAAACAGACAGACTCCAAGTGCGTGGAAGTGGACTTCACTTTTATGTCTCGATACACTGTCGATGCTAGTATGTCAGGAGGTTCTGTGCGTGTCATCTTAAAGGGACACCGTGAATTTTACCCTTCAGGATGATTCAAAGTTGAGGTCACCTGCAAAAAACAAGGCAGTTCAAACATGGCAATCAAGTTTTAAAATACGTATCTCATTCAACTCATTCATATTGTATGAAGTGCAAGTTTGTAAATACAGCCCAGAAGGCAAATCCCCAGGGGAGATGTGTTTACAACATGCTACGTTTTAAAAACCGCTGTTGTCTACAAGTTTCACATGCTAACGACTGGCTCTCATTAACGTTGGCATAATGGCAAACTAGATAAACTTTTCTTTCCCATTTGCCAATCATACCTACATAAGGTTAACAACATGCAGCGGAAAGATTCCTATGCAGCCTTTTAAGAAAGAGAGAGACAGTAAATCACCGCAAAAACAACACTGTCAAGTGCTTGATGGAAAGTAAACAAGGCTGAGGAAAGTTAAGCTATAGTTTGATATGGCTTGAGGAGAAAAATAAAGGCTGCAGTTTGAGTTCTGTCTTGAACATTTAGCTTAACATGAACTCTTTACAAACACTATGGGGTCTGGTGAGATCGCCTGCATTTTAGCACAGTAGCCATCAAGTGCGACTGTTGATGGAACGCAGAGGAATCAGCACTATGAGACCCCCCCCCATAGCGAGGGCATCAGCACCATGAAACTATAATCACAGGATCGAACTATGCCAAAAAACCCTGAGATGACATCACATGGGTAATAAGACACGAGGAGGGGTATTTAAGAGCAGTGTGATTAATATAAAAGCACAATTCTAGCACAGGAGGATGAACGAAATGAAACACACCTGCTCGGAATAAAACACCCGCCTGATCGACTGACGCAGCGGACAGGCAAAACGTGGCAATTAGGCAAAACAAAGAACAATGGAGCCTTAAACCTCCTGGGAAGCCTTCATGAGCGCAGGGCACAGAGCAGCTCAATGCAGAGAGGGGCTGTAACAGCACCGCGTGTCACGGACAGAAAGCTCAGGGACCCAAGTGAGGAACACGGGGAGTTTATTGGGGACCAGGCAGACAGAAATAGACTCGGCAAGCAGGATCTCGGTTGGGGTCACAGAGCAGGATGTTCAGAAGCGGGGGGGGGTCAGTCCAACTCGAGTCGGGGAGGGCCAGGGACAGGGGGGATGTCTAGAGGGAATGGGATTGCGGCAGGATCAGAAGCAAGCAGGCAGGATGGGTCAGGACTAGGTAGGAGACACGGTTAGTACAGCAAGTTGTAGAAGACAAGAATACCTCATACACCTGAGATTTTACAGGCGCTGAAGAGCTGGCATTCTCATGGAGGGGTGTGATGTCGCGTCCCTAAAACAACTCAGCAGAACCAGAGGAGGGACGGCCTGGAGGCAAACATCCTCCATGATACACATCCGACACATCTACTGACGGCATACAGAGGGCTGTGACACTGACATCAGCACCAGTGGGCCCAAGAACTAAATGTACTTCCTGGAAAGCATGACTTGACCAAGGCTTTTGGAGCGCAATGACGTACTTCTATATGCTTGACTTCTCATCTGGAAGGGGGCCAATAACACATTTAAAACATTTAAAATAAAAACTAAATACAGGAAAAATCTTTGCAGCTTTGCACAGGAAGCCCCACCCACCCCGAAACTTCCTCACATCTCATTTGCTGGTAAGATCACAGTCATCCAATGGGAGCTGTGGTTTCTGTCCTCCCAAGAATGAATGCAGTCAGACTGGAAGCATCCCATTAAGCCGCCTTCCGGAAGACCTGTCCTTCCACAGGCGGCCAGGGTCGATGGAGCTCTCCTCATCCTTTTTGCCAAGTGTGTGACTTTCTTCTTGCGCTTGGAGAAAGATCTCGCAGCGGCAATGGATGCCAGGAAATGCCACCTGCCTCGCTGCCTCAATGCCTCGCTGCCTCGCTGGCGGGCCGCCCTGACAGTACTGTTCGGGTTCTCTTTCTTCAGTAAAATCACCACCTAAGCACAATTATTAAGCACTTACTTATTGTTCAGTTTTATTCCACCCTTGCATCATTTTTTAAAATCTGTTGCACCATCTTCCCTTGTTTGATGGTAAGCACCAGTTCCTTTTGTTTCTGATGTCTTTAGTACTCGTTACATCCATGTTCATCACATCTGTTACGGAGGGGGCAGATACTCTTATGCGATGTGCTGACCAGTTTGGCACACTGCCTTAGCAGGTCCCCACATCGATACCCCCCCCCCATATCTTCAGGACATCTGCCCAAAGACAGCATAATTAACAGCAATACACAGCCCCCCCACCATTGTATTTAATAGGCCCCACCCTTTACATTGCATTTCGGCCCGTTCTGCAGACTGCTGCCCAATTCTCCCATTTAATGGAATTTCCACTGATCCATACGTGCAGAACCAGCGTCGGATCAATAAAACATGGAGCAAGGAGTCGGACAAAAACAACCTTGGTTCTTATAAAGCTTCACGTGTCCAGTAAGCTTTATCTGTTGAGAAGTGCACAAGAAACCAGAAATTAGTATAGACGGAAATGAGACCTTCAGAGGCACTGCAATGGGAAGGTTTCATTGCATGGCAAGTAACAGACTGCTAATGGCAGATTCATTTCTATAAATGCTCTATTGAAAGAGTCAGAAAGAAAGTGATTATGGGAAAAGGGATTATTCTGAAGCCGTGACGTGCCTGTCAGCGGGAGATTGTCATTAGTTGATCTGTACACACTGAATGGGGCAGGCAGGCGAACAATGACAGCCAAATGTTAGGTTTTAAACTTCTTGTCTCTCTTTTAGCTTGTACATTTCAAACCCAAAACCTCAATTCACAGGATTCACATTATCCTCCTTGAGAAAATGCACAGCTAACAATGTTAGAGTAGCGATTAAAAATGTAAGAAGAAAATTACAGGAACAGCAAGGGCTCTACTGCAAAGATGCAAATTATAGCATCTGCATGTTTTAAAACTTTTATACCTCTAAAACAATATACCTCTAGAAACCTAAGAAAAGGAAGAATGAAAAGAATGAAATCTTTCACAGAATCCTTAGGGCTTGTTTGTGACCTAATACTTCTCCTGTGACATCACTTCCTGTTCCTGCTAGTGACTGATCTTTCAATGCTCTGTAAGCCATACCCATCCCAATATTCTCTGTTACTTTCTGGAACATCTGAGTACTGAAAACCAGCCAATGCAGGACCATAGAGACCATATAATTTTGTGCAGAAATAATATTACATCACCTCCTCCATGTCCTTTTCCTGTTCTTATGAGTTCCCACATTTAACTGCATAAACTGACAAAAGCGAAGGCCCAGCTACAAGTGTAGCTATTAATGGAAAACCAACAGCTTAACGGTAAGCTCTCAAAATGATCAATGTCATTAAAATAAACCCACGATAAACGCGTGCTAAGGACACACACAGAGCGCCTCCTGTCCAACACAGCATGAGAACGATGAGTCAGATTTAGATTTTTACTTCTGCCCAGACGACGGGACATTTGTTTACTTTATTGCCTGACGACGAGGCCACCAATCAGACGCCTTCATTGGCTCTCGCCCATCTCCTGACCAGAAGAGCCATCTGGTCAGTGAGGGACTATCACCGCTCTCCATCCCTATGCTACGGCCCTGACAGACAGGAGACTCTGCCAGCCCCACTAATATAGATCAGCGAGGGGCCAGAACTGTCACTGTCCCCAGCCGACGGCACCTCACCACGCGCAGGTGCCAATTCGTGATGGAGCACCAGAGCCACGAGCCGCCATGACTGGGCATTTCAGCGTGACTATTGTACCTGTGTTCAGGGATACTGGTGTAGCAGAGTGGGCTGTGTAGGGAGGGAATCACCATCATCTTCATCATGAATGACCCGAAAATCACGCATGAGGGGATTCATCATCATCATTATAGGTAATCCTCCTTCACATTTAACCTAAATCCCCCGCAAATATAACATTCTGCTATACTTGTGTGGTGCCACAAAGTGTTCAGAGCGAATATTTATCAGAAGCAGACATTAGCATTAAACAATAATTCTTCTTAATTTAGCCCTGGCAGCTGCACAGAGGCAAAATGAACGTTTGATCTGTGAGAATCTCCCTTAATGCACTGTAATCCCCACCGAAAACCAGCTTGACGTCTGTGTCAGCCATCTTGTTGGGAGATTGGTAGCTCTTAGGCCTGATTGAATTATTGACGTTTTGTTGAGTTAAAAACTGAAGAGGCCTGATGTGCTGACAGGCAGAAGGGGCCTCTAGGGGCTGGACTGGGAAGCCCCCTTGGTTTTCAGCACGTTGTGGCACTGTGGCTCGGGGGCGGGGCATGTAACAGGAGTCGGGGGGGAGACACAGGCCGGCATTCCCCAAGGCGCCACGGTAGAAGGGGGGGGGGTCACACGATTTGATCCTCCTTCCCACGGGCAGCACATGGTGGAATCCGAGAAGCTTTGCATTTGCACAATGAGCATGTTCCTCACGCAACCCCCCCCCTCCCCACTTCCCCCGCATCACCCACCCAAACCACGTCTTTTTACACTCTGCTTCAACTGAAGAACATCCCCCCCCAAAAAAAAAACCTGCACACTGCGGGCCCGAATGGACCTGATGCATCATTCAGGGGGAGTGACATAAACAGCAGCACCCCCCCCCTCATGTCCAGCCCCCCCTGCCTGTCAGTACAACAGGGGTGGGAGGGGCCAGCCATACCACTGCCAAGAGGGGCAAAAACAGCAGAATTAATACGGATTAGCCTCTGACACAAAACCGGGAGACACAGACTTGCGCAGCCGTCACATGAATGTCACCCAAAAGGAATAAACTGGAGCTGCTGAAAATGCTCTATACATACGCCTGTGTGACACAGTGACAGGGGATGGGGGGCAGTAGGCGGCGCAGTGGGGCAGGGCACTGTGCCCGTCATCAGAAGGTCACCAGGTCAAATCCCAGCACCAGCAGAATGATCTCACTGTTGGAACTTTGAGCAAGGTCCTTAACCCGCAACAGCTCCAGGGCCGGGCTGACCTACTCTCTCCACTGTACATCGCTTTGGATAAATACATCCATTATTGGATCATAATGAATTTCTCTTAGTGAGAGGGCATAAGGAGACATGGTAAGGATGTGCCTCTCCTTAATAAACCACCATTCAATGACCTGCCAAAAATACCTGAATGTTCTCAGTAGTCGATCAGCATAATCACTTCTTGCTAATTCACGCGATACTGTAAGTAAGTGTATTTATACAGCACTTTTCACAGACACTGGTTACAAAGTGCTTTACAATAGCAAGAGCAAATAAGAAAGCTGGGGACTCAAAAAAAGGAGGGAGAGAGAAGAGTTCAGCATGACGGACCCATGACGTCTGTGCTCTTTAAAGTCTGTCACACTCATCCTGAGCAAACAGGCGACACCTGGCCGTGAGTCTGACGTTCTGTGCTGACTGTAAGAATGCTGGGGCTCCTGCACTAAGGCATGTGCTGAGGCACCAAGATCCCCCCCCGCCAGCCCTGTACCACTCATACGCTAAACTATATTAAAGAATCTTCCATTCACACGAAAAACTGAAATGCAATCTTTGGTTAGAAGGAACTCCACCATACTTAACAGTGACTTAGTTACACGCTTCAGCTTCAGTAACAGTTTCATCCATGCAGCTGGATGCATTCAGGTGTTCTGGTCAAGGCCTGAGGTTACAGAACAAGACACCGTAATAGACCTTCCATCCATCCATCCTTTCCCGATAACTGCTAATGCACCGCAGGGTCGCATCACCCTAGAACTCCCCCAGGAAGCACACCACATATAGCAGGGGACATAATGAAACTCTTACCACCCAAAATATTGACGCCTAGTCCATTCATCCCCATGCTGGTACCACAAGACACATGCAAAGTAATGTAAAGAGTAAAGGTTCTATCAGTGAAGCGACACAGCACATTATGCTGCTTCAGTGCAGAAAGGAAGATAGTCTGTGTCTGGAGACCAACGGGCCAGATTTGGGGGGCTACAGTTTGACACCCAAATGAACGGTAGGGTGCCGGTTTGTGTCCCAGTTGCGTAGAAGCCTGGTGCCCCTTCAAACCAGTACGATGGACTGGGCTCTTATATTTCAGCTGAGCTAGTCTGGATCATCACTGGGTATGCCGATATAATGAGTAAAATCAGACAGCAATCAGTAACCAATGGGGCGAGGCTAAGCCTCTGTGCAGCTTGAGAGTGAGAATCTTATTGGCTGTTCCATGCATTACACCTAACCCTTATTTCCAGTGATCCTATAGGCTGGTGTGGCCCAGAACTCCCCCTCAGTGTTATATTTGGACAGCGTTCCTCCTTCTTCCTTTCCTATTCTGAAGGGATTCTGTTGTCCCTTGTCCTCTGTGTAGAGTAAGCAGTTGATGTGCGAAAATGAGGCTTTGCAAGCTGTGGTGGGAGAGATCATCCTGCCTCGTCAATCACTGCCCTGTTTAACCCAATCATAAGCCACGGTGGGAGGGATTACCCTGCCCTGTCAATCACTGCCCGGTTTAACCCAATCATAAGCCATGGTGGGAGGGACTACCCTGCCCTGTCAATCACTGCCCAGTTTAACCCAATCATAAACCACGGTGGGAGGGATTACCCTGCCCTGTCAATCACTGCCCGGTTTAACCCAATCACAAGGTCAAGGCTATCTGTGTCTAGAGATAATCCCACCCATCATGGCTTTGGAACCCTTGCCCCTCCCATCAGTGGTCTCAGCTATTGATTCAGCTCAAACAGCTTTGAATGTGTTGTTGAGTAAACAAAATGTTATTAGTCACACTATTAATCGAACCAGTAAGGTATCCAAGGGGAATACGGGACAGTAATCACAAGAGACAGGACCTCCATACCCTAATGGATATGGTGCCGGATTTTACAAATCCTGCCCATTTCTTGCTCTTCAGCAACCTTGCAGCTGCAGTTAAACTTACATTAGAATAACTGCAGACGAGACTAACCATATCAGCCTTTCAGTCAAATTCAATTTTATGAGGCATTCCATTAAAAAAATGTGACAGTGACTGTCTGATGAAGGTGCCATTAGACATGAGGGAAGGAATGAGATTCTACAATAGATACGATAGAATGGCTGCCGGGTCATCCGAAACTGAGAGAGCTTAGAGGACCGCGGGCCTCTGGTATGTTATCCCCACCGGACCCTCTGACCTAAGTGCTGAACAGGTGATCTCAAAATCCACAGGGTAGCAGAAACTGCGTGACCTTTGGAGAACACGTGCGGCGTGTGGAGGGTAACACGGGGGCAAGGTAAGGAGCAAACAGACAGCAGCAAGCCCATGCCTGTGAACAAGTGAGAGGGGAAACGCCAGCCTCTCTGTATGGGCGACCTAAAGTAAAACACATTATTCACTGCCAGCTATCATCCCTAATTTAATTGGAAATACCATTTAATTCCTGCACCATTAAAATACAGGCACGCTATGCCGCCCTGGCATCAGAGTGGAAGCCGGTGTCAACCCCGAGTCCGCCCAGGCGCTGTGCACTTGCACCGGGGCGCAGGGCATTCGAGGCGAGAGAAAAGCCCAGTCTCACGGGGGCGATTTCACACACGGCGGCGACGCATTTCACAGCATCACGCCCGACTGCTCCTTACTGCAGAGCGACGCTATAATGTGCTTTTTAATACCAATACACAGCGTAACATTAGCGCAGCATCCATCGGAGGGATACGGTCAGTCTGCTGAATCTGGGTCTCCTGGACCCGAATTCAGTCCACACTATTTAAAAGCCTATAACCGCAGAGGAAGAGTTTTTTGTCACGCTGCAGTGAATCAGAATGCGTATTTCCCCCTGGATTTGACCGAAAACGCCGTAGAAGCTTTAATGCGCCCACAGATCGTGCAATATTAAAGTTAACTTAATGAAAGTGCCAAGCGCATACAAAAACGAGTCGCATAAACCCCGCGGCTGCGCAGCCTTCTGTTTCAAATGCGGTGATTTACGCATGCACGGCGCGATTAGGTTATTAACACCGATTGGTGACTGTTTTCCCTCGGTAGATAAGCACGGCATTGCATATGACACGATGTCAAAACGAGCAGCCCGACAAGCGGCATGCAAACATTTATCACTACGTAGGAAGTGAGCGGTAGTGTGGGTGCATGTGTATTTGCATGGTGTCGCCGTGGTGCACCCGCTCTCTCCCGTAGTAAGCTACGATTGCGCAGTGCCGGTGTCTTACCGTCCTAGTCCACGGCCGAGTGACATGACGATCGGCTCCGAGAACGGGTGCGACGGACTCCTGGGCAGCCGTGATCGCGCTTGACGACTCAGTCATGTCGCCTCCATAAGTGCGCCGAACGCTGCGCCAAATGCGTATGTCGGGTTTGCGATTTGCTGTTCCCGCCCCCCCAAAGCCACACACGCACACATACACACACCCCGCTTACGGAGAGAAGGGGAAAGTGCCCCCACACGCGCGCATGCGGTGGACGGCGTGAGTGTGTGTGACTGCGCGTGAAAGAGTGTGTGGGTGATACACACCTATACACGGTACCGCATACAACTGCAGGCTGTCTGTATTCGAATTACAATCTATTTAAAACCAAAGTTTTTAAAATGCCCCTTTTCTTCTTTTTCTTTTCTTCTTTTTATTTCTGTGTAGTAGTAACTGTCCTCAAGCTGACTTGGCTTCCCCAGGACAGTCCCTATATCTTACATCCTCTTCCTCAGCTCGGCTTAGAAAGAACCAGAAGATTTTCACTGCAGCCCAAAGGTGGCAGCTATGTGACTATTACCCCCATCCCTAGGATATGTGACCACCCCTCCTGTACATAATTAACTAGAATGCTAACCAGCTGACTCCTCCAGTGTGTGATCATGTGACCCCCCTTCCATTTAGAATCATTCGTGCTTACACCTCATTAACATTTCCTTTTGCAGTAATTAATCTACTTAATGAACCTAAACTCCTTGACCAGTCACAGGTAAGAGAAATCGCAGAGTCTCTGGTCGCACTGGCGCTGAGACATCAGGGCCCAGGTCTTGCCTTGACGGTTAGTTACAGATATTCATGTGTTAAACCCGCACAGGTATTTCTGTTTGAAGATGAAGGGGATGGATTGATTGACAGAATCCGGTTACTGAGCACAGGAGTCGCAAAGGGATTCAGTCTGTGAGATTAACACCAGAATCGGCAATGTGCATCCTTCCTCTGAAACATACCAACTGCGGAGCTTCGTGTATTAAACTGCTCCTTTCTCCCTGCAGCTAACGCATGACTTGATGAGTAAATGTATTAATCAAAGGGAATATTCAGAGGGCTGAGGAATGTGAGATTAAGACAAAATATATAGTATTCTTGTCCAGATGTGTTGTCCCAGGGAACAAAACCACTTCTCTTTTGAATCAATTGCAAATTTAACATCTGTGTCTTACTTGGCTGTCCGTAAAAACTGAGTGATATTTTGTGCAGCTTGTTGCTTTTCATTCAAAACAATAATTAAAATCAGTAAATATTGCTGAAGTGTTTTCTTTTCCCAGATCCTTTCCTGTGACTTGCAGGAACTCTGTTATGCAGGATACTAGTATTGTGGGGCGACATCTTAGCAAGCTCTGACATAGGGGGCGAAGGCTGAAATACAAGTATACATACAGAAATACAGGTATACAAACTCATATCCATGTATACATGCTGAAATACAGGTATAAATACAAAAATATAGGTATACAAACTCATATCCATGTATACATGCTGAAATATAGGTATACATACACAAATACAGGTATACAAACTCATATCCATGTATACGTGCTGAAATACAGGTATACATATACAAATATGGGTATACAAACTCATATGCAGGTATAGATGCTGAAACATAGGGAAGAATACATAAATACTGTACATATACACAGGTTCACAGAGGTATAACTTAACCAATGACAGACATAAATGCTTTTATAAAGTCTAAATATCCAATGACAGACATAAATGCTTCTATAAAGTCTAAATCTACATGTTGAGGTATAAATATGTAAATGTTCATGTACAAGTATAAATGCTCACGCTCGTGCATGTATGTGCCTGTGTGTATATGTGCCTGCGTGTGTGTGTGCCTGCTGCCTGCGTTCGTATGTGCATGCATGCGTATGTGCCTGTGTGCATATGCACCAGCGTAGGCATGGGTCTGCATGCGTATGGGCCTGCATGCGTATGGGCCTGCGTGTGTATGGGCCTGCGTGCGTATGGGTCTGCTTGCATATGGGTCTGCATGCGTATGGGTCTGCATGCATATGGGTCTGCATGCGTGTGGGTCTGCGCGACAGTGGTTTGCTTGTGACCCACCAAAGCGTTTCCTATGGCACCGCTTCTCTGATTTATATCTCTCTTCTTAAGCGGTCCGGTGTGGGTGCTTTTTCTTATGACACTCTGCTCTCACTTTTAAATAACAGCCATTGAAATCATCTACTGCCCCGAACAGCCCCTGTGAGATCGGGGTATCCTGGGCGGCTGTAACGCCTTCCGAAAGGAAATTATTTAAAGTTAGCAAAGGCAGAGATGGAGTCAGACTGACCAGCACTTCAGCAGTGAGCAGGAACTGACAACACAGACCAGGAGGAAACGTGAACGGTGTGAGGACGACGGTGACACGATCAGACAGAGCCACCACGTTACCGGAATCCTGATGCCTGTGTAAACGCGTGACTCTAGGAGTGACAGCTGTACTCGCCACATGTTGATTTTCCCTAGAGATTCGACTTGCTTTTCATCAACACCTGAGCTCATATCGGTGTTCCTGTCACCCACCGCTAACTGTGGCATTATTCTGCCTTTCCTGGCTCCTGTCTGATGTGTCACACTGCACTCTGGCTTCTCGTCCTTCCTGTAATAGCCACGGTAAATCACAGGCATTTTATTGAGCCGATGTGGCGAATAGGGCAGCTGACAGAGCACTGACATCTCAGCTGGTCCAGGCCCATGACCATCCACGACGTATTGAGTTCCATCGTTGGCTGCTGCCATCACAGATGGTGGGAGGGGATTGGGATGTAGGACAGCCCTACTGACCTGTCGATGATAGAGGGGGTACTTCAGTTGGCCTCGGGGAGGGCTGTCTGAGTTTGCGGCATAAGGCTGTGCTGGTTGCTAGCTTCTTGGCAGCAAGGCCTACCCATGGAAGAGTCCGGAAAATGGCCTAGTGTGTATCATTCTGACACTGAGCATCACAGATCGCATGACCAACAATGGGGGGGGGATGTATTCACTTCATCCTGGTAGCTGTAGTGTGTGTCCCAAACAGTTGTAAAAAAGCTGTAGGAACATGCATGCATGCAAGAGAAAGAGACAGAGAGAGAGAGAGAGAGAGAGAGATAGACAGACAGAGAGACAGAGACAGACAGCTAGAAACAGAGACAGACAAGCAGAGGAAAAGACAGAGAGAAAAAAACAGAGAGAATGAGAGGGACAGACATACAGAGAGAGAGGGACAGAGAGAGAGACAGAGGGAGACACACACGCAGAGAGAGAGAGAGAGAGAGAGGAGAGCAGCTCATCACGATTATCACTGGCAAATGCAGCAGGCTGAAGACAGAAAGAGCATTTTTGCTAAGGAACAGCAGCCTTTTTAAATCTGAGGCACTGTTTACATTTAATTACAATTCTAATAGAAGCTTATAATGATCTATGATGGGCTGTGACCACATACTGGCTTATTTCCTGCCTTGTGCCATAGCCTCCAGGATAGTCTCCGGACCCCCCCACGACCCTGTATAGGACAAGCAGTTACAGAAAATGGATGGATAGATGGAATACTGGATGAATGGATGGATGGATGGATGGATAGTTTAGCTTTGCCTAAATAAATGACCTGCAACCACCATAATACATCATATTTATATTAAAATATTGAGCAGTGTGGCTGTCAGTGCGGTTCGAACCACAGTTTCAGTTGCCTGATGGTGAATGTTTACTGGCAGGGAGAAAAATGTTTATCCTTCAAAGGGTTGCTGTTTGGCTTTTGCTGCCAAAATTCAGCCGATGCTCTCCTCAGCAGCTCGACAGCCGCTTAATGTTTCTGTTGGAGAGTAAAAGACGGCGTGATGGTTCCTGCTCTGCTGTGGTGAGAGTAAGGGGGGAGATTTCGAGAATGAAATGGTGGCCGGGCGCAGGAGTGCCACTTTTGGGAGGGAGGCTGCCGGCCTGAGCTGGGGGGCGTCCAGGATGGCAGCACAGCCATCATTCCGCTTGTAAATCAGACAAAGCGCAGGGATTCGGGGACGGGGGGGTTAGTGGGGGCATGCCTAAGAACAGTCTGGCACGACCTGCCTCTTACATCTGCTGGGAGTGTGTTAACGCGTTGTCACGGCGATGGGGTCGGGGCCGTAGCCGATGGCGGCTCGGTCAGCAAATCTGCAGACAAAAAAAACACATATTCTAAAAATAAAAATGACTCTGAGACAGGAAATGGCACCTCGCTGTGTTTTCTGATGCCTGCCCCCTCCCTGTCAGATCCCAGGGGGCTTACCCGACATGCCAGTGTGGGCTTGGCACCCTGGCATCCCCACAGGTCGTAATGAGCAGCATCTGCCCCCCCCCCCCCCCCTCCACTGGCTGGATGTCAAAATGGCGTCAGCGTGTTAAAATAATGACAGAGCTGCTAACGACCGGCAAAGGGGCATGGGACTTGGTGGAGGACATCTCAGCTGTTCGCCTCCACGGCTGCAGGTTCGAATCGCCACTCTGTGAGGCATTACCCTAGGTATTCTGCTTCCCGGCAGTGATCCAAAAATGTGCAGTTTTAATGAAGTCGTTCCCCCAACGCCTTCCCCTGTCGTCTATGAGCCTGTGCTCTATGTGGGACTAGCTTCTTGTCCACATCGCCCCCTGCTGACTGTCACTCTGTAATGGGTAAGTGCAGATGGAATACTATTTATCATCAATGCTTAATTAAAAATGTAAAATAATAAGAGAAGATGTTTTAAGGTCATTTCCCCCTTCTCTTAAGGTAAAGTTCTAGAAGAAATAGGTTAGTTCTGTTTAAAAATAGGGTTGGATTCAGTGTAACTATTTTAAAATAATTTTTTAAATACTGTCTCGGAATATTGCTCCACTCAGTCTCAAGGCACTGGGATTTATTCTTGAATCGTTTTTCTCTGTCTGGTTCAGTCAAATGACTCACACTCCCATGTCATGCCTTGGAATCCTATCAGGCATCTCCCTAGACAGCCTGCGTCCAACCTGCCCAAGAGCCTAAGGACCCACATCACTCCCACAAGCCACATTCCCCACTCACAAAAAAACAATTATTCTTAACAGCAGGAGATAGTCAAAAGAGTGAGAGAGAGAGTGGGGGTGTGGTACAATTCTTTGGTGCCTTCAAAGGTCCTTGCGAAACATTTTACCTGGAAGGTTACTGTACCGTAGAAGCCCTTCTGTGTGCTGTGCGACCCAGGGGTAACAGGTAGGACACAGGTAACAGCTATTGTTCTGCTTTTTTTCAAAGGGGAACAACTGCGGTTCTCCAGTGGGAAAATGAAATGTTCAGTCTGTTCCAGAGGCAGGGACTTTGTGTGTGTGTGGGTGCTTCTTAACAGGCTGTCATGTGGGGGGTTGGGGGAGGGACAGATGTTTTATGAACGTCCCCATGCGATGAATTCTCATTCTGTCTCTGTTTCCTTTCCTTTTAGCCCCAATATCTTAGTCACCCGCCTAAGGCACACAGATATCATTACTGCTTGTTCAGGTGGCAGCCTTACCATTGATTGAACAGGACTGTACTTTTAACAAGGTATTTAAACCACTATATATTTACTGAAAAAATTAAAGTTAGTGGCCCCTCTCACACTATCACATATGTGAACTTCACAGGGCCAGAAATCTAGGGATTGAGTGAAATAGTCACTTTGACCGCTGCTCCCCCTGCTGGTCACCTTAGGGAATCTCCAGTGCTGTTTATTAAAACTGGGAAAATGGCTGTATTGTTGCTGCATGTCAGATTACATGGCTGCACGCTGATCCAGTAGGCCGCCACGCTGTGAAAGGGCCAGTTGGAAAAACTCTGGAGTGTAAAGGGCGAGCTTTAC